>JAVIAB010000050.1:2969727-3552227 GCA_032433765.1 Megaustenia siamemsis
GGAGCTGAAAGTGTCTGTTGAAGACCTATGCTCCACAGGGAGCTGAAAGTGTCTGTTGAAGACCTATGCTCCACAGGGAGCTGAAAGTGTCTGTTGAAGACCTATGCTCCACAGGGAGCTGAAAGGTAGAAAAAGGAACTTTAGTTCTTGACTTGAATTCTTCAATTTTTGTTCCAACCTTGACTACTTCAGTGTTAGTTCCTGCCTTGACTACTTCAGTGTTAGTTCCTGCCTTGACTACTTCAGTGTTAGTTCCTGCCTTGACTACTTCAGTGTTAGTTCCTGCCTTGACTACTTCAGTGTTAGTTCCTGCCTTGACTACTTCAGTGTTAGTTCCTGCCTTGATTACTTCAGTGTTAGTTCCTGCCTTGAATTTCTTCAACTTTAGTTCCGACCTTGACTACTTCAGTGGTAGTTCCTGCCTTTAAATCTTTAACTTTAGTTCCGACCTTGTGACTACTTCAGTGTTAGTTACTGCCTTTAATTCTTCAACTTTAGTTCCGACCTTGACTACTTCAGTGTTAGTTACTGCCTTTAATCTTCAACTTTAGTTCGACCTTGACTACTTCAGTGTTAGTTCCTGCTTGACTACTTCAGTGTTAGTTCCGACCTTGACACTTCAGTGTTAGTTCCTGCCTTGACTACTTCAGTGTTAGTTCCTGCCTTGATTACTTCAGTGTAGTTCCTGCCTTGAATTCTTCAACTTTAGTTCCGACCTTGACTACTTCAGTGTAGTTCCTGCCTTTAAAATCTTTAACTTTAGTTCCGACCTTGACTACTTCAGTGTTAGTTACTGCCTTGAATTCTTCAACTTTTAGTTCCGACCATGACTACTTCAGTGTTAGTCCTGCCTTTAATTCTTCAACTTTAGTTCTTACTTTGAATTCTTCCATTTTAGTTCCTGTTTTAAACTATTCAATAGTAATGTGTTTAAACCATGATTGACCTAAACCCTGATTGACCAACACCTGATTGACCTAAACCCTGATTGACCTACACCCTGATTGACCTAAACCCTGATTGATCTACACCCTGATTGACCTACACCCTGATTGACCTACACCTGATTGACCTAAACCCTGATTCACCTACACCCTGATTGACCTAAACCCTGATTGAACCTACACCCTGATTGACCTACACCCTGATTGACCTACACCCTGATTGACCTAAACCCTGATTGACCTAAACCCTGATTGACCTACACCCTGATTGACCTACACCCTGATTGACCTAACCCCTGATTGACCTAAACCCTGATTGACCTACACCCTGATTGACCTACACCCTGATTGACCTAAACCCTGATTGACCTACACCCTGATTGACCTACACCCTGATTGAACCTACACCCTGATTGACCTAAACCCTGATTGACCTAAACCTGATTGACCCACACCCTGATTGACTAAACACCGATTGTCCTAAACCCTGATTGACCTAAACCCTGATTGACCTACACCCTGATTGACCTAAACCTGATTGACCTAAATCCTGATTGTCCTAAAACTTCATTGACCTAAATCCTGATTGACCTAAAACCCTGATTGACCTAAACACTGATTCCTAAACATGACTGACCTAAACACTGATTGACCTAAACCCTGATTGTCCTAAACCCTGATTGACCTAAACCCTGATGACCTAAACCCTGATTTAGACAAACCTGACGTTTTAAAAATGTATTTATACTTAAAACAAAACACAAAACACAACTACAGCACAGACACAACAGAAGCCGTTTTTTCCCTCAGCCACTAAACCAGAAGGAAGTGTTTTTCTGTCTCGCAGCTGTCAGTCTTCTGTTCGTTAAAAGACACTTCACGTGAAGAACACCTTCATACGACGAAGGTCTTGCACGCGGTCAATGTCAAGGACGGCGCGTGCAGGTTATAATTAAGATATAATGTTAGTTGACTGTCTCGTGACCCTGGGTGTCCATGCTATAATTAATTATGTCAGTTCCTGGGAGAGGGGGAAATGCTTTGAATGAGGAGGAGGGGTGGGGGAGGGGGGGGGGATTGGCATATATGGAGGACGTCAATTGGACGGTCAGAATATGGGAGTCGGACGGTTGATCGTATGGGCGCGCTCCAGTTCAGAGTCGGGCGATAAGTGGGACGGTTATTTGAAGTGAGGGCATGTCTGGTCGTCTCGTACGAACTACTACCCGCCTCGGAATATGGACGGGAGGAAGTCCGGACAACGAACTCGTGGTCTGAGAGACAACTGTCTCCTGCCAAGTGCTGTACTAATCTCTCTCTTTCTCTCACTCTTAGTGTCAACAGCCCCGTCACGCCAAGTGCTGTACTAATCTCTCTCTTTCTTTCACTCTTTAGTGTCAACAGCCCGTCACACCAAGTGCTGTACTAATCTCTCTCTTTCTTTCACTCTTTAGTGTCAACAGCCCCGTCACGCCAAGTGCTGTACTAATCTCTCTCTTTCTTTCACTCTTTAGTGTCACAGCCCCGTCACGCCAAGTGCTGTACTAATCTCTCTCTTTCCTTTCACTCTTTAGTGTCAACAGCCCCGTCACGCCAAGTGCTGTACTAATCTCTCTCTTTCTCTCACTCTTTAGTGTCAAACAGCCCCGTCACACCAAGTGCTGTACTAATCTCTCTCTTTCTTTCACTCTTTAGTGTCAACAGCACCCGTCACGCCAAGTGCTGTACTAATCTCTCTCTTTCTTTCACTCTTAGTGTCAACAGCCCCGTCACGCCAAGTGCTGTACTAATCTCTCTCTTTCTTTCACTCTTTAGTGTCAACAGCCCCGTCAAACCCAAGTGCTTTACTAATCTCTCTCTTTCTCTCACTCTTTAGTGTCAACAGCCCCGTCACGCCAAGTGCTTTACTAATCTCTCTCTTTCTTTCACTCTTTAGTGTCAACAGCCCCGTCACACAAGTGCTGTACTAATCTCTCTCTTTCTCTCACTCTTTAGTGTCAACAGCCCCGTCACACCAAGTGCTGTACTAATCTCTCTCTTTTCTCTCACTCTTTAGTGTCAACAGCCCCGTCACGCAAGTGCTGTATAGGGAATATGTTGTTAGTGACCATCATTTGTACAGACCTTCGGCGCATGATTTTGGGGGTGATGTGGTCGGTATTTGCCGCTGTTCTTTCCAGAAAAAAATCCGATAACCATTTTATGCTGGGTGAACCTGGAAGCTGTCGATCAGTATCAAACCCGACGTCCTATCCTAGTAGTCCAGTTCACTAACCACTGAGCTATCACGGCTCCCTCCCTAGATTGTATTCTATCTTTTTCTTTTTCCTTTATTTTTTCTCTGTCTCTCACTTTTTATAGTTTCTATCTTTCACTTTCTTTCTCTCTCCACATTTTCCCCGAACACTCGCTCACCTTTTCATTCTTTCCCCCTCTATCCCTATATATTTATTCACCCCTTTCCATCAATTTTGTTTTAGCTCCACCATGACCATCATCATTAGCATCATCATCATCATCATCATCACCGTCATCATTATCATCATCATTAGCATCATCATCACCATCATCATTAGCATCATCATCACCATTATCATTAGCATCATCATCACCATCATCATCACCATCATCATCATCACCATCATCATTAGCATCATCATCACCATCATCATTAGCATCATCATCACCATCATCATTAGCATCATCATCACCATCATCATTAGCATCATCATCACCATCATTTAGCATCATCATCACCATCATCATTAGCATCATCATCACCATCATCATTAGCATCATCATCACCATCATCATTAGCATCATCATTATCATCATCATTATCATCATCACCATCATAATCATCACCATCATCATTAGCATCATCATCACCATCATCATTAGCATCATCATCACCATCATCATCATCATCATAATCATTATCATCATCATCATCATCATCATCATAATCATTATCATCATCATCATCATCATCAACATCATCATATCATATCATCATTATCATCATCATCATCACCATCATCATCACCATCATCATCATCATCATCATTATCATCATCATCATCATCACCATCATCACCATCATCATAATTATCATCATTACCATCATCATCATCATCACCATTACCATCATCATTACCATCATCGTCATCATCATCATCATTACCATCATCATCCTCACCATCATCATCATCACCATTACCATCATCATTACCATCATCATCACCACCAATCTCATCATATCATCATCACACACAGAACCTGCAATTACAATCATATTTTAACATAGTAATACAATATACATCACATAGCAATACAAATATACATCACATAGCAATACAATATACATCACATAGCAATACATTGGAAATCAACATTTAGGAATATAGCACATAGCAGACTGTCTCAGTCCATCACGCTTCTAAATTACGTATTTATGTCATTTTGTTGTTGAACTATTATTTGTTGTCTTGTATCTGAAGAATGTCTTAACCGAAACGTCGTAGTTTGACTTTCCTCTCTATGGGTGTAGCTGCTTAACATCATTGTATGTGTATATTCCATAGCAGAGCAACACAACACAACACAAGATAGCAATGCAACACGTAGCAAAGAAGAAAGAACAAACGCAAAGTTAAATGATGAAACACAAGACATGAATCAAACCTTGCTAACGAAGTAAACATCTGTTGTGTAGATGAAGAATTAGTGGCACTGAAGTACTCGTCCGGATCTGTGTTGGCGATTCTCCAACCAGAGAGCTCAATCTACAGCACTACTCGTGGTATGGCTTTTGTTATTTGACAGACGGTTAGTAGTAGGCAATCATGTCTTGACAGACGGTGGTAGTAAGCAATCATGTCTTGACAGACGGTTGGTAGTAAGCAATCATGTCTTGACAGACGGTGGTAGTAAGCAATCATGTCTTGACAGACGGTGGTAGTAAGCAATCATGTCTTGACAGACGGTGGTAGTAAGCAATCATGTCTTGACAGACGGTGGTAGTAAGCAATCATGTCTTGACAGACGTCTGGTAGCAAGCAATCATGTCTTGACAGACGGTTAGTAGTAAGCAATCATGTCTTGACAGACGGTTAGTAGTAAGCAATCATGTCTTGACAGACGGTTAGTAGTAAGCAATCATGTCTTGACAGACGGTTAGTAGTAAGCAATCATGTCTTGACAGAATGTTAGCAGCAAGCAATCATGTCTTGACAGACTGTTAGTAGTAAGCAATCATGTCTTGACAGACTATTAGTAGTAAGCAATCATGTCTTGACAGACTGTTAGTAGCAAGCAATCATGTCTTGACAGACGGTTAGTAGCAAGCAATCATGTTTTGACAGACAGTTGGTAGCAAGCAATCATGTCATGACGACAGTTGGTAGCAAGCAATCAGGACATGACAGACAGTTGGTAGCAAGCAATCATGTCATGACAGACAGTTGGTAGCAAGCAATCATGTCATGACAGACAGTTTGGTAGCAAGCAATCATGTCATGACAGACAGTTGGTAGCAAGCAATCATGTTATGACAGACAGTTGGTAGCAAGCAATCATGTATGACAGACAGCCGGTAGACAGATTGCCATAACAATCTGTTATGACAGACAGCCGGTAGTAAGCAATCATGTCATGACAGACAGTTGGTAGCAAGCAATCATGTCATGACAGACAGCCGGTAGACAGATTGCCATAACAATCTGTTATGACAGACAGCCGGTAGTAAGCAATCATGTCATGACAGACAGTTGGTAGCAAGCAATCATGTCATGACAGACAGCGGTAGCAAGCAATCATGTCATGACAGACAGCCGGTAGCAAGCAATCATGATATGTCAGTAGTTTGGTCAAATATTAGTGTCTTATGTTGGATGCTGCTTCGCTGAACAGCTTCTCTTGTGACTGAATCTGCCAATATTGGATAGACAGATCTGCCACAGAACGAACAAGATGTATTCGTTGTGCCTGGCCTCGTCTCGTCTCCTTTCTCATGTGCCTTTGCTTTCAGAATTTGATATCAGCACTGCCTCAAAACCAGCCTTAAATGGGTATACTGGATTTTTTTCTGGGAAAGTAAAGCGGCACGGGCGTAATACCGACCAAATTACCAGAAAAATCATGTCGAAGGTCTGTAAAATGTATGGTCACTGACACCATATTCCCTATACGCCACTTGGCGTGACAGGTCACTGACACCATATTCCCTATACGCCACTTGGCGTGACAGGTCACTGACACCATATTCCCTATACGCCACTGGCGTGACAGGTCACTGACACCATATTCCCTATACGCCACTTGGCGTGACAGGTCACTGACACCATATTCCCTAACGCCACTTGGCGTTGACAGGTCACTGACACCATATTCCCTATACGCCACTTGGCGTGACAGGTCACTGACACCATATTCCTATACGCCACTTGTGCGTGACAGGTCACTGACACCATATTCCCTATACGCCACTTGGCGTGACAGGTCACTAACCACCATATTCCCTATACGCCACTTGGCGTGACAGGTCACTAACACCATATTCCCTATACGCCACTTGGCGTGACAGGTCACTAACACCATATTCCCTATACGCCACTTGGGGAACTTTTTTTAAACTGCCTCAAAAGTTCATGCGCCATTTTGGTATATTTGGTTCCCATGTGCTAAGATCTGCAGCCAGTGTTTTCCCAGTTCCTTTCACTGATAGAGAATTCCCTCAAGGAAGTCCTGCAATCATCCTTATATCTAAGCACAGGTCTGTCCTTTGGTCTCTTTCCGATCTTAAGTTCACCATACAATATTTGTTTGGAAATACGATTGATTGTCAATCTTCTTACATGACCCAGCCACCTTAGTCTACGATTCTAAGTGTTGCCATGATGGAATTTTTGTTTGGCTCGTGTAAGACATTAGAGTTGGTTATTTGTCCTGTCATTTGATGTTCATAATCTTTCGAAGACAACGCAACATGAAAGTTTAACATTTTCCCGTGCCCTGCATAGGTGGTCCACATTTCTGATCCACATAGAAGTGCTAAGCACTACCTGAAACCATCAAAACACTCACAAGTGAAAACGAAGAACTCTCACAAAAAAAAAAAACAACCTTCTTTCTAGACTGCAAGTCACTTCTATAGTTCATTTGAAACTTCAAAATATTCTAAAATCCAGCACACAAGTCGTCATCTCAGAACTAAATGAGCTGCTACAGTCCAGCACACAAGTGACGACACAATGGCTACCCCCCACTGTGGAATTGCTGGAAATGATGTCGCTTTTAGCCTCTCCAAACTGGCAGCAGGAAAGTCCAGTCACCCAGAGGACAAAAAGACCATCAAAGGAAACAGAGAACATCTTTGGTGTAAAAAAAAATGACTTTATCTATCTATCTATCTATCTATCTATCTATCTATCTATCTATCTATCTATCTATCTATCTATCTATCTATCTATCTATCTATCTATCTATCTATCTATCTATCTATCTATCTATCTATCTATCTATCTATCTGTCTGTCTGTCTGTCGGTCTGTCTGTCTGACTGTGTGACGGTCTGTCAATTTATCCGTTAGTCCTAGAAATAAGGGAGACAACCAGTAAGTTATGAAAAACGTACCAGAAGTACAGAGTTACCGTTATTAATATGTTAACAAAAGGAAGTTATAATCTCTTGGATATTCCGATTGCTTACGATGAATGATGATATCTCATAACGAATGACAACTCAGCTGCGTTCACTTTCAGTACAGCTTGGCCCTATATCTTTTGGCGTGTGCCTTAGCTGCTATGATGTTGACTGCAGCTGCCTTTCTTGTTTGGGTCCTTCAATGAGATGAGTTTTATTCGGATGATTCCACTAGCACGGGCGGTTGAGCAATTATGGATTTTAATTCGTTTGAAGTGATACAGGGGCCTTGGACTAACCATAACCATTGTTTTAGTTCGTCATTTAGTAGTCACGGTTTCCTCCCCTGCCTTGCTTGTCGTGCCTGGGATGGTGTTAGCGACAATATTTTTCTATTTTTCTATTTATTTATTTTTCTATTTCTAGTTTTGAGTGCTGTAGCCGGTACCACGCCAGGCCGCCTTTAATTCCAGAAACAATCTTTGGTACCCATCTTTAGAGGCTGTGTGAACAAGGCAGTATTAGAGAACAATATCGCTACATTGTCATGTCTGCTTGTTCAGATTTCTTCTTTTTTCAGAAAAAAAATCCCTTAGTGCTTCTTTATCTTCTGATGTTGATGGTGGTGGGAGCGGGTTATGTATGAGTGAATCAGCGGGTGTTTGTAGCTCGTTTTTGTGTGTTCCTGGCATCATCACTGCACACCAACCCATAGGTGTTCCGATATCGGCTCGAGAATCTCGAGCAAATCCCGACCTACGTGCACGAACTCCGTAGCACGGCTTGGGATCCACGGTGTGTGGGTAAGTTTCTGCTGACATTTTGCCGGGCAGCGGCACATATTTATAGCCTATTTTCGATTGTATCTGCAAGAGGTTCTTTAACATGGGACCTCCTGCTTATTGGCGCTATCTGGGAGGCTAGACATGGGATCTCACTGCCTAGGGAGAGGCTAGACATGGGATCTGACTAACCAGGGAGGGCTAGACATGGGATCTCACTGCCAAGGGAGGGCTAGACATGGGATCTCACTGCCCAGGGAGGGCTGGACATGGGGATCTCACTGCCAAGGGAGGGTTAGACATGGGATATCACTGCCCAGGAAGGACTAGACATGGGATCTCACTGCCCAGGGAGGGCTAAGAATGGGATCTCACTGCCCAGGGAGGGGCTGGACATGGGATCTGACTGCCCAGGGAGGGCTAGACATGGGATCTCACTGCCAAGGGAGGGCTAGACATGGGATCTCACTGCCCAGGGAGGGCTGGACATGGGATCTCACTGCCAAGGGAGGGCTAGGCATGGGATCTCACTGCCCAGGGAGGGCTAGACATGGGATCTCACTGCCCAGGGAGGGCTAGACATGGGATCTCACTGCCAAGGGAGGGCTAGATATGGGATCTCACTACCCATGGAGGGCTGGACATGGGATCTCACTGCCAAGGGAGGGCTAGACATGGGATCTCACTGCCCAGGGAGGGCTAGACATGGGATCTCACTGCCCAGGAAGGGCTAGACATGGGATCTGACTGCCCAGGGAGGGCTAGACATGGATCTGTCCCGTCATTAACTTGTGCAGCCGTGTTGTTAGTCTGGAGGTACGACCTCGACTACAAGACATGGGATCTCACTGCCCAGGGAGGGCCAGACATGGGATCTCACTGCCCAGGGAGGGCTAGACTGGGATCTGTCCCGTCATTAACTTGTGCAGGCCGTGTTCTTAGTCTGGAGCTACGACCTCGGCCACAAGACATGGGATCTGTCCCGTCATTAACTTGTGCAGGCCGTGTTCTTAGTCTGGAGCTACGACCTCGGCCACAAGACAACAAGGACCGGGTTCAAGTCCACCAGAAGCGGTGGTAATTTTTTTTTAATAGGAGAAATGAATCCGTTGTTTCTCGATGACATTATCTCCCCTGATCTCACTTGGCCATGATTTAACTTGGCAGTGAGATCCCATGTCTAGCCCTCCCTGGGCAGTGAGATCCATGTCTAGCCCTCCTGGGCAGTGAGATCCATGTCTAGCCCTCTTACAATTACTTAATGAAATAAACAGGAAAAGTAAAACAAATATCGATTAGATATGTATATAAAAAAGACTAAAACTATGATCATAAACAAAGCAAATACTCTGGTTTTTTGTTTATGGAAGGCCCCGGTATCACTGAAAACGAATTACAATCCATAATTATCAACCGCCCGTGCCAGTGAAATCGTCCGAATTACTATCTCATCTCCCAAACAAGAAAGGTAGCTGTAGTCCCCATAATAGCAGTCTCAGCACACGCCAAAAGACATAAGGCGAAACCGCACAGAAAATGAACACAGCCAAATGTTCCCTGTCATACAATATCATCACTCATCGAAACAATCGGAATATCGAAACATAATCAAAATGATGAAACACGCAGCTCCACGGTGTGCACAGAGCATTTATATACTTAATTACCCAAAACCTACATGTGTATATAAAAATCAAGAATGAGTGTTATAGAGTGAGCTAATGAAAGCATGGGGGCAGGTAAACTTAGTTTTACCCGCTTCTCAATAGACAATAGCAGTAACAGATGGTAGCGACCAGCAGTAGTTAGGACAAAATTTAAGTATGGAAAATTTCCAGCCAGAATAACAAGTTAAGGGATAATAGAAGTTCAAATAGGGGTTAGTGGATACACAGAAGTGTGAATGAGGTAATTTCCAGAATTACTGGACGACATGATCATGAGTTTAGGTTAATGGAAATTTCCACTTAAACTTTTAGGCAATGCATGGCAATATCATGCATTGACCCCATGACTTTGGCCGTCTGTTGTCATCCAACTACAGGATAGGTCATTGTCATAGGTAATAATTATTTAAATAAGGATTAGAGATTCACGAAAACAAGGTTTTTTAATCAAACCATGAGAATAGTTCAATTTACGGTTACAGAATGACGAGGAGTGACCAATTCAAATGATCAGAAGAGTGCAAATTGTCACTTTGCGACAGTTTGATTGGCTGCTGAATTTTAGGCGAAGAGTTGTGGTTGGAGTATTTAAACTTCAACACAATAGGTTTAAGACAGGAGTCAGGGATAAAACAGTCAGAGATAGAGACAGTCAGGAGTCAGGGATAAAATAGTCAGAGATAGAGGACAGTCAGGAGTCAGGGATAGAACAGTCAGAGATAGAGACAGTCAGAGATAGAGACAGTCAGAGATAGAGACAGTCAGGAATGAGAATTAGACAAGTTAAGTTAGGAAATTAGACAAGTTAGGACATTAGACAAGTTAGGAAATTAGACAAGTTAGGACATTAGACAAGTTAGGAAATTAGACAAGTTAGGACATTAGACAAGTTAGGAAATTAGACACACAGATAGTAGAACTTAAGTTAAGATTAGAAAGTTGAGCCAGTTAGTTAGGAAGTTAGAATCTTCAAGTTGTAGTGTTAAGTCTGTTGAGAAGTTATTAAGCAAGTTGATAGAGAGTATAGCAATGAAAATATGAACATTAGTGTTTGTGAAAGTGCTGAAGAGTATTTCAAGTGTTTCACATTCTCAGGAACGTAAGTTGAATAATGTTGTATAAAGATATGCACTTGGGAAGGATCATAGTCATCGGCGGTAGCCTCGGAGAAGTCCCGAATTAATGAACATTAATTTAAGATAAGTGCTTCCACTACAGAACGATCATAGGCCAAGATAATAATAGACATAAATAAAAACTGATTATGATTATATAATGAGAGAAAAAGAGTCTGTCATTATTTACCCGTTGTGATCAACTAATAAATGCGATGTTGTTGTCAAGAGAGTACAAAGATAATATAAAGAATAAATAACATCACAGCTCTATAACATAAGCCTGGAGACAGTTCAGAGCTACAACACCTTGGACATACTATAACCAGTGATGGAAAATGTACAACTGAAATAAACAAAAGAATAGGAATGGCAACAAGTAATTTTAATGTCATGAAAAATATACTAACATCAAAATAAATAACACCAGGTCTAAAACTCATGGATATCAAAGTGTTATATATTCTCAACATTTCTGTATGGTGCAGAAACATGGACATTAGACAAGAAAACAGAACAGAAAATTGAAGCCTTTGAAATGTGGATATATAGAACGAACTGGATGGAGAGAAAAGAAAACAAACGATGAAGTCTTAACACAATTAAAAATGAAAGAGAACTACTAAAACAAATTAGAACAAGACAAATGAGATTTTTGGGCCATGTTAAAAGATATAGTAGCCTGCTAAAAGTAACCTTGGAAGGGAAAATACAAGGTAAAAGAGGCAGACCAAGACTAAAACGGACGAGTAACATCAAAGAAAGGACAAGACAACTTGACAATCTATACTATCAAAGTAAGAGAGAGAGAGAGAGCGGAATATCACTCCATGGTAGCCAACCTTCGACGTGGAGACGGTAGTAATTAATGTGACAAAACATCACAAAGGGAAGTAACTATCAACTGAGACTTACTGAGTGATTAACGCCCTTGGCTCACGTCTGACAACAATGGACACTTTTGGTCACGTCGCTTTGAAATGAAAGGTAATTTGTTCTGTTTTTGCGTAATTTGCTTATCTAAAATATATAATTCTGTTGATGAAAATGAGTGTATGGACCCTGTACGTTTGTTTGTACACTAAATGTGTGTGGATGTGTCCCACAGACTTGACCGTCCGGGGCCACAAACAACGGTCGTTAGTTTCCCCACAGATGGTAGCAGTAGGTCCCTACGTTTCTCGTCAAGTTACAAGCACTTCGTTCATCTTGCTATCAGGTTATTGTTAGCTTCAAACCCGGAACGTTTATTTATCAATTTGTAATGGGGAAACTTCATTTTAAATTTCAGTGAACCAGAAGCCCTGAGAAGCGCAACTAAAACCACTCATACACTCACACTGCCTTGTATTGTAGTTGACTTGAAGCGTCAAATGTGATAGTAATTTAGTGTTGGCAGTCAGTTGTAATTAGTCAAAGTATTTTATACTCATTTGTAATCAAATAATAGGCTTTGTTTAGTAATTGTTAGCATTAATTTTAGTTTTAATAACTATCTAAACTTACTTAGTAATGACAAGCCAGTAATGTAGGCCGGAACGTCAGTACTTGTGTTTTTATCATGATAAAGCCTTCACAATACCTTGTAGGAGTGTACACCTCACACCCCCCGCTTTTCACCACCATTCGCTCCTTACATAAATACTACAATTAATTGTAGTATTTGAAAACAAAGGATATTATACACATGGAAAAAGCTCTGGAGATAGGAACAGGAATCAAATAGATTATATAATGATAAAAGGCAGATTTCAGAACAGCCTCAAGAAGCCAAAACCTATCCAGGAGCAGATATTAATTCAGATCACAATCCTGTAATGATTAAAATGAAAATCCAATTAAAGAGAAACAAACAAAAGACTAACTCAGCAACACCAACAAATATATCAGCCTTAAATCAGAAAGATGTTAAATGCCTTTGAAATGTGGATCTATAGAAGAATTGGTAGAATTGGATGGAAAGAAAAAAAAGAAACAATCTTCTTCTTCTATCCTTCTGCCGTTGGCGTCGAGGGGAGATACAATCTGCGATTCTTTGCTCTTCTGTTGGCCTCTTCTGGTGTTATCCTTCCTAGTTACTCTAGTATTCCCTTTATCCATCTCTTTCTTGGTCTTCCTCTTAATCTGGCGTTTTCGTAGTGTTTGTTTATGGCTCTTTAAGTCATTGTTAGTTTTTTTTTGTCTTGTTATGCGACCGAACCAATTTATCTGTTGTTTCTTTATGTATTCGATGGCTGGTTCAATTTCGAGTTTCTTCCTCAGGTCAGTGTTTCTTACTCTGTCCCTTAAGCTGTTCCTGTCATTCTTCTGACACATTTCATTTCGGTGGTCGTTATCTTTCTTATTGTTCTAGAGTCCAGCATCCAATTCTGGCACTGATAGCACAGAGTTGGTAGAAAAATTAATTTGTATATTGCCCTTTTTGCTCCCGTAGTTATTGCTTTGTTTTTCAATAGTATTGATACTTGGCCTATAACTTGGCATGCTTTGTTACATCTTATATCTATCTCTGTCTCTGGTTATTGTCTTGTGTTAACGTGCTACCCAGATATTTAAAATTGTCTACTTGCTTCAGAGTCGTATTATTTATTATGATGTTTAGTTTTTCTTTCTTTCTCGCTATTGCCATACTTCGGTTTTGTTTATGTTGATCTTCATGTTGTATTGTTTACAAGTGTTGTTTAGCCTGTTGATATGTTCTTGCAGGTCCTCAGTTGTTTCATGTATCAGAACTTGGTCGTCTGCAAATAGTATTTCATTTATTTCTTCCTCTCTTCTGCTGTTTTCTGGTACGTATATTTCGTTCTCTTTTGTGTTATCGCTTGTTATCATCATCGATGAAGTTTTAACAACTGAAAATAAAAAGAGAACTACTAATCACAATTAGAACAAGACAAATGACATTTTTGGAGCCTGTTAAAAGACACAAACAGCCTACTAAAGTAATATTGGAAGGGAAAATACAAGGTAAAAGAGGCAGACCAAGACTAACATGGACGAGTAACATCAAAAGATGGACAAGTCAACCTATGACAATCTGCACCATCAAAGCAAGAGACAGAGTGAAATGGTGCTCCATGGTAGCCAACCTTCGATGTGGAGATAGTACTCAATAATGATGATGATGATTTGAAAACAGCCATAGTTTTGTTGTGACGCCAACTTAAGGGAACTTACTTCGTTTAAATACTTTACAACACTAAACTAGGACTTTATCTGCTTATCAAATCAGGTGCTATTATTTTTTTTATTGCTTAAGTGTGTACATTTAGTTGATGTAACTTTGTATGTTCCAGAGTGCTTCCCTGATGAAATATGTCCTCATTTTAGATGAGTTGTCTGACATATCCACTCAAAAACACTTGTGTCTTTTTAATTCCCTCTTTACAGACTTTACTGTCGAGTTGTTTCTCTTCTCTCTAGAATTAGGGCTCTTCTATTGACACATTAAAAAGAACACCAATTAAAGTGTAATCTATCTCATGAGGACACTTCTGAATGTCCAAACTAAAATAATTACGGGACTAAACTTGACCGTTCCCGTTTGTAAATTTTTGGCTCACATAAATGGAAGACAGAGTTGTAACGAGAAGGATGGGACGATAATAATGCAGTGTAGTAATTATTGGTGTTATTGTCACTGTTAGCTACACTATAACATATAGGTGTTATTGTCACTGTTAGCTACACTATAAACATATAGGTGTTAATGTCACTGTTAACTACATATAACATATAGGTGTTATTGTCACTGTTAGCTACACTATAAACATATAGGTGTTATTGTCACTGTTAGCTACACTATAAACATATAGGTGTATTGTCACTGTTAGCTACACTATAAACATATAGGTGTTAATGTCACTGTTAACTACACCATAAACATATAGGTTGTTATTGTCACTGTTAGCTACACTATAAACATATAGGTGTTATTGTCACTGTTAGCTACACTATAAACATATAGGTGTTATTGTCACTGTTAGCTACACTATAAACATATAGGTGTTAATGTCACTGTTAACTACACTATAAACATATAGGTGTTATTGTCACTGTTAGCTACACTATAAACATATAGGTGTTATTGTCACTGTTAACTACACTATAAACATATAGGTGTTAATGTCACTGTTAGCTACACTATAAACATGCGCACACCGTATCTGCTGTTGAGCAACAACCTATGAGTCACACTTGAGTACAGTGAGGTCGCTTCTTTGAATTAGTAATCCTTAAATTGCTGATCAGTTCAAGTAAGTTACGGTTACTGTGCATATCTTACTGCAAGGCGTTTAGAGAGTAGCAACTGTAGCCGTTACAGCACACCAAAATGATAACAGAATGTAGAAAGTTAAGAATGTGCTAAAGTATACTGTACTGCCTGTAGAAGTTAACAATGTACCATACCAACTGTAGAAGTTAACAATGTACCATACCAACTGTAGAAGTTAACAATGTACCATACCAACTGTAGAAGTTAACAATGTACCATACAACTGTAGAAGTTAACAATGTACCATACCAACTGTAGAAGTTAACAATGTACCATACCAACTGTAGAAGTTAACAATGTACCATACCAACTGTAGAAGTTAACAATGTACCATACCAACTGTAGAAGTTAACAATGTACCATAACCACTGTAGAAATAAACAATAGGCTATGCCAGCTATAGAAGTTAACAATGTGCCATACCAACTGTAGAAGTTACAATATGCTAAAGTATACTAACTGCAGAAGTTAATATTGTGCTATACCAGCTGTAGAAGTAAACAATAGGCTATGCCAGCTATAGAAGTTAACAATGTGCCATACCAACTGTAGAAGTTAACAGTAGCTATGCCAGCTATAGAAGTTAACAATGTGCCATACCAACTGTAGAAGTTAACAATAGGCTACACCAGCTATAGAAGTAAACAATACGCTATACCAGCTGTAGAAGTAAATATGCTATACCAGCTGTAGAAGTTAACAATAGGCTACACCAGCTATAGAAGTAACAATATGCTATACCAGCTGTAAAAGTAACAAAGTGCTTTATCAACCGTATAAGGTAAAACAAAAACAGTTTAGGACTCTCTTCTATGTGGAAGATAGTTAGTGCCCCACCTTTCCTTGACCATAAGACATGCCATGGTTGATGTGACCACCAACCCAGTTACCATCAATGATTACAGTCACCTGTCTACTGAAGTAGAAACAGTCACATACATTTGTTCTTTCATGAAACAGTCATCCTGGTTTTATTTTTTACAAAATATTCTCATTAAGTACACACACACACACACATATATAGAAATACACACACATACCAACACTTAAGTTTACCAAAAAAAAAAACATTGAGCAGAACTTCTCCTCCATCCTCCTATCTATGAGATGATTAAAAAATAATATTGTAAACGGGTCTCTGAAGCTCTAGAACAATGGTTCTCAAACTCTCCTTTACCATGGACTCCCGTATTAAATAAGTGTTGTAGTTGCGGAACACCAGATTCAACTTCAACTCAATTTCCGATTTATTTTGTTTTGTGCCTTCATTTATTCCACTTTTCCATTTAGCTACAAAATATGTCCGTGACTATTCCTTATTACACAACAACACAAAAGTTTGTTGTCATTTTGCTGGCTTTTGAGTGGGGCCCAGGAAAACAAACAGTTCATGAGGGACTAGCATGAGTTGAACTGTCAACTTTGGGTTTCAATTTTGTAGAATGTCTCCATCTTTTAGAAAGTCTCTATATTTTAGAATGTCTCCATCTTTTAGAAAGTCTCTATTATTTTAGAATGTCTCCATATTTTAGAATGTCTCTACATTTTAGAATGTCTCCATATTTTAGAATGCCTATATTTTAGAATGTCTCCATCTTTTTAGAAAGTCTCTATATTTTAGAATGTCTCCATATTTTAGAATGCCTATATTTTAGAATGTCTCCATCTTTTTAGAAAGTCTCTATATTTTAGAATGTCTGCATATTTTAGAATGTCTCTACATTTTAGCAAGTCTCTATATTTTAGAATGTCTCCATATTTTAGAATGTTCTATAGCTTAGAATGTCTCCATCTATTAGAAGGTCTCAACATTTTAGAATGTCTCCATCTTTTAGAATGTCTCCACATTTTAGAATGTCTCAATATTTTAGAAAGTCTCTATATTTTAGAATGTCTCTACATTTTAGAAAGTCTCTATATTTTAGATGTCTCCATATTTTAGAATGTCTCCATCTTTTAGAAAGTCTATATTTTAGAATGTCTCCATCTTTTAGAAAGTCTCTATATTTTAGAATGTCTCCATATTTTAGAATGTCTCTACATTTTAGAATGTCTCCATATTTTAGAATGTCTCCATCTTTTTAGAAAGTCTCTATATTTTAGAATGTCTCCATATTTTAGAATGCCTATATTTTAGAATGTCTCCATCTTTTTAGAAAGTCTCTATATTTTAGAATGTCTCCATATTTTAGAATGTCTGCATATTTTAGAATGTCTCTACATTTTAGCAAGTCTCTATATTTTAGAATGTCTCCATATTTAGAATGTTTCTATAGCTTAGAATGTCTCCATCTATTAGAAGGTCTCAACATTTAGAATGTCTCCATCTTTTAGAATGTCTCCACATTTTAGAATGTCTCAATATTTTAGAAAGTCTCTATATTTTAGAATGTCTCTACATTTTAGAAAGTCTCTATATTTTAGATGTCTCCATATTTTAGAATGTCTCTACATTTAGAAAGTCTCTATATTTTAGAATGGCTCTACATTTTAGAAAGTCTCTATATTTTAGAATGTCTCTACATTTTAGAAAGTCTCTATATTTTAGAATGTCTCTACATTTTAGAGTCTCTATATTTTAGATGTCTCCGTATTTTAGATGTCTCCATATTTTAGAATGTCTCTACATTTTAGAAAGTCTATATTTAGATGTCTCCATATTTTAGAATGTCTCTACATTTTAGAAAGTCTCTATATTTTAGATGTCTCCATATTTTAGAATGTCTCTACATTTTAGAAAGTCTCTATATTTTAGATGTCTCCATATTTTAGAATGTCTCTACATTTTAGAAAGTCTCTATATTTTAGAATGGCTCTACATTTAAGTTACCAAAACTGAAAAGCCCAATCTCATGAAACGATTGTACTTTTTATGATGAACCAGCAGTATTTCTAAAACAAAAACATGTGTTATTTTAAAGACATTCCTCAATAAATGCCACCAACAGTCCCGAAGGTACACTGTGGGAAGAGGCAACTGTGTGCAGCAAACTGGAGATTTAAATAATTGTTTATTTTGTGATCGTAAATTTTATGAATGATTTTAATCTAAGGTGAATAACATTTTCTAGATTAGGCTCATCATGTAGGTCGGGTCATGAGTGTATTCCTTGCAGTAGGTTGGGTTAAAGAGTGTGTTACTTGTAGTAGGTTGGGTCATGAGTTTGTTACTTACAGTAGGTCGCGTCATGATTTTGTTCCTTGCAGTAAGTCGCATCATGAGTTTGTTTCTCACAGTAGGTCACATCATGAGTTTGTTTCTCACAGTAGGTCACATCATGAGTTTGTTTCTCACAGTAGGTCACATCATGAGTTTGTTTCTCACAGTAGGTCACATCATGAGTTTGTTTCTTACAGTAGGTCACGTCATGAGTTTGTTCCTTGCAGTAAGTTATGTCATGATTGCGTTCCTTGCAGTAGGTTGGTAAAGAGTGTGTACTTGAAGTAGGACATGTCATGAGTTTGTTTCTTGCAGTAGGTCATGTCATGAGTTCGTTACATACAGTAGGTCAGGTGAAGAGTTTGTTACTTGCAGTAGGTCAGGGTCAAGTCAAGAGTTTGTTACATACAGTAGGTCAGGTAAAGAGTTTGTTACATACAGTAGGTCAGGTCAAGAGTTTGTTACATACAGTAGGTCAGGTCAAGAGTTTGTTACTTGCAGTAGGTCAGGTCAAGAGTTTGTTACTTGCAGTAGGTCAGGTCAAGAGTTTGTTACATACAGTAGGTCAGGTCAAGAATTTGTTACTTGCAGTAGGTCAGGTCAAGAGTTTGTTACATACAGTAGGTCAGGTCAAGAGTTTGTTACATACAGTAGGTCAGGTCAAGAGTTTGTTACATACAGTAGGTCAGGTCAAGAGTTTGTTACATACAGTAGGTCAGGTCAAGAATTTGTTACTTGCAGTAGGTCAGGTCAGGTCAAGAATTTGTTACTTGCAGTAGGTCAGGTCAGGTCAAGAATTTGTTACTTGCAGTAGGTCAGGTCAAGAGTTGTTACATACAGTAGGTCAGGTCAAGAGTTTGTTACATACAGTTGGTCAGGTTAAGAGTTTGTTCCTTGCAGTAGGTCGGGTCAAGAGTTTGTTACTTAGTGTAGGTCATGACATGAGTTTGTTTCTTGAAGTAGGTCGCATCATGAGTTTGTTTCTTGCAGTTGGTCAGGTCAAGAGCTTGTTACATACAGTAGGTCAGGTCAAGAGTTTGTTACATACAGTAGGTCAGGTCAAGAGTTTGTTACATACAGTAGGTCAGGTCAAGAATTTGTTACTTGCAGTAGGTCATGTCAGGTCAAGAATTGTTACTTGCAGTAGGTCAGGTCAGGTCAAGAGTTCGTTACATACAGTAGGTCAGGTCAAGAGTTCATTACATACAGTAGGTCAGCTCAAGAATTTGTTACTTACAGTAGGTCAGGTCAGGAGTTCATTACATACAGTAGGTCAGGTCAAGAGTTTGTTACATACAGTAGGTCAGGTCAAGAGTTTGTTACATACAGTAGGTCAGGTCAAGAGTTTGTTACATACAGTAGGTCAGGTCAAGAGTTTGTTACTTAGGGTAGGTCATGCCATGAGTTTGTTCCTTAAAGTAGGTCGCATCATGAGTTTGTTTCTTGCAGTAGGTCAGGTCAAGAGTTTGTTACATACAGTAGGTCAGGTCAAGAGTTTGTTACATACAGTATGTCAGGTCAAGAGTTTATTACGTACAGTAGGTCAGGTCAAGAGTTTGTTACATACAGTAGGTCAGGGGTCAAGATTTTGTTACTTACAGTAGGTTGGGTCATGAGTTTGTTTCTTGCAGTAGGTCAGGTGAAGAGTTTGTTACATACAGTAGGTCAGGTGAAGAGTTTGTAACATACAGTAGGTCAGGTGAAGAGTTTGTTACTTAGAGTAGGTCATGCCATGTGTTTGTTCCCTGTAGTAGGTCAGGGGTCAAG
Organism: Megaustenia siamemsis; assembly: GCA_032433765.1. NCBI lineage: Eukaryota > Metazoa > Mollusca > Gastropoda > Stylommatophora > Ariophantidae > Megaustenia > Megaustenia siamemsis. Next base: position 2,990,081 of record JAVIAB010000050.1, read on the forward strand.
ATTTTGTTACTTACAGTAGGTCGGTCATGAATTGTTCCTTCAAGTAGGTCACATAATGAGTTTCTTTTTTACAGTAGGTCACATCATGAGTTTGTTCCAGTAGGTCACATCATGAGTTTGTTTCTTACTGTAGGTCACATCATGAGTTTGTTTCTTACAGTAGGTCACATCATGAGTTTGTTTCTTACAGTAGGTCACATCATGAGTTTGTTCCAGTAGGACACATCATGAGTTTGTTTCTTACAGTAGGTCACATCATGAGATTGTTTCTTTCAGTAGGTCACATTATGAGTTTGCTTCTTACAGTAGGACACATCATAAGTTGTTTCTTACAGTAGGTCACATCATGAGTTTGTTCCAGTAGGACACATCATGAGTTTGTTTCTTACAGTAGGTCACATCATGAGATTGTTTCTTCCAGTAGGTCACATTATGAGTTTGCTTCTTACAGTAGGACACATCATAAGTTTGTTTCTTACAGTAGGACACATCATGAGTTTGTTTCTTACAGTAGGTCACATCATGAGATTGTTTCTTCCAGTAGGTCACATTATGAGTTTGCTTCTTACAGTAGGACACATCATAAGTTTGTTTCTTACAGTAGGACACATCATGAGATTGTTTCTTCCAGTAGGTCACATTATGAGTTTGCTTCTTACAGTAGGTCACATCATGAGTTTGTTCCAGTAGGACACATCATGAGTTTGTTTCTTACAGTAGGTCACATTATGAGTTTGTTTCTTCCAGTAGGTCACATCATGAGTTTGCTTCTTACAGTAGGTCACATCATGAGTTTGTTCTTACAGTAGGTCACATTATGAGTTTGTTTCTTACAGTTGGTCACATCATGAGTTTGTTCCAGTAGGACACATCATCAGTTTGTTTCTTACAGTAGGTCACATTATGAGTTTGTTTCTTACAGTAGCTCACATCATGAGTTTGTTTCTTACAGTAGGTCACATCATGAGTTTGTTTCTTACAGTAGGTCATGTCATGAGTTTGTTTCTTACAGTAGGTCACATCATGAGTTTGTTTCTTACAGTTGGTCACATCATGAGTTTGTTCCAGTAAGACACATCATGAGTTTGTTTCTTACAGGAGGTCATGTCATGAGTTTGTTCCAGTAGGTCGCATCATGAGTTTGTTTCTTACAGGAGGTCATGACATGAGTTTTTTACTTACATTAGGCCACATCATGAGTTGTTTATTACAGTAGGTCACATTATGAGTTTGTTCCAGTAGGACGCATCATGAGTTTGTTTCTTACAGTAGGTCACATCATGAGGTTGTTTCTTACAGTAGGTCACATCATGAGTTTGTTTCTTACAGTAGGTCACATCATGAGTTTGTTCCAGTAGGACACATCATGAGTTTGTTTCTTACAGTAGGTCACATTATGAGTTTGTTTCTTACAGTAGGTCATGTCATGAGTTTGTTTCTTACAGTAGGTCACATTATGAGTTTGTTTCTTACAGTAGGTCACATCATGAGTTTGTTTCTTACAGTAGCTCACATCATTAGTTTGTTTCTTGCAGTAGGTCACATCATGAGTTTGTTTCTTACAGTTGGTCACATCATGAGTTTGTTCCAGTAGGACACATCATGAGTTTGTTTCTTACAGTAGGTCACATCATGAGTTTGTTTCTTACAGTAGGTCACATCATGAGTTTGTTTCTTACAGTAGGTCACATTATGAGTTTGTTTCTTACAGTAGGTCACATCATGAGTTTGTTTCTTACAATAGCTCACATCATGAGTTTGTTTCTTACAGTAGGTCACATCATGAGTTTGTTCCAGTGGGTCACATCATGAGTTTGTTTCTTACAGTAGGTCACATCATGAGTTTCTTTCATACAGGAGGTCATGTCATGAGTTTGTTCCAGTAGGTCGCATCATGAGTTTGTTTCTTACAGTAGGTCATGACATGAGTTTTTTACTTACATTAGGCCACATCATGAGTTTGTTTCTTAGATTATGTCACATCATGAGTTTGTTCCAGTAGGACGCATCATGAGTTTGTTTATTACAGTAGGTCACATTATGAGTTTGTTCCAGTAGGACGCATCATGAGTTTGTTTCTTACAGTAGGTCACATCATGAGTTTGTTCTTACAGTAGGTCACATCATGAGTTTGTTTCTTACAGTAGGTCATGTCATGAGTTTGTTTCTTACAGTAGGTCACATCATGAGTTTGTTTCTTACAGTAGGTCACATCATAAGTTTGTTTCTTACAGTAGGTCACATCATGAGTTTGTTTCTTACAGTTGGTCACATCATGAGTTTGTTCTTACAGTAGGTCACATCATGAGTTTGTTTCTTACAGTTGGTCACATCATGAGTTTGTTTCTTACAGTAGGTCACATCATGAGTTTGTTTCTTACAGTTGGTCACATCATGAGTTGTTTCTTACAGTAGGTCACATCATGAGTTTGTTTCTTACAGTAGGTCATTTCAAGATCCAAGTAGGATTTTCAAGATATAATCAACAGATGGCAGGAGTATACAACAGAATTATTAGAAGATGAAAGGACCAAGAAGAAAAGCATAAAGGTGTAGGTCAGGTTATAAAATCTGAAGTAGAGAAAGCTTAAAAAGCAATGAAAAAGGAAAAGATATAGGGCCAGACAACACTCAGATTGAATGTGAATTTTTGTTTAAAAAAAGAGAGAGATTATAGTTCACCAAACCATCTACTGCATCTGAGGTCCTAAAAGCTCATGTAATTTCCTAATCTAGCAGCACAATAGACTCGACTGTAATCTTCCCAACCTTGTGATTGAACTTCACAACTAGCCATGTTGTTATGGATCCAGCTGCCTGTAAGCTGGGACCTTCGCCTCAAACATACCTAGTCATACAGTTCCTACCACGACCCAAGCCGCTTACAAGTTACGATGTGGGGGCAATTGATCAAGCTGATTAGAACTTACACCACGAGCTAACAACAGTCATACAAAGGAAAACTGACTTATTTGAAGCTGTGAAACTGTGAGACTGGAAGGAAACACTAGGAGTAGTTGCTGCTTGTGTCAACAGTACATAGGGGCGACATTCATGTTGTTTCTTCATTCACCGGTGTCGTGTCCACATAGAAGGTTCACTACCAGGGGGCGACATTCATGTTGTTTCTTCATTCACTGGGTATCGTCTCCACATAGAAGGTTGACTACCAGGGGCCGTCATTCACCAGGTGTCATGTACACATAGAAGGTTGACTACCAGGGGATGTCATTCACTGGGTGTCGTGTCCACATAGAAGGTTGACTACCAGGGGATGTCATTCACTGGGTGTCATGTCCACATAGAAGGTTGACTACCAGGGGATGTCATTCACCGGGTGTCGTGTCAACATAGAAGGTTGACTACCAGGGGATGTCATTCACTGGGTGTCATGTCCACATAGAAGGTTGGCTACCAGTGGGCGTCATTCTTTGGGTGCCGGCTCCCCATCGAAGGTTGACTACCATGGAGCGTCATTTTGCTCGTCTCTTGTCTTGATGGTGCACTCTGTCATAGTTAATGTTGTCAATGTGTTGATTAAACATTGACGGCAAGGATCTGCGAATCATAAAATTACATGTACTGGCAAACAAACACCACTATACAGATCAGCAATCAAACGGGACATTTCCAATATATAAAACAAGGAGTCAGACAAGGCTGTGTTCTGTCGCCGGATTTGTTTTCACTTTACAGCGAACATAATATGAGATCAATAGACAAAAAAGGAATTGAAGTCAAAGGTCACAACATAAATAATTTGCGATATGAGGATGACACAGTCTTAATAGCAGACACAGAGAATGAGCTTCAAGAAATGATAGACATAATAGTAAAAGAAAGCAACAAGAAAGGTCTCAGTCTGAATAGTAATAAAACAGAAGTAATGGGTCATGTCGAAGAAACAATCATCACCATCATGCTACATAAAAATAGGCAGAATAGTCAAGGAAGACAGTGGTGCATACGTTATGACCATGAGTAGCATGACGATGGAGGTGATGGCAGTGACCAAGGCATTCATCTGGTTAGAGTCACTAGACTACACCCACGACTGTATACTGAGTGATTCGATGAGCATGATAAGAAAAGTGGAGGCGGGATCTGTACGTATTCAATGCGCAGGTCATTGCAGAAGTCAAAACGCAATGTCACTTTTATCTACGTCCCTGGATATGCAGGAGTACGGGGAAATGAAAGAGCGGACAGATTGGCTAGCTGCGCTATTGTTGAGGACGGCCAACCAATGGATCGGGCGGATATCATTAATGCCATCCGGAAGTGGGAAGAACACAGGACTTCGACAACCATGAGTCCACGCCACTCTTCGGATGAAATAAATGGGAGTTAAGATGGGCACAGCCAGAAATGAGAAACTTAGTGGGCGTGTAAGAAGACTTATCAACCACACAGAACTGGAGTCGTCAGTCGCTGGACACTTCGAGACTTGCTGAGGAGAGGATCTGAGCACCTATGGACATGTTCGGAGTGCAATGATGATGATCCGCTTATAACTCAATGAAAAGATGATTGGAGATCACAGAGATGGGATTTATGTTACTCGTCCATGTAAGTCTTCGACTGCCTCTTTTACCTTGTAATTTCCCTTCCTTTAGTAGGCTGTTGTGTCTTTTAACATGGCTCAAAAATCGCATTTATCTTGTTTGAATTGTATTTAGTAGTTCTCTTTTATTTTAGTTGTTTAAAACTTCATTGTTTGTTTTCATTTCTTTCCATCCAATTCTTCCCATTCTTCTATAAATCCACATTTCAAAGGCTTCAATTTTCTTCTAAGTTGAATCATCATTTAGGATGACAAGACATTTTGTGTACTTTGTTGCTAGAAGTCTGTGCCATCTGTTGGTGTCTGTATTGTCACTGTCACAATTCCTTGTCTGACATCTGAGACTAATTAATCCTGACACTGAGAGAAGGAAAGTAATTATTCCTGACACTGAGAGAGGGATAGTAATTATTCCTGTCACTGAGAGAGGGAAAGTAATTATTCCTGACACTGAGAGAAGGAAAGTAATTATTCCTGACACTGAGAGAGGGAAAGTAATTATTCCTGTCACTGAGAGAGGGAAAGTAATTATTCCTGTCATGAGAGAGGGAAAGTAATTATTCCTGTCACTGAGAGAAGGAAAGTAATTATTCCTGACACTGAGAGAGGGAAAGTAATTATTCCTGTCACTGAGAGAAGGAAAGTAATTATTCCTGACACTGAGAGAGGGAAAGTAATTATTCCTGACACTGAGAGAAGGAAAGTAATTATTCCTGACACTGAGAGAGGGAAAGTAATTATTCCTGTCACTGAGAGAGGGAAAGTAATTATTCCTGACACTGAGAGAGGGAAAGTAATTATTCCTGTCACTGAGAGAGGGAAAGTAATTATTCCTGTCACTGAGAGAGGGAAAGTAATTATTCCTGACACTGAGAGAGGAAAGTAATTATTCCTGTCACTGAGAGAGGGAAAGTAATTATTCCTGACACTGAGAGAGGGAAAGTAATTATTCCTGTCACTGAGAGAAGGAAAGTAATTATTCCTGACACTGAGAGAGGGAAAGTAATTATTCCTGTCACTGAGAGAAGGAAAGTAATTATTCCTGACACTGAGAGAGGGAAAGTAATTATTCCTGACACTGAGAGAAGGAAAGTAATTAATCCTGACACTGAGAGAAGGAAAGTAATTATTCCTGACACTGAGAGAAGGAAAGTAATTATTCCTGACACTGAGAGAGGGAAAGTAATTATTCCTGACACTGAGAGAAGGAAAGTAATTATTCCTGACACTGAGAGAGGGAAAGTAATTATTCCTGACACTGAGAGAGGGATAGTAATTATTCCTGACACTGAGAGAGGGAAAGTAATTATTCCTGTCACTGAGAGAGGGATAGTAATTATTCCTGACACTGAGAGAGGGAAAGTAATTATTCTGTCACTGAGAGAGGGATAGTAATTATTCCTGACACTGAGAGATGGAAAGTAATTATTCCTGTCACTGAGAGAGGGAAAGTAATTATTCCTGTCACTGAGAGAGGGAAAGTAATTATTCCTGACACTGAGAGAAGGAAAGTAATTATTCCTGACACTGAGAGAAGGAAAGTAATTATTCCTGACACTGAGAGAAGGAAAGTAATTATTCCTGACACTGAGAGAAGGAAAGTAATTATTCCTTACACTGAGAGAAGGAAAGTAATTATTCCTGACACTGAGAGAAGGAAAGTAATTATTCCTGACACTGAGAGAGGGATAGTAATTATTCCTGACACTGAGAGAGGGATAGTAATTATTCCTGTCACTGAGAGAGGGAAAGTAATTATTCCTGACACTGAGAGAGGGATAGTAATTATTCCTGATACTGAGAGAGGGATAGTAATTATTCCTGTCACTGAAAGAGGGAAAGTAATTATTCCTGACACTGAGAGAGGGGAAGTAATTAATCCCGACACTGAGAGAGGGGAAGTAATTATTCCTGACACTGAGAGAGGGAAAGTAATTATTCCTGACACTGAGAGAGGGGCAGTAATTAATCCCGACACTGAGAGAGTAGTTCGGTTATTATATACTAGTGTCTTAGGCTGGATGCTGTAATTAGTTTGGTCATATACTGGTGTCTTATACTGGATGCTGTCAGTAGTTCGGTTATATACTAGTGTTTTATGTTGTCAGTAGTTCGGTTATATACTAGTGTTTTATGTTGTCAGTAGCTCGGTTATATACTAGTGTCTTAGGCTGGATGCTGTAATTAGTTTGGTCATATACTGGTGCCTTATACTGGATGCTGTCAGTAGTTCGGTTATATACTAGTGTTTTATGTTGTCAGTAGTTCGGTTATATACTAGTGTCTTAGGCTGGATGAAGTAATTAGTTCGGTCATATACTGGTGTCTTATACTGGATGCTGTCAGTAGTTCGGTTATATACTAGTGTTTTATGTTGTCAGTAGTTCGGTTATATACTAGTGTTTTATGTTGTCAGTAGTTCGGTTATATACTAGTGTCTTAGGCTGGATGCTGTAATTAGTTCGGTCATATACTGGTGTCTTATACTGGATGCTGTCAGTAGTTTGGTTATATACTAGTGTTTTATGCTGTCAGTAGTTCGGTTATATACTAGTGTTTTATGCTGTCAGTAGTTCGGTTATATACTAGTGTTTTATGTTGTCAGTAGTTCGGTTATATACTAGTGTCTTAGGCTGGATGCTGTAATTAGTTCGGTCATATACTAGTGTCTTATGCTGGATGCTGTCAGTATTTCGGTTATATACTAGTGTTTTATGTTGTCAGTAGTTCGGTTATATACTAGTGTCTTAGGCTGGATGCTGTAATTAGTTCGGTCATATACTAGTGTCTTATGCTGGATGCTGTCAGTAGTTCGGTTATATACTAGTGTCTTAGGCTGGATGCTGTCAATAGTTCGGTTATATACTAGTGTTTTATGTTGTCAGTAGTTCGGTTATATACTAGTGTTTTATGTTGTCAGTAGTTCGGTTATATACTAGTGTTTTATGTTGTCAGTAGTTCGGTTATATACTAGTGTTTTATGTTGTTAGTAGTTCGGTTATATACTAGTGTTTTATGTTGTCAGTAGTTTGGTTATAAACTAGTGTTTTATGTTGTCAGTAGTTCGGTTATATACTAGTGTTTTATGTTGTCAGTAGTTCGGTTAAATACTAGTGTTTTATGTTGTCAGTAGTTCGGTTATATACTAGTGTTTTATGTTGTCAGTAGTTCGGTTATATACTAGTGTTTTATGTTGTCAGTAGTTCGGTTATATACTAGTGTTTTATGTTGTCAGTAGTTCAGTTATATACTAGTGTCTTAGGCTGGATGCTGTAATTAGTTCAGTTATATACTAGTGTTTTATGCTGTCAGTAGTTCGGTTATATACTAGTGTTTTATGCTGTCAGTAGTTCGGTTCTATACTAGTGTTTTATGTTGTCAGTAGTTCGGTTATATACTAGTGTTTTATGTTGTCAGTAGTTCGGTTATATACTAGTGTTTTATGTTGTCAGTAGTTCGGTTATACACTAGTGTTTTATGTTGTCAGTAGTTCGGTTATATACTAGTGTTTTATGTTGTCAGTAGTTCGGTTATAAACTAGTGTTTTATGCTGTCAGTAGTTCGGTTATATACTAGGTTTTATGTTGTCAGTAGTTTGGTTATATACTAGTGTTTTATGCTGTCAGTAGTTCGGTTATATACTAGTGTTTTATGTTGTCAGTAGTTCGGTCATATACTAGTGTTTTATGCTGTCAGTAGTTTGGTTATATACTAATGTTTTATGCTGTCAGTAGTTTGGTTATATACTAGTGTTTTATGCTGTCAGTAGTTCGGTTATATACTAGTGTTTTATGCTGTCAGTAGTTCGGTCATATACTAGTGTTTTATGTTGTCAGTAGTTTGGTTATATACTAGTGTTTTATGTTGTCAGTAGTTCGGTCATATACTAGTGTTTTATGCTGTCAGTAGTTTGGTTATATACTAATGTTTTATGCTGTCAGTAGTTCGGTTATATTCTAGTGTTTTATGCTGTCAGTAGTTCGGTTATATACTAGTGTTTTATGCTGTCAGTAGTTCGGTTATATACTAGTGTTTTATGCTGTCAGTAGTTCGGTTATATACTAGTGTTTTATGTTGTCAGTAGTTCGGTCATATACTAGTGTTTTATGCTGTCAGTAGTTTGGTTATATACTAGTGTTTTATGCTGTCAGTAGTTCGGTTATATACTAGTGTTTTATGTTGTCAGTAGTTCGGTCATATACTAGTGTTTTATGCTGTCAGTAGTTTGGTTATATACTAATGTTTTATGCTGTCAGTAGTTCGGTCATATACTAGTGTTTTATGCTGTCAGTAGTTTGGTTATATACTAATGTTTTATGCTGTCAGTAGTTTGGTTATATACTAATGTTTTATGCTGTCAGTAGTTCGGTTATATACTAATGTTTTATGCTGTCAGTAGTTTGGTTATATACTAGTGTTTTATGCTGTCAGTAGTTCGGTCATATACTAGTGTTTTATGCTGTCAGTAGTTCGGTCATATACTAGTGTTTTATGCTGGATGCTGTCAGTAGTTCGGTCATATACTAGTGTTTTATGCTGTCAGTAGTTCGGTCATATACTAGTGTTTTATACTGGATGCTGTCAGTAGTTCGGTTATATACTAGTGTTTTATGCTGTCAGTAGTTCGGTTATATACTAGTGTTTTATGCTGTCAGTAGTTCGGTCATATACTAGTGTTTTATGCTGGATGCTGTCAGTAGTTCGGTCATATACTAGTGTTTTATGCTGGATGCTGTCAGTAGTTCGGTCATATACTAGTGTTTTATGCTGGATGCTGTCAGTAGTTCGGTCATATACTAGTGTTTATGCTGGATGCTGTCAATAGTTCGGTTATATACTAGTGTTTTATGCTGGATGATGTCAATAGTTTGGTTATATACTAGTGTTTTATGCTGGATGCTTTCAGTAGTTCGGTTATATACTAGTGTTTTATGCTGGATGCTGTCAATAGTTCGGTTATATACTAGTGTTTTATGCTGGATGCTGTCAGTAGTTCGGTTATATACTAGTGTTTTATGCTGTCAGTAGTTCGGTTATAAACTAGTGTTTTATGCTGGATGATGTCAATAATTTGGTTATATACTAGTGTTTTATGCTGGACGCTTTCAGTAGTTAGGTTATATACTAGTGTTTTATGCTGCATGCTGTCAGTAGTTCGGTTATTTACTAGTGTTTTATGCTGGATGCTGTCAGTAGTTCGGTTATATACTAGTGTTTTATGCTGGATGCTGTCAGTAGTTCGGTTATATACTAGTGTTTTATGCTGGATGCTGTCAGTAGTTCGGTTATATACTAGTGTTTTATGCTGGATGCTGTCAATAGTTCTGTTATATACTACTGTTTTATGCTGGATGCTTTCAATAGTTCGGTTATATACTAGTGTTTTATGCTGGATGCTGTCAGTAGTTCGGTTATATACTAGTGTCTTATGCTGGATGCTGTCAGTAGTTCGGTTTTATGCTGGATGCTGTCAGTAGTTCGGTTATATACTAGTGTTTTATGCTGGATGCTGTCAGTAGTTCGGTTATATACTAGTGTTTTATGCTGGATGCTGTCAGTAGTTCGGTTATATACTAGTGTTTTATGCTGGATGCTTTCAATAGTTTGGTTATATACTAATGTTTTATGCTGGATGCTGTCAGTAGTTCGGTTATATACTAGTGTTTTATGCTGGATGCTTTCAATAGTTGGTTATATACTAGTGTTTTATGCTGGATGCTTTCAATAGTTCGGTTATATACTAGTGTTTTATGCTGGATGCTTTCAATAGTTCGGTTATATACTGGTGTTTTATGCTGGATGCTGTCAGTAGTTCGGTTATATACTAGTGTCTTATGCTGGATGCTGTCAGTAGTTCGGTTATATACTAGTGTTTTATGCTGGATGCTGTCAGTAGTTCGGTTATGTACTAGTGTTTTATGCTGGATGCTGTCAGTAGTTCGGTTATGTACTAGTGTTTTATGCTGGATGCTGTCAGTAGTTCGGTTATATACTAGTGTTTTATGCTGGATGCTGTCAGTAGTTCGGTTATGTACTAGTGTTTTATGCTGGATGCTGTCAGTAGTTCGGTTATATACTAGTGTTTTTTGTTGTCAGTAGTTCGGTTATATACTAGTGTTTTTTGAATACCACGATATATGTTATTGCAGAAAGTTGGCAGGTTTTTGAAAATGTATTCAAGGGTTTGAACATAAATGTTTGTTCACAGTTCGTTAACCTTCGCTGTAGATAAAGTCTTTAATTTGATGGCTTCGTGTGTGACCTTGGTAGCTAAGGACCTAACTTGTGCAAACGGATGGCATTGGCAAGGATCATTTTGAATCTATGAAGTGGGCTCATTTTGTGTTTAACTCAAAAGCATATGTGCTTTTTAACCAAAGACCTTTTATTTTTGGGGACTCAAGGAAGATATCCCGATAGAAGAATAAATTGTACTATTAGTCCCATAAATGATTCGCTTCCAGAGGTTTATGATGTAAACAAAGCAGTTTTGTCATTGCAAGTGAATAATGTCCACACCAGTAGTAGGTCGTGGACACAATGGTCGGGTTTTGTTAGTTGACCAAAGAGTAGGGTATACCCTACGAAGTCCAGTACCCTATGAGTACAGGAGTTATATAGAGACTACGGCAAGCTGCGGCAAGCCAGAGTGATGTCATGATATATATGTATATATGAATAGGGCTTGTATAGTGCATGAAGGGGTGGGTTGTTGATTACTGACTCATGTATTGGACATCAGTTTTTTCCCGCCAAAGTGACTTCCAATAGGAGCTAGTGTGTGTGTGTGTTGTCCGGCTATAGACCACGCCCACTCCGGAAGTGAAACTACCATATTAGGGAGTAGTGATACGTTAGTTATTTCATAGTTATGGTGAGTATATATACATATAATAGTAATAGTAATAGTTATTATATCTAAGTGGACGTAAATGGGCCCCGTATTTAAGATAGGGACCATAAGTAGGTATATATACATACATATATTGGCAAATCTTGCTGGCGGTATTAACGAACAGTCATTTTCTCCCACCGTTGCCGCTCTCGCGTGAGTTTATTGATTATTGTCTCCAGCGAGCGCGAAACGCAACAAGTTGTGTAAACTAATGAGCGATCTGTCTCGGTACGCGGTTAGCAGACAATAAGACATAGGTTAATAACAATACTTATGGTCTCGATACGCGTATACTGTTATCAAATAACGACATAAAGCTACCTCGCGACAGTCGTAGGTATGGATCCAACCTGGAATCATCCGTTTACGGCGCTAGTCGCAGGACCGACGGGATGCGGAAAAAGTGTGTTTGTTAGGAGATTTATCGATCACGTGTCAGAAATGATCAGACCCGCGCCAGAGGAAATAATCTACTGTTACGGCGAGTGGCAATCGATGTACGATACGATGAAGGGTGTTCAGTTTAACGAAGGGCTACCCGACATGGAGCAATGGCGAGGAGATAGGACACGTCTGTTGGTCATAGACGATCTGATGAACGAAACCGACGATAGGGTCACGAAACTATTTACCAAGGGAAGTCATCATAGAAATATAAGCGTCGTGTATATAGTACAGAATCTCTTTAGCAAAAACAAGGAACAGCGGACGATAAGTCTCAACAGTCATTACATAGTTATGTTTAAAAACCCGAGAGACGGGTCTCAGATTACGAATCTGGCCAAACAAATGTACCCGGGGCCCGTGTCGTACGTGCAAGAAAGTTTTAAAGACGCGACATCGGTTCCACACGGGTATTTATTAATTGACCTTCGGCAAGAGACGCCGGATCATCTAAGGCTGCGCACAAATATTTTTCCTAAAGAACAGCAGGTAGTCTACATCCCAAAATAAGGAACATGGGCGAGTCGGTCAAAAGACACGGAGAGATGTTGCGTTTTCTGTGCTCGGCTAAACCACCAGCTGTAAAGGCCGCGATGAAAACAGCGTCGCCTGATCTCATAAGAACTCTGTGCGAATGCTGCCACAACGTGTTAAAAGGTAACGTTCGGCTCACGCCGGCTCAGAAGAGACGGTTGCAGCGCCATAAACACGACCTGAGGATTCTCGCACGAAAAAAGACGACCGTGAAAAAGAGAAAACAGATTCTACAAAAGGGTGGTTTTATCGGCGCTCTGATTAAACCAGTTCTGGGTATCCTGAGCGGTATTCTGGGCATGTGAACGATGGCCAAGAAAATGATTTTGATAGATCCTCGACTGGTAGAGTCTGTAAATCACCACCAAGGCGCGTATACGCCACCCGAGTCACTAAAAGACACCCTAGGAGATCTGGATACGCAAATGCAACGAGTCCTGGAAAGAGAGGACATGTCACCACGCGACAAAGCCAGACTGTATCAGCAGACATTGCAACGGTATCTGCAACGTCTCGATCAGTACAGACACAAACCTCTAGGCGTAGTGGACATTAAACAGGCACCCCCATCCCCCGACGCGATTACAACACCACCAACCGCGGTACTTAAAGACGAAGTCGACGAAAAAATTCCTCAGTCAGCGCCAAGCGCGCCTAGGCCGAAAACGAAAGCGGTCACTCACAAAGAAGTTGTGGGCAAGTACAGGCTCAGGAAAAGAAGAAAAAGTAAAATTCCAAAACCAAACTGGGAGTCATGGCCAAACGAGTAGATAAGATGTTAAGAAGCCGTTACTACGATCCGAATCGACCGGGTGCCTACGGGGGTGTGGGCGGTTTACAGCGTAGTACAAAACTAAGCTCTGCAAAAATTAAAGAATGGCTGAGTCTTCAGGATGCTTATACTCTACACAAACCCGTTGTTAGAAAATTTAAGAGACGACCCATCATCGTGGGTGGTATGAATCAGCAGTTCCAGGCTGATCTGATCGATCTGAGACAATTAAGAAGATACAACGACGCGTTCTCGTATCTCGTTACGTGTATCGATGTTTTTGCGAAGTATGCTTGGGCAGTTCCGATACGGTCGAAAACCGCAAAAAATCTAGTGGAGGCCGTGAGCGAAATATTTGCCGAGCGCAAACCGATAAATCTTCAAACGGACAAAGGATCCGAATTCGTCAACAAAACTTTCCTAAAGTTTCTCAAGGAAAATGGAGTCTATTTCTTCACTACGGAGAACGAGGATATAAAGGCAGCGATCGTAGAACGATTTAACCGAACGTTAAAAGAGAAAATGTGGAAATTTTTTACGAAAACGAACAAATTGAGATATGTGGATGCGTTATCCGCCTTACTCAGAAACTACAATAATTCGTATCACAGGAGCATTAAAATGGCGCCGGTCCACGTAAATTCGGCCAATCAAGAACAAGTCTGGAACACGTTGTATAATAAACTGTCGGGGAGAGACAATAGGCAGTCAGTGGCGATCAATAACCGTTATAAAGAAGGTGATCGAGTTAGGATAGCTCAAGCCAGAGCTAATTTCAAAAAGGGGTATACACCATCGTGGACGGAAGAACTGTTTACAATCAGTCGTGTAAACAAAAACACTAACCCGGTAACCTACGTTGTGAAAGATGATTCTGGTGAAGAGTTGAAAGGGTCGTTTTATACAGAAGAGCTTCAGAAAGTCGGCGAAAAACGGGTGTATCGAATAGAAAACATCTTAGAAGAGAGGAAAGTTGATGGAAAAAACAGTACTTAGTCAAATGGTACGCTTACAGCTCGGCATTTAACAGTTGGATTTTGAGCGATCAAGTATCGAGATACAGAGACTGACGAAATGGAGGGGGATGAACACGTGCAAACTTTTCTGAGTACGGTAGTTGAACGAGAAGAAACGAAGAACGACGAAGGGAGCAGCCACGATAGCAGAACCTCACTCTGGCCTGTTTTCGGTAAACTGCTCCCGCGAATGGAAATCGTTTTTCTCTGCCAAATGATCGTTATATATGCCGTAATCGGCGTGGCTTTATTTAATCTGACGGGTGGAAACGGTGAGGGTCAGGACGGAAAGATTTGGATCGCGCTCCTGAGTAGTTGTCTGGGTTACATGCTTCCAAATCCCAAGCTAGAGACGAGACGGTGAATCAAGGAAGATGAGTTTTTACATCACAGCCCCCAGCAACGCTTCGATGCAAATTTATCCTGAAAATAGGCCTGGAAACTTTTTCGTCAAACTCCCTCAAACTATCGAACTGAACGCAAACTACGAAGTCGGTTTGGCCGAGATACAATTTCCAAACACTCATTTCAACGTCCTACCCGGCGATATCTGGATCCGTTACGAAACCTCTAGTAACACAGCAGTAACAATGGAACTGGCGCCGGGGTTATACAAGACAGCGGATAACTTTATCGATGCTTTAAATAAAGTGATTTTGGAAAAATCACCACCCATCAAAATGAGATTTTTTAATAAAAAAAACGAAAATAAGGCCATACTTAAACTCTTTGACCAAGGACACTCGGTTACCATAAGCGAGGAATTGAAAAGTATCTTAAGCCTCCCATCGAATCGCGTGACAGACGCTAACGTGGCCCTGCACGGCGAGAAAGAAATAAATTTGGAAACGCAAACCAGAAACGTGTACGTCTATTGCGATCTAGTGTCACCCAGAGTGGTGGGGGATGTTCTGGTACCCTTACTGAGGGCAGTTCCTGTTTTGGAGAAAACCACCACATCCATATTTTGCATCTACGACAAACCGCACTATGTCCCCCTGAGCAGGTTCTCCTTCGACAGGTTAGAAATTCTTTTAACTAACGACAGGGGAGTTGCGATCCCATTTACATCCGGAACGTCGGTACTGACGTTACATTTCAGAGCGCGGAAGCACTTCGATCTGGTATAATGGTGAGACACACGCCGCTTCATCGAAATGCTAAGTTATACGAAGAGTGTTGCTTTAATCAAGCCGCCCACGGCCTCCCGGTATTTGTCGGAGGTAGAAGTCAGCGAGGGCGCGGTATCGGAAGTTTTTTCGGAGGCATCGGAAGAGCAATTTTACCGTGGCTAAAAACAGGAGGTAAGGCATTACTCAGAGAAGGTGTCGGCACGGGACTACAAGTCGCGCAAGACGCATTGGCGGGAAGAAACATTGGAGAATCGTTTAAAGAAAGAGCTAAGGAATCCGGTCAGCGTTTAATTCAGGGAGCCATCAGTCATCTGGCCGGTGGCGATACAGGCCAACAAACCGGAAGCGGTAGAAGAAGGAAAAGACGAGCAGCTCCACCTGGGATGCCGGCAAGAAGAATAAAAACGACAAAACGACGCGATCACTCTCATTCCGCGTCCAAGAAGGCTAAGAGGACAAACTATTCGGACATATTCGGTTAAGCGATATGGCGTTAGTGCATCCCAAGTCTTGCGAGTGTTTCCATTCTGGACTAGATTTGTTTAGCGTTCCACCGACTCAGACATCTCTTGATTCTGCCCAGTTTGTAGAAGTTTCCCCCTTGGCGTCTCTGGCATCTGGGGCCCCTATAGAATTTTCCATCAGCGGAAATTCGGACGAATACATCGATTTTTCCAACACGTATCTGCATATGAGAGCAAAAATCACGCTGTCCAACGGTGAAAATATACCAAATGATGTTGAAGTTGCGCCTGTGAACTATTTTCTGCACAGTCTAATCTCGCAAGTCGACGTATCTCTCAACGATACTTTGATATCAGCTTCTGAAAACACCTACCCTTTTCGAGCATACCTAGAAGCCACTCTCAACCATAGCAAGGAATCTAAGAAAAGTTATCTCACGAGCGCACTCTACTACACCGATACTCCCAAACACGCGGATGACACCCAAGGTGACTCCAATACGGGTCTTAAAACTCGTCGAAATCTGGCCCGAGGTAGCCATGAGCTGGATATGATAGGGCGACTTCACTCTGATATTTTTGCTCAGGAGCGTTACATGCTAAACAGGGTTGACGTGAAAATTAAGTTGACCCCCTCAAAGGACGTATTTAACATCATAGCTCACGACAAAACTGTCGGTTATAAAAGTGTCATCACCTACGCCGCCCTGTTGGTGAGGAAAGCCTCAGTTAATCCGGCCATTTCGCTGGCTCACGAAAAGGCTCTCTTACGAGGCAATGCGCGATACCCCATGAAGAGAGTTATGATTAAAACATTTGCCATTCCTAAAGGCATGTTATCTCATTCCCAAGACAACCTATTCCTGACTCAAACACCAACGCGACTAGTCCTCGGCTTACTGGACTCGGCTGCATTTAATGGAAGTTACGACACCAACCCCTTCAATTTTAAAAACTTTGGCCTTACCTACTTAAACGTCACGGTCGCCGGTCATAATATTTGGGTAAACCTCTATCTACCGAATTTGACCGCGGTCAGTACGCTCGCGCCTACTTCAAGTCCATGCTGGCGTTGGGTCTTGTGGGAACAGACGCTGGTAACGGAATAGATTATAACGACTTCAAGAACGCCTACACTCTTTTTGCATTCGATCTCAGCCCAAGTCTTTTGAACGCCGAACAATTTGAGCTGGCAAAATCAGGGCCCGTCGCCATCGAGCTCAAATTTGCGACGATCACGCCTAATCCTATACAGGTCCTAGTTTACGCAGAACTGGATTCCGTGCTGGAGATCTCTAAAACGAGACAGATTCTTACAGATTACACAGCGTAAACACTTCGACAATGAATACGAGAGATATTCTCAACGTACTTATGTCTGACATTTTTGTGAGACGGTGTTCCATTGTTAGCGTAGTGGCTCGCAATCGGTTACCTCGCTATATCGATCCAACTAAAACAGCAGCCTTCGTTATCAATACAGATCCCAGCTATCTACCTGGCTCTCACTGGGTCGCCCTCTACTACAACGCTATGGGGCAGTTTGAGTATTTCGACAGTTTCGGGTTTTCTCCCAGACATACCGAGATCATCGATTTTATCGAGCGGAATTCGAACAGACCTCTCATCTACAACTCGCGTCAGTTACAAGATCTTGTTAGTAACGCGTGTGGACTGTACTCTGTGTATTTTCTACTGATTAAAACACGAGGAGGATCAATGCAAAGGGTCTTAATGCCGTTTACCTCATCCACCAGACAACACATAAACGATCGAATCGTGTATCGACTACTAGCACCGAAGCTTGTGTCGCAAAATTTAAAATTTCTAGTGCAATGACGTCAGTGGCTAAAAATATCGCAGACAAGTCTGGACACGAATTTTAGTGTTTAAAAATCCGGACTAAACCGGATCTATAATCTGACCTATGCTATAAAAGTCGCGGGTGAGAAAGCGCCAGTCACACATCGCTCAGTGCTGAGATACAGAAGATGCTGACAAACGTCGAGGCTGCACCAGTTGTCGATGTACCCACTAGCTGGGTCTACGTTACAGCAGATCGTGAAATGGTCAAACCATTGGCTACAGGGCTGAAAGTAGCGTCTGTGTCTTCATATAGAGGGTCGACTATGATCCATATTCGAAAATTTTTCGGGACATCGAATTTAAAATATCCCACCAAGTTTGGGATCACGTTGAATCGTTCAGAATTTGAACAGCTCGTGTCTATGCAGGACGAGTTATTGGCCGAGTATGAGCGTCTCGAAACCATTGCAATAAAATCAGAAACTCATACAGTGAACGAACCCGACATCAGTCTAGATCACACACTTCCAGCATCCACGTCGCCGAGTATCGAGCCATATTCCATAAATACTGGCTTTTACATGGCGCCTTTCTACGATACTGACAACTTCGAAAGTAGTCAGCCAATACCAGCACTATCTCCGGGTCATCTTAGTAGAAACGAAGAGCTCGTGGCTATGCAGGACGAGTTATTGGCTGAGTGTGCTCGTCTCGAGGCTAATGCAACAACACTACAGCCTCTTCCCTCGAACGCGCCGTCAACCACGGCAGATCATAGACTTCCAGTATCTACATCACCATGCAACGAGCCTTATTCGATAAATAATGGTTCTTACAGGACTCCCGTGTACGATACTGACAACGTTGAAAAGATTCAACCAATAACAACGCTTGTTCCTGGTCATCTTAGAAGAAGAAGAGACTGAGGCTGAACATTTAGATGTTGTGTTTTAATGTCGTGTCTAGATGTACTGCATACGCAGTATCGGTGTTGTGTTGTATCAATAAAATATATATAAATTACAAAACATGCCTCGTGTTATTTGTCATTTATGTGTACGTATATAATGGATTGTATAGATGTGAAAGTCATAGATGTTGTAACTCGTTTGTTCTGTTTACACACAGGTATGCTGGTAGTACACCAAGGACACTGATAGTATCCATATTATTCTTACGAGACAGTACCACGTGACATGTATAAACAATAGAAAAAAAAACTGCATACTTTTTTAATGATATATTTTTAATACAATATAAACGTGACAACGACACAAACATATGTTCAGTATCATTGGACATAAAACTATCACAGAAGTATCATTGTATATACATAATATATATAAATACTCTAGATACCTAACGGAAAAGTCGTCACATTGTCGTTGTGCACACGGCGTTTGATGTAGAAATAAGAGAGAGAATTTCTGTGCTGTGTATATGTATAGACACTCGATTTATATCGTTTAAAACCCACATTTTTCCCTCCCTGCGCCTGTTGTGTCTTGAGAACCTTCATAAATATATCTTTGTCTAGTTTATTGTGATGTTTGCTAAGCCCCTTAGTACTAGTTTTTGAGTAATCTCCAAAACAGTGGTATGTTTTACTACATAACGACACCATCCCATCCCCTTCGTACTCTAACTTAAATAAACCGGGGGTACGTTTATGGTACAATTTTGTTTTTTCGCAGTCTCGACAATCTACCTTAAATTTACCTTTACTCCTAACAAACTCCTCCCGATGAACGCTACAGGTCTCTGAGGGGAACCACTGATCGTACTCGTTATAAAAAGTTTCGAGTAAAGGTGGTCTAACGGCGGCAGCTAAACTAGGTTTACTTAACGCCAAATACAGACTGTCAGTGTCCATTTCAAACAACTGAAAGTATGATCTCTCTACGAACCGGTCTAAAAAATCGTAATAAAATTGCAACATCCGTAGCTTGGCGTATTGATATACAAAGTAGCCGATTTGTAGCGGAAGGTCCCACCTCGTCGTCTTTTTTAACATTTCCACCTCGAATATATTCCCTACTCCTAAATCTGTCATATGTTTAAATAGGGGGTCGTTAACGAGCTTGGAAGCGGACTCACCCTCGCAGTACGCGACGTTCGAGTGTTTCGCTTTATCTGTGAGAGTTTTTCCGTACGCCGAATTCCCTAACAACTTCATGGTCTCCCCGTAATAGACTGCGTCTCATCTACATCCCCTTTTCGTCTGGCGTCGGATACGGTGTCCCCAAATTGTTTGAAACAACTAACAGGGTGGTATTCGATCACCTGGTAGATGTTGGTTACCTCTAGACCATGATCCAAATACCATTTTAATAAGGGGGTGGCCAAAAGAATTTTCTTCCCGATATAACTACCTATCAGGGTACGTCTAGGGGTCGTCAATAATTTATTTTTCACGGCGTATTCCTTCATAAGCTCTCCTATATCGTCTCTACACACGTCTACGTTTTTAAATATGGGTGTCATTTCGCTAAAATATTCCTTGAGAGAGTCGGGGACATGAATATCGCATTCTACAAGACCAAACAGCGTTTCGTCTTTAACAGCTTTCAAAATCTGCGCGATGGTTAGTGGTAATTTTTCCCGGGCATACGATGGTTTTGCTCTGGGGAGGGCTTGTTTAAGAAACGGAATAATTGTGCTATCGGTTTTCTTTAGCTCTTGCCACTCACATTCCCACATCTCAACCACGTCAACTCCAACGTCGTTGGTTAAATATTCGCGAATTTCCCGGGTCTTGTCGTATAGCTCGGACAAGGGTTTTTTGTTTATAGGGTTAACACCTTTGTGTTTTTCAGTGAGGTGACAGATATGGCCGTGCGTCAGGCACCCCATAAACTGCCAGACTTTATTATTAGCGGATAGGTTACTCTTTTGACAGAAGCCATCCACTCTAATCCTACGAGGTCCCAGTGGTACTTCACCCCCGTTGTATTGAGTTCGCAACTCAATGTTGTGTTTGTGAGCTACCCACGTTAACCACTCTCTACTCTGCTGATCGTAATAATTAACTTTACGTTGTCTAAACCCGTCCTCAACTTTTCGTATAATTGGAAAGTCAGTGGGCATTTTCTGCATCAACGCCCAGAGATACAGAGCGTTTGCGTCGTAGCCTTTAAGACTTTGAGCTACAATTTGAGGATTACCTCTGATTCGAGTCTCGTCCTTCTCGTGGTGGCGATGAAAGATTATGCTCGGGCCACCCACTATATTATCTCTAAGTGTTTTATGAAGCTCTGCCTCGCGTTTACCGCATAAAGAAAAGACTACGTTTTTAGGTATGGTGTTGAAGAGGTATCTTAACGTCACACCCGGGACTGAAATGGCGTCCTTAAACATATCTACACCTAAACCCGCGTAAAATTCGATCTGTTTCTCTAATGCGAGTAGGAAGGGCCCGACATCCTTGTTGTTATACCAAACAAGAAAATCTCTGAGAGTGGACATGTTATTGTCCGCCCATATCTTGTTACAATACTCGTACTCTTCGTTTGAAATATTACAGTTTTTAAGCGTCGAAAAGAAGGCCTCATGAGGGGGGAGCGAGGTTTCGTCTAACTTTTTTAGATCGGTAATATACTCGTAACAAAATACGCCTTTAGTCTCTTTAATCTTGTACGCTGCCAAGTATTTACTATAAGAGAACCCCGGGGCGAGATAATTTATAATATCTAAGAACTTTAGTCGACTGGTGGAGATGCACATAAAATTATTATTGCGTTTAACGATAAACTTGAAGGGCGAGGTCACCCCTTTTTTAGTTTTGTTTTGTTTCGGCTCTTCTTCCTCTTCTTCATCGTCATCTTCTTCTTCATCGTCATCTTCTTCTTCAACGTCATCTTCTTCATCTTTTTCTTCTTCTTCTTCGTTCGCTTTTTCTACTTTGTTCGCCGCAGCTACGAAATGTCTTATTAAATAGGGTTTGATAACGTTTAAGTCATACTTTCCAGAGTTGAACCCTATAACGGGGAGCTCTTTCAAGTATGACTCGAGTTTCCCTATGAGGTCACTACAGTCACCCCTGTCTCTTAAACTGTCAAAAACCTGTTTGAAACTGCCGCGTAAGTTTATATACGACCGTTTCGCTAATGTCTCTAGATAATCTATCATTTTACTCACTAATTTTTGAGAATCACCTTCGCTCACAAAACATACTGGTTTCTCATAACCAGGAATATTACTGGCTACGGCACACGACATTGGAATATGCCTGGCTACATATTCGGTGACATTACTAATGTTTCCATCTGTCGTCGGTACATTACTAAAGTAACATTCGTAATCGTACGTCGCTCTGTAGGGATACACGTAATTATTAGGAACTTCTATACCCCTATTAGCTATCGTTTCGAGTATACCCTCTTTGTTCCTATAAACTCCTCCGATATACTTGTCTTTTCGCTTATCCCCGGTACATGTCTTCTCGTGTCTTGTCATGCGGCGTAAACTTTTCCACAATTTTCCACATTTAGGACAGGAAAAAGCATGGGCCGCCTTATCTATGTCCGCTATATACATAAAATGTTCCTCGTAAAATAGAACTCGTAAGGTGTCGCTAAAAGTCGTACTACCTCTTAGCATTGGGGACAGGGCTTGGTCTTTGTCAAAAGCGAAGACGTCCACGTTAATACCGAAACACTTCTCTAGAGAGGGAATCTGCGCTAGCGTTACACCCGGGAACTCGCCGTCTATATCTAACCCCTGATGGTCTTGCCACTGTTTCAGGAGATCACTGGTGGGTCTGTGTAAGTGATTAAGTTTAGCACCCCTAAATAACGCAACGCATCTAAAGAAACAGAGATTATCAGTATAGGCTGGCTTGTTTATGTTATTTTGTAATGTATAAATGAATTTATTTTTTGTAATGTATTGTGGGAGTTCGGTGGTTAGACACCCGATAGGATATTCTACGAAATGATAGAGATAGAACGAAGTGCTGGGAATGGTTTCAACGCTATATTTAGTGCTCGGTCTATTATGATTTGCGTGGTTTAAGGGGTCGCTATCTTGTAGTTGTGTGAGGAACCTATCAAAATCTGCTCTGTTATTTATAACCATCGGAGTTGAAAGAATTAAACTATTATTGAAACTACTATGGAAAAACCGAAGGTCATTGTTTTCTTTATTCCTCAGGATGAAATTGTGAGAATAATTTATTTTAAATCTACGTGTTTGGTTATTAAAGAGGGGATTTAGGATATTTGCCCAGTTTGGCAGTAGCTGTGAATTTGGATTATGGAAGACTGTGTGAACTGACAGATGCCTATTATTATTACTATGTGACCTTATTGCAGACCAGTTGTCGACATAGACCTGTCTAACATCTGCTGGTAAACTAGCTAAACTGTCTAATTCTAGATCCGTTCGCGCCTTCTTGCTGTGTTGACTCTCTATCGATTGTTCATTATTCCGCTTCCTCTTAATTGTTGGATCAGCTCTGGACTTTGAACAGGTCGTCGGTATCGAAGCTGATGAGGTGGCGGAGGTGGTTGATGCTGATGAGGTGGAGGTGGTTGATGCTGCTGTTGTGGAGGTGGTTGATACTGATGAGGTTGATGGTCTTGTCGAGGATGCTGAGCTTGTACTTGACGATATCGCTAGTCGGTGTTTATTTTTAATATGTGTTCTTAGATTGTCCTGTCTGTTAAATTCGCATACACATATAGGACACTGGTATGTCTGTTTATTGTGAACAGTGTCTACATGCCGATCTAGATGGTTTTGGGTAGTAAATATTTTCCCGCAGTCTTTACACGAGTATTTAGTATTAATGCGTACAGATGATATGTGTTCTGTACTGTCTCTAGACTGGTCACCCCCACGAGTGTTATCTACTCGGGGTTTCTTTCTAGAGTGTTCTTCATCCCCGGTCTCTGCAACATTGTTGTCTGTTGGAGAGAATACTGTCGGGGCCCTTGATGTAGCCGGTGCTGGTGCCGGTGATATAGATGCATGTGCTGCGTGTTTTTTCGCCACATGTTTGGTAAGATTTGTGGATCTTGTAAAGATGCACCCGCATATAGGACACGGGTATCTCTGTTGGCCGTGCGCACTATCTGCGTGTCTGGCTAGATCGTGTCGCCGTGTGAAGCTTTTCCCACACGTTTCACACACGTGGCGTGGTCTGCTTACAAGTTCGTTACGTGAGGCCATCTGTCAACGAGATAAAACCACGCATTTAGTGCGCGTACCAAAAATACATTGAAATAGTATACATATATAACATGCGCTCGCACACGCACGTGCGCACACACACACACACACACACACACATACACGCGCACATACACATGTACGCACGCACACATACTATATGTTACTAGACAGTTATTAGTTATCGACCACTTCATTAGCACACCTAACCTCACCGGTTATCATGTCTTACACCATCCCCGTACAACTCAAAACTCATCCACCACTCCTACTATCATAAACGCTATAGCCAGATATGACTCATTCCTCCGCTTTCGCTAGTTTATTATAACTGTCTCTCAGCGTCTACCACCGCTATATCAGACCATTTCAAATCTTTCTTTCTTTCTTTCTTTCTTTCTTTTCCTTATTTTCTTTCTCTCTACCTTTCTTTCTTTCTTTCTTTTCTTTCTTTCTTTCTTTCTTTCTTTCTTTCTTTCTCAATCTCTCTCTCTCTCTCTCTCTCTCTCTCTCTCTCTCTCTCTCTCTCTCCGTCGCTCTCTACCTCGCTCTCTCTTATCAGTATTTTAATCTTTCTACTCAAAACACATTATCAACATCTACGTACTTATTACTTAACTAAAACACGCATCCATTAACAGTTAGTTTTAAATATTATATTTTGTCGGTGAGCGAGTATCTAGGTGTTTACTAACGCTTTTATTGACATATTTGAGTCTCTATCCCAATCATGTTCATATCACTATCGTAACCATACCACTTTTACAATATGTGTTTGTACTAACGCGACTGGAACTATAAGATTCGTGGAACTTAATACATCGCTCAGTTTGTGTGACTCACGCGTAATGTATAGCCGAACATGTCCAGACATGTTTCACATTATTGATTTCACGTACCACGCGCGCTTCTGAATTTATCTTATATGGCTTCGAAAATGACTAGTTCTGATTGTAAAATGTGTGTGGCTACAATTTCGAACGAAATTGTGGTATTAGCTGTTGATATTATCCACACTTACGATAAGACTAAAAAGAAGCTTTCCCCGTTTTATAAGTCAATGGCTAAACTAGTCTATACGGTATCAGAGAGATATGACTCGTTATTCGCTGGTATGACTCTGGGAGTCGGGGATAAGGATATTTACGCCTCGTTTGCGACCATTGTGGTTTATATGGTTTCAGATGGAATTTTAAACTGTGGGCGCCTCGTAGTTATTTATACGCTGGCTTATCGACTAATTAAGAACCATGTCAAAGACTTTTACGATTCTGATACAGATATATCTTCTCTGGAAAAGAGCTTCGCTTTCTTTGCCGGGATGTTTATCGGTGGATTATTCGGAGACTGGTTTGTAAAAAACGGCGGTTGGAAAAAGTTCCTAGACTTCTCTAACGAAAATGATACAACGATGTGGACTCTATTTCGTAACAGCTTTGCTCTGTGACCGTTACGATACTTACCGAACACGTTCCTATATGTTACGTAATTCATTTACATTAATAAAACTATGATAATAAACACACATTGTTATGTATTTTAAGTGAAATTTCAACTTACCTGTATTCTTATAATGTTGGTTTTTTAAAGGCTGGTTCTCCTAGCTTTTCCGACGGTGTTTCAGTATAACACCTGTGGTTATCTGCTGTTAGATTTACAGCTCTTGTAGGATAATATCGGTGAGGCTCTGGTGGTAGATTTATAGATATGGAAGCGTATCTGGTAGTGTTATCACTGTGGGTACCTCGTGACTGACTGCCCGACCGACACTAGTCGAATGAATATATTAAATCGTGTACGCGCCTTTTTTTTACATAACAACCTGTTGCGTTTCGCGCTCGCTGGAGACAATAATCAATAAACTCACGCGAGAGCGGCAACGGTGGGAGAAAATGACTGTTCGTTAATACCGCCAGCAAGATTTGCCAATATATGTATGTATATATACCTACTTATGGTCCCTATCTTAAATACGGGGCCCATTTACGTCCACTTAGATATAATAACTATTACTATTACTATTATATGTATATATACTCACCATAACTATGAAATAACTAACGTATCACTACTCCCTAATATGGTAGTTTCACTTCCGGAGTGGGCGTGGTCTATAGCCGGACAACACACACACACACTAGCTCCTATTGGAAGTCACTTTGGCGGGAAAAACTGATGTCCAATACATGAGTCAGTAATCAACAACCCACCCCTTCATGCACTATACAAGCCCTATTCATATATACATATATATCATGACATCACTCTGGCTTGCCGCAGCTTGCCGTAGTCTCTATATAACTCCTGTACTCATAGGGTACTGGACTTCGTAGGGTATACCCTACTCTTTGGTCAACTAACAAAACCCGACCATTGTGTCCACGACCTACTACTCACACCTATAATTGGTCAGGATTGTGTAGCAGCAGCAGCTTTATAGTGAACACAGAAAACATCATATGATTGTGCTGTTCTGAAACAGCTATGCCATGCTACCATAGAATTGCCTTTAATGGGATTACTGTGACCACAAACCACTCTCCATGTGTGTGCCACATATTTACACCCCAGAAAAAAATACTGAATCTAACAACATGATATATGCCGTCTGTGATATTAATGACCACAGACCACAAGCCTCCAGTATGATTGATACAACTGTTGCACCAAGCACTTCATCAGCAGAGCCAGATCTATGGAATGTTAATCTGACATCGTTCTTGAATGATGTCCAAGTTAATGAGACATCAGAATCGTGTGGCAGCAGCTACAAGAAGGGAGCAGAGAACATCAAGTCCTGCTGCTATAAAGGAGACTTGCCTTGCTATCCCAGAATTGCCTTAAATGGGATCACTGTAGTTGAAAACTTCTCCTCTTGTGTAAACTACACATTCACATCCAAGAGTGAATCAGTGAAGGTCACAAAATCACATTCTCTCTGTGGTTTTACTAACTACATGTCATGTGGTTTCTGTTGGATTGGAAATGACAAATTACCACCACTGTGTGTCTATATGTTTGAAATTGGAGTGTCAACGATGGACTAACATCATCAAGTGCTACGACGATCATCATTTTCGGGAGGACGCGAACTTCCATGGTATATGGTGGATAGGCGGCAGGAACCATTGAAGGCTATGTCTGAAAAGTGTTCCTTCTTGCAGTTTCCTCATATTCCAAGTCCGGCTTGTTGCAGTAGCTACTGAGTTAAGTGTTCTGTGCACACCGTGAGCTGTGTGTCTCATCCGTTTTGATCCTGTTTCGATATCCCGTTTGTTTACGATGAATGATGATATCGTATGACAGGGAACAGTTGGCTGTGTTCACTTTCTGTGCGGTTTCGCCTTATGTCTTTTGGCGTGTGCTGAGAGTGCTACGATGGGGACTACAGTTACCTTTCTTTGTTTGGGAGATGTGTTAGTAATTCGAATGATTCCACTGGCACGGGCGGTTGAGCAATTATGGATTTTAATTCGTTTGCAGTGATACCGAGGCCTTCCATAACCAATAACTAGTGTTTTATGCTGGATGCTGTCAGTAGTTCGGTTATATACTAGTGTCTATGCTGTTTCATTGAGCAGCTGCTCACGTGACTGAATCTGTCAGTCTTTGATAGATCGGACCACAGAATGAACAAGATGCACCTTTAGTGCCGTTCGCCGCTTGCTCCTATTTAACATCATCTCTTCCTCGACTGCCACCTCACCGTCTTCCTTCTCAATTCTCTGTGTGCCAGAGACCGTCAGTAGTGACGAAGCGATAATTCTCTCACAGAAACCCTGCTGACGACATCGCTACAGAAGTCAACAAGACAAGATGGCCCTCGATGTTCTCAGAACGCCTCAGACGAGCTTTATCGAGAGAAATTTTTCGTTGGAATCCAGATGGCGATAGAAGAAGAGAAATATCAAAGAAGGCGTGGCTAGTAGATGGCGGAGATCTCTGGTGATGGTCCAATGTGTCCGAGAACAGGGGCCGGGGTGAGCTGGCATGAGAACAGAGGCCTGGGTAAGCTGGCACGAGAACAGGGGCCGGAGTGAGCTGGCACGAGAACAGGGGCCGGGGTGAGCTGGCACGAGAACAGAAGCCGGGATGAGCTGGCACGAGAACAGAGGCCGGGGTGAGCTGGCACGAGAACAGGGGCCGGGGTGATCTGGCACGAGAACAGAGGCCGGGGTGAGCTGGCACGAGAACAGAAGCCGGGGTGAGTTAGTAACGAAGAATTAGATAGATGGAGATTAATTCGATCAGTAGAATATGCGAAGAAATAAGAAACTAAATAGTTTGGCCACGCGATGAGTCAAGTAAACACATCCACATGGCAGACGGCAAACTCTGTCAAACGTGCCCAAGAAAGTCGATGACAACATATCAGCCCGCGAGTGTCCACACAAAAAGATGGATAGTCCGATGATAAAAAAAAACTCGTTAACGTGTAGAGGCAAATCAAAGTACTGAAGACTTGAAATTATCTCTCCCGCGCCGCTGAAAGGTAATCATGAGGGGATGAAGGAGAAGGTAACAGATGTAAATGTATCGACCCTTGCGGTGTAGCTGTTCATTGTCTGTTCTTGTGTGTATCTTCATGAATGTATTGCACATCTTACGTTTTGTGTGTACAGTTACGTGATAACGATCATGTCTGATAAACGCGCTGTCTGTTCAGCTTGTTATCACACGGCTCTTGAGCTCCAACAACTGAGTTGTTTGTAGTCACAACATATTAACCGAATCAACAACAACAC
Organism: Megaustenia siamemsis; assembly: GCA_032433765.1. Taxonomy (NCBI): domain Eukaryota; kingdom Metazoa; phylum Mollusca; class Gastropoda; order Stylommatophora; family Ariophantidae; genus Megaustenia; species Megaustenia siamemsis. The sequence goes on from JAVIAB010000050.1 coordinate 3,018,625, forward strand.
GGCTTTGTTTATTTTAAACATTGTGCTGACGTCAAGGGTTACCTGTCTGAAATGGTCTGCCAAGGGGGCGCTAGAGAAGAAATGATGAGAACCGCTGGCCTGCGTGGGGCTCTGCCAACGTCATCCATACAGTAACGAAGAGCGATTGCCTGTGTGAACATCGCTGTAACGTCAGTCACCATGCATTTTCCATTTCATTGGCGTTGTCCTTTCTATAATTCGGTGGGTCGTCGGGGCACCATTGGCGTTGTGTCGCCCATAAATTTGTGGGTCGTTGGTTCGCTGTTAACGCTTCCGACTATTCCACTTCAGCGACTATCAGTTCTTTGATGACATTGACCTTATATCTCACCCCCCTGTCACAGTCCCATGACATTGACCTTATATCTCACCCCCCTGTCACAGTCCCATGACATTGACCTTATATCTCACCCCCCTGTCACAGTCCCATGACATTGACCTTATATCTCACCCCCCTGTCACAGTCCCATGACATTGACCTTATATCTCACCCCCCTGTCACAGTCCCATGACATTGACCTTATATCTCACCCCCCTGTCACAGTCCCATGACATTGACCTTATATCTCACCCCCCCCCCCTGTCACAGTCCCATGACATTGACCTTATATCTCACCCCCCTGTCACAGTCCCATGACATTGACCTTATATCTCACCCCCCTGTCACAGTCCCATGACATTGACCTTATATCTCACCCCCCTGTCACAGTCCCATGACATTGACCTTATATCTCACCCCCCTGTCACAGTCCAGAACATCCCTTTTATCTCACCCCCTGTCACAGTCCCAGAACATCCCTTGTATCTCACCCCTGTGACAGTCCAACGACATCCCTTGTATCTCACCTCCTGTCACAGTCCCAGAACATCCCTTGTATCTCACCCCCTGTCACAGTCCCAGAACATCCTTGTATCTCACCCCCTGTCACAGTCCCAGAACATCCCTTTTATCTCACCTCCTGTGACAGTCCAAGGATACCCCTTGTATCTCACCCCGTCACAGTCCCAGGACACCCCCTGTCACAGTTCCCTTCCTGGAAGCATCTCAGTTTTCTTTTTGTTCAACATGAAGGTGACCCGATCGTCACACATTTTATGAAATTCACCTCTCAGTTATTACAGAAGTCACATATAAATCATGATCATACAGGAGAGGTGCAGTTGCTGCCTTGACCTTCTCTCCGGTTTGAGAAGCGCTGTACTTTGCTAATAAATCACGTGTTAGCATAACCTGCTGGAAGCGGACAGACAATCTGCCTGGCTTGATCAATTCAATCTTGCACAATAAGATGGGGCGCGAAGTCAATCAATACAGTCGCAGCTGTTTGCTGAATAATTTCCTAATCACATTTCTGAATATTGGATTTGGTGATACCCTACAACTAGAGTAGTACAAATGGATGAAAAGATTCACGTGTGTTATTAAATGTGTAAGTTTGTGTGAGGGTGTGTGTGTGTGAGTGTTTCTCCTACTTACTCATTTTTCTTTCTCTGCTACTCAACCAAAGGAAACACCTCCGCTACCTCTTCTTGCTCCCAGTTCTTGAAGTTCTCTAGTGGTCAGATCTTAACGTGCGCTACTCCACCACTTGAAGTTCTCTAGTGGTCAGATCTTAACGTGCGCTGCTCCACCACTTGAAGTTCTCTAGTGGTCAGATCTTAACGGGCACTGCTCCACCACTTGAAGTTCTCTAGTGCGCTGCTCCACCACTTGAAGTTTTCTAGTGGTCAGATCTTATCGTGCGCTGCTCCACCACTTGAAGTTCTCTAGTAGTCCGATTTTACGTGCGCTGCTCCACCACTTGAAGTTCTCTAGTGGTCAGATCTTATCGTGCGCTGCTCCACCACTTGAAGTTTTCTAGTGGTCAGATCTTATCGTGCGCTGCTCCACCACTTGAAGTTCTCTAGTGCGCTGCTCCACCACTTGAAGTTTTCTAGTGGTCAGATCTTATCGTGCGCTGCTCCACCACTTGAAGTTCTCTAGTAGTCCGATTTTACGTGCGCTGCTCCACCACTTGAAGTTCTCTAGTGGTCAGATCTTATCGTGCGCTGCTCCAACACTTGAAGTTCTCTAGTGGTCAGATCTTATCGTGCGCTGCTCCAACACTTGAAGTTCTCTAGTGGTCAGATCTTAACGTGCGCTGTTCCGCCACTTGAAGTTCTCTAGTGCGCTGCTCCACCACTTGAAGTCTCTAGTGGTCAGATCTTAACGTGCGCTGCTCCACCACTTGAAGTTCTCTAGTGCGCTGCTCCACCACTTGAAGTTCTCTAGTGGTCAGATCTTAACGTGCGCTGCTCCACCACTTGAAGTTCTCTAGTGGTCAGATCTTAACGTGCGCTGCTCCACCACTTGAAGTTCTCTAGTGGTCAGATCTTAACGTGCGCTGCTCCACCACTTGAAGTTCTCTAGTGGTCAGATCTTAACGTGCGCTGCTCCACCACTTGAAGTTCTCTAGTGGTCAGATCTTAACGTGCGCTGCTCCACCACTTGAAGTTCTCTAGTAGTCAGATCTTAACGTGCGCTGCTCCACCACTTCCACCACATCTCCCATTCTCCATCGTCCGCCTCCACATCATCACCCACCACTGCAGTCCCCTTCTCAGGACTATCCAAGTTTATGGCTGGCACACAGTCTGGCCCAAACTCCAGTGAGAGTTCAGTGCCCATTAACAAACTCTTCCCTCTCAGAGACTCAAAGCATTGTCTGATCTGATCCTGAAGCAAGAGAGGATATCGACATGCTCCATATGAACAGTGCCCTCCTTTATGTCATGGATTTGATTGAAGAAATTGAGAAATATCATCATCAAGTGCCATGCCTGCTGGCGTAGGTGATCATGTCTCTCCACAACTTTCGATCTCGACAGTTATTTATCATTTCTGTTGTTGACCTTCTGCCAAGCCATTCTCTTAAACTGTCTAGTATCTTTTCTATTTGCTTCCCTCTATCTCTTCGTTCCTCAATTTTTCCAGTTGTTACAATATACTCCAATATATAGCCGGTATAGAAATATAAAAAAAGTAAAGTACCCCCGTCACGCCAAGTGGCGTATAGGGAAATATGGTGTTATAGACAACTGAAATGCTTTGTTTAGCACCAACACCTGCCTAGACCATTCTCCTGGTAAATGTGTGAAGGAAAACACAAAGAAGAACCAATCTGGCCAACTGAATAAAGATCGAAGCGGGAAAGCAAACAACTGGCTACGAATATAATGCTGAGTCGAATGTGTTGGGTCGAAAGTCGCAGATGTGGTAGCTTGCTGTAAACCAGAAATAAAGACGAGACCTATGGGGAGAAACAGTGAAGAAAAGAGAGGAGGACAAGATCAAAAGTAAAAGAAAAAGGAGGATAAAAAGAACAGGAAGAAAATAGGAGGAAGAGGAGAAGAAGAAAAAAGGAGGAGAAGAAGAAAGGAAGAGATGGAGAAGAGCAGGAGAAGAAGATTAAGAAAAAGGAGGAGAAAAAATGAAGAGGTGGAGAAAAGAAAGGAAGAGGTGGAGAAGAAGAAAGAAAGAGGTGGAGAAGAAGAAAGAAAGGGATGGAGATGAAGAAAGGAAGAGATGGAGATGAAGAAAGGAAGAGATGGAGATGAAGAAATGAAGAGATAGAGGTGAAGAAAGGAAGAGATGGGGATGAAGACAGGAAGAGATGGAGATGAAGACAGGAAGAGATGGAGAAGAGCAGGGAAGAAGAAAGGAAGAGGTGGAGAAGAAGAAAGGAAGTGGTGTAGAGGAAGAAATGAAGAGAAGTAGAAAGGAAGAAGTGGAGAAGAACAAAGGAAGAAAAGAAGAAAGGATGAGGCGGAGAAGAAGAAAGGAGGAGATGGAGAAGAAGAAAGGAAGAGGTAGAGAAGAGCAGGAGAAGAAGAAAGGAAGTGGTGGAGAAGAGGAAAGGAAGAGGTGGAGAAGAGGAAAGGAAGAGGTGGAGAAGAGGAAAGGATGAGGTGGAGAAGAGGAAAGGAAGAGGTGGAGAAGAGGGAAGGAAGAGGTGGAGAAGAGCAGAAGAGGAAAAGAAGAGGTGGCGAAGAAGAAATGAGGAGGTGGAGAAGAAGAAAGGAAGAGGTGGAGAAGAAGAAAGGAAGAGGTGGAGAAGAAGAAAGGAAGAGGTGGAGAAGAAGAAAGGAAGAGGTGGAGAAGAAGAAAGGAAGAGGTGGAGAAGAAGAAAGAAGAGGTGGAGAAGAGGGAAGGAAGAGGTGGAGAAGAGGGAAGGAAGAGGTGGAGAAGAAGAAAGGAAGAGGTGGAGAAGAAGAAAGGAAGAGGTGGAGAAGAAGAAAGGAAGAGGTGGAGAAGAAGAAAGGAAGAGGTGGAGAAGAAGAAAGGAAGAGGTGGAGAAGAGGGAAGGAAGAGGTGGAGAAGAGGGAAGGAAGAGGTGGAGAAGAAGAAAGGAAGAGGTGGAGAAGAAGAAAGGAAGAGGTGGAGAAGAAGAAAGGAAGAGGTGGAGAAGAAGAAAGGAAGAGGTGGAGAAGAAGAAAGGAAGAGGTGGAGAAGAAGAAAGGAAGAGGTGGAGAAGAAGAAAGGAAGAGGTGGAGAAGAAGAAAGGAAGAGGTGGAGAAGAAGAAAGGAAGAGGTGGAGAAGAAGAAAGGAAGAGGTGGAGAAGAAGAAAGAAAGAGGTGGAGAAGAGGGAAGGAAGAGGTGGAGAAGAGGGAAGGAAGAGGTGGAGAAGAGCAGAAGAGGAAAAGAAGAGGTGGCGAAGAAGAAATGAAGAGGTGGAGAAGAAGAAAGGAAGAGGTGGAGAAGAAGAAAGGAAGAGGTGGAGAAGAAGAAAAGAAGAGGTGGCGAAGAAGAAAGGAAGAGTGGAGAAGAAGAAAGGAAGAGGTGGAGAAGAAGAAAGGAAGAGGTGGAGAGGAAGAAAGAAAGAGGTGGAGAAGAAGAAAGAAAGAGGTGGTGAAGAAGAAAGAAAGAGGTGGAGAAGAAGAAAGAAAGAGGTGGAGAAGAAGAAAGGAAGAGGTGGAGAAAAAAGAAAGAAAGAGGTGGAGAAGAAGAAAGGAAGAGGTGGAGGAGAAGAAAGAAAGAGGTGGAGAAGAAGAAATGAAGAGAAGAAGAAAGGAAGAAGTGGATAAGAGAAAGGACGAAAAGAAAGGATGAGGCGGAGAAGAAGAAAGGAGGAGATGGAGAAGAAGAAAGGAAGAGGTAGAGAAGAGCAGGAGAAGAAGAAAGGAAGTGGTGGAGAAGAAGAAAGGAAGAGGAGGAGAAGAAGAAAGGAAGAGAAGGAGAAGAAGAAAGTAGAGCAGGAAAAGAAGAAAGGAAGAGGTGGAGAATAGCAGGAGAAGATGATTAAGAAAAAGGAGGAGAAGAAGAAAGGAAGAGGATGAGAAAAAGAAAGGAAAAGGAGAAGAAGAAAGGAAGAGGTGGAGAAGAAGAGGAAAGGAAGAGGTGGAGAAGAAGAAAGAAAGAGGTGGAGAAGAAGAAAGGAAGAGGTGGAGAAGAAGAAAGGAAGACGAGGAGAAGAAGAAAGGAAGAGGTGGAGAAGAAGAGGAAAGAAAGAGGTGGAGAAGAAGAGGAAAGGAAGAGGTGGAGAAGAAGAAAGAAAGAGGTGGAGAAGAAGAAAGGAAGAGGTGGAGAAGAAGAAAGGAAGAGGTGGAGAAGAAGAGGAAAGAAAGAGGTGGAGAAGAAGAGGAAAGGAAGAGGTGGAGAAGAAGAGGAAAGGAAGAGGTGGAGAAGAAGAGGAAAGGAAGAGGTGGAGAAGAAGAGGAAAGGAAGAGGTGGAGAAGAAGAGGAAAGGAAGAGGTGGAGAAGAGCAGGAAAAGAAGAAAGCAAGAGGTGGAGAAGATGAAGAAAAAGGAAGAGAAAAGGAAAGGAAGAGGTGGAGATAGAGGGAAGGAAGAGGTGGAGAAGAAGAAAGGAAGAGGTGGAGAAGAAGAAAGGAAGAGGTGGAGAAGAAGAAAGGAAGAGGTGGAGAAGAAGAAAGGAAGAGGTGGAGAAGAAGAAAGGAAGAGGTGGAGAAGAAGAAAGGAAGAGGTGGAGAAGAAGAAAGGAAGAGGTGGAGAAGAAGAAAGGAAGAGGTGGAGAAGAAGAAAGGAAGAGGTGGAGAAGAAGAAAGGAAGAGGTGGAGAAGAAGAAAGGAAGAGGTGGAGAGAAGAAAGGAAGAGGTGGAGAAGAAGAAAGAAAGAGGTGGAGAAGAGGGAAGGAAGAGGTGGAGAAGAGGGAAGGAAGAGGTGGAGAAGAGCAGAAGAGGAAAAGAAGAGGTGGCGAAGAAGAAATGAAGAGGTGGAGAAGAAGAAAGGAAGAGGTGGAGAAGAAGAAAGGAAGAGGTGGAGAAGAAGAAAAGAAGAGGTGGCGAAGAAGAAAGGAAGAGGTGGAGAAGAAGAAAGGAAGAGGTGGAGAAGAAGAAAGGAAGAGGTGGAGAGGAAGAAAGAAAGAGGTGGAGAAGAAGAAAGAAAGAGGTGGTGAAGAAGAAAGAAAGAGGTGGAGAAGAAGAAAGAAAGAGGTGGAGAAGACGAAAGAAATAGGTGGAGAAGAAGAAAGGAAGAGGTGGAGAAAAAAGAAAGAAAGAGGTGGAGAAGAAGAAAGAAAGAGGTGGAGAAGAAGAAAGGAAGAGGTGGAGGAGAAGAAAGAAAGAGGTGGAGAAGAAGAAATGAAGAGAAGAAGAAAGGAAGAAGTGGATAAGAGAAAGGACGAAAAGAAAGGATGAGGCGGAGAAGAAGAAAGGAGGAGATGGAGAAGAAGAAAGGAAGAGGTAGAGAAGAGCAGGAGAAGAAGAAAGGAAGTGGTGGAGAAGAAGAAAGGAAGAGGAGGAGAAGAAGAAAGGAAGAGAAGGAGAAGAAGAAAGTAGAGCAGGAAAGAAGAAAGGAAGAGGTGGAGAATAGCAGGAGAAGATGATTAAGAAAAAGGAGGAGAAGAAGAAAGGAAGAGGATGAGAAAAAGAAAGGAAAAGGAGAAGAAGAAAGGAAGAGGTGGAGAAGAAGAGGAAAGGAAGAGGTGGAGAAGAAGAAAGAAAGAGGTGGAGAAGAAGAAAGGAAGAGGTGGAGAAGAAGAAAGGAAGACGAGGAGAAGAAGAAAGGAAGAGGTGGAGAAGAAGAGGAAAGAAAGAGGTGGAGAAGAAGAGGAAAGGAAGAGGTGGAGAAGAAGAAAGAAAGAGGTGGAGAAGAAGAAAGGAAGAGGTGGAGAAGAAGAAAGGAAGAGGTGGAGAAGAAGAGGAAAGAAAGAGGTGGAGAAGAAGAGGAAAGGAAGAGGTGGAGAAGAAGAGGAAAGGAAGAGGTGGAGAAGAGGTGGAGAAGAAGAGGAAAGGAAGAGGTGGAGAAGAAGAGGAAAGGAAGAGGTGGAGAAGAAGAGGAAAGGAAGAGGTGGAGAAGAAGAGGAAAGGAAGAGGTGGAGAAGAAGAGGAAAGGAAGAGGTGGAGAAGAAGAGGAAAGGAAGAGGTGGAGAAGAGCAGGAAAAGAAGAAAGCAAGAGGTGGAGAAGATGAAGAAAAAGGAAGAGAAAAGGAAAGGAAGAGGTGGAGATAGAGCAGAAGAAGAAGAAAGAATAGGAGGAGGATAACAAGATAGAGGAGAAGAAGTAAGGAAGAGGAGGAAAAGAAGAGGCGGAGAAGAGCAGGAGAAGAAAAAAGAAAGAGGAGGAGAAGAAGAAAGGAAGAGGAGAAGAAGAAGGAAGGAAGAGGTGGTGTAGAGCAGGAGAAGAAGAAAGGAAGAGCAGAAGAAGAAGAAAGGAAGAGGTGGGGAAGAGCAGGAGAAGAAGAAAGAAAGAGGTGGAGAACAGCAGGAGAAGAAGATTAAGAAAAAGGAGGAGAAGAAGAAAGGAAGAGCAGGAGAAAAAGAAAGGAAGAGGTGGAGGAGAAGAAAGGAAGAGGTGGAGAAGAAGAAAGGAAGAGGTGGAGAAGAAGAAAGGAAGAGGTGGAGAAGAAGAAAGGAAGAGGTGGAGAAGAAGAAAGGAAGAGGTGGAGAAGAAGAAAGGAAGAGGTGGAGAAGAAGAAAGGAAGAGGTGGAGAAGAAGAAAGGAAGAGGTGGAGAAGAAGAAAGGAAGAGGTGGAGAAGAAGAAGGAAGAGGTGGAGAAGAAGAAAGAAAGAGGTGGAGAAGAAGAAAGGAAGAGGTGGAGAAGAAGAAAGGAAGAGGTGGAGAAGAAGAAAGGAAGAGGTGGAGAAGAAGAAAGGAAGAGGTGGAGAACAGCAGGAGAAGAAGATTAAGAAAAAGGAGGAGAAGAAGAAAGGAAGAGCAGGAGAAAAAGAAAGGAAGAGGTGGAGGAGAAGAAAGGAAGAGGTGGAGAAGAAGAAAGGAAGAGGTTGGGAAGACAGGATAAGAAGAAAGGAAGAGGAGAAGAAGTGGTGGAGAAGAAGAAGAAAAAAAGGAGGAGAAAACAAAAGGAAGAGGTGGTGATACAGCAGGAGAAGAAGATGAAGAAAAAGGAGGAGAAGAAGAAAGAAAGAGGAGGAAGAGGAGGATAACAAGATAGAGGAGAAGAAGAAAGAAAGAGGAGGAGAAGAAGAAAGGAAGAGGATGAGAAGAAGAAGAGCAGGAGAAGAAGAAAGGAAGAGGAGGAGAAGAGCAGGAAAAGAAGAAAGCAAGAGGTGGAGAAGATGAAGAAAAAGGAAGAGAAAAGGAAAGGAAGAGGTGGAGATAGAGCAGAAGAAGAAGAAAGAATAGGAGAAGGATAACAAGATAGAGGAGAAGAAGTAAGGAAGAGGAGGAAAAGAAGAGGCGGAGAAGAGCAGGAGAAGAAAAAAGAAAGAGGAGGAGAAGAAGAAAGGAAGAGGTGGTGTAGAGCAGGAGAAGAAGAAAGGAAGAGCAGAAGAAGAAGAAAGGAAGAGGTGGGGAAGATCAACAGAAGAAGAAAGAAAGAGGTGGAGAACAGCAGGAGAAGAAGATTAAGAAAAAGGAGGAGAAGAAGAAAGGAAGAGCAGGAGAAGAAGAAAGGAGGAGGAGGAGAAGAAGAAAGGAAGAGGTGGAGAAGAAGAAAGGAAGAGGTGGAGAAGAAGAAAGGAAGAGGTGGAGAAGAAGAAAGGAAGAGGTGGAGAACAGCAGGAGAAGAAGATTAAGAAAAAGGAGGAGAAGAAGAAAGGAAGAGCAGGAGAAGAAGAAAGGAGGAGGAGGAGAAGAAGAAAGGAAGAGGTGGAGAAGAAGAAAGGAAGAGGTGGAGAAGAAGAAAGAAAGAGGTGGAGAACAGCAGGAGAAGAAGATTAAGAAAAAGGAGGAGAAGAAGAAAGGAAGAGCAGGAGAAGAAGAAAGGAGGAGGTGGAGAAGAAGAAAGGAAGAGGTGGAGAAGAAGAAAGGAAGAGGTTGGGAAGACAGGATAAGAATAAAGGAAGAGGAGAAGAAGTGGTGGAGAAGAAGAAGAAAAAAGGAGGAGAAAACGAAAGGAAGAGGTGGTGATACAGCAGGAGAAGAAGATGAAGAAAAAGGAGGAGAAGAAGAAGGAAAGAGGAGGAAGAAGAGGATAACAAGATAGAGGAGAAGAAGAAGAAAGGATGAGGAGAAGAAGAAGAAAGGAAGAGGTAAACAAGAAGAAAGGAAGACGAGGAGAAGTAGAAAGGAAGAGCAGGAGAAGAAGAGCAGGAGAAGAAGAAAGGAAGAGGTGGAGGAGAAGAAAGGAAGAGGTGGAGGAGAAGAAAGGAAGAGGTGGAGGAGAAGAAAGGAAGAGGTGGAGGAGAAGAAAGGAAGAGGTTGGGAAGAAGAAAGGAAGAGGTGGAGAAGAAGAAAGGAAGAGGTGGAGAAGAAGAAAGAAAGAGGTTGGGAAGACAGGATAAGAAGAAAGGAAGATGAGAAGAAGAAGAAAAAAGGAAGAGAAGAAGAAAAAAGGAAGAGGTGGTGATACAGCAGGAGAAGAAGATGAAGAAAAAGGAGGAGAAGAAGAAGGAAAGAGGAGGATAACAAGATAAAGGAGAAGAAGAAAGAAAGAGGAGGAGAAGAAGAAAGGATGAGGAGGAGAAGAAGAAGAAAGGAAGAGGATGAGAAAAAGAAAGGAAGAGGAGAAGAAGAAAGGAAGAGCAGGAGAAGAAGATTAAGAAAAAGGAGGAGAAGAAGAAAGGAAGCGGATGAGAAAAGAAAGGAAGAGGAGATGAAGAAAGGAAGAGCAGGAGAGGAAGAAAGGAAGAACAGGAGAAGAAGATTAAGAAAAAGGAGGAGAAGAAGAAAGGAAGAGGTGGAGAAGAAGAAGAAAGGAAGAGGTGGATAAGAGCAGGAGAAGAAGAAAGGAAAAGGAGGAGAAGAAGAATGGAAGAGGTGGAGAAGAGCAGGAGAAGAAGAAAGAAAGAGGAGGAGAAAAGCAGGAGAAGAAGAAATAAAGAAGTGGAGAAGAGTAGGAGAAGAAGAAAGAAATAGGTGGAGAAGAAGAAAGGAAGATGAGGAGAAGAAGAAAGGTAGGGGTGGAGAAGAAGATTAAGATGAAAGGAAGAGGTGAAGAAGAGCAGCAGAAGAAGAAAGAAAGAGCAGGAGAAGAAGAAAGACAGAGCAGCAGAAGAAGAAAGGAAAAGGTGAAAAAGAAAGGAAGAGCAGGAGAAGAAAGGAAGAGCAGCAGAAGAAGAAAGAAAGAGCAGAAGAAGAAAGGAAGAGCAGCAGAAGAAGAAAGGAAGAGCAGGAGAAGAAGAAAGGAAGAGCAGCAGAAGAAGATTAAGAAAAAAGGAGGAGAAGAAGAAAGGAAGAGGTGAAGAAGAAAGGAAGAGCAGAAGAAGAAGAAAGGGAGAGCAGAAGAAGAAGAAAGAAAGAGGTAGAGAAGAGCAGGAGAAGAAGAAAGAAAGAGGTAGAGAAGAAGAAAGGAAGAGGAGGAGAAGAAGAAAGAAAGAGGTGGAGAAGAAGAAAGGAAGAGGTGGAGAAGAAGAAAGGAAGACGAGGAGAAGAAGAAAGGAAGAGCAGGAGAAGAAGAAAGAAAGAGGTAGAGAAGAAGAAAGGAAGAGGTGGAGAAGATGAAAGGAAGTGGAGGAGAAGAAGAAAGAAAGAGGTAGAGAGGAAGAAAGGAAGAGGTGGAGAAGAAGAATGGAAGAGGTGAAGAAAGGAAGAGGTGGAGGAGAAGAAGAAAAAAGGAGGAGAAAACGAAAGGAAGAGGTGGTGATACAGCAGGAGAAGAAGATGAAGAAAAAGGAGGAGAAGAAGGAGGGAAGAGGAGGAAGAGGAGGATAACAAGATAGAGGAGAAGAAGAAAGAAAGAGGAGGAGAAGAAGAAAGGAAGAGGAGGAGAAGAAGAAAGGAAGAGGAGGAGAAGAAGATAGAGGAGAAGAAGAAGGAAAGAGGAGGAAGAGGAGGATAACAAGATGGAGGAGAAGAAGAAAGAAAGAGGAGGAAGAGAAGGATAACAAGATGGAGGAGAAGAAGAAAGAAAGAGGAGGAAGAGAAGGATAACAAGATGGAGGAGAAGAAGAAAGAAAGAGGAGGAAGAGAAGGATAACAAGATGGAGGAGAAGAAGAAGGAAAGAGGAGAAGAGGAGGATAACAAGATGGAGGAGAAGAAGAAAGAAAGAGGAGGAGAAGAAGAAGGAAAGAGGAGGAAGAGAAGGATAACAAGATGGAGGAGAAGAAGAAGAAAGGAAGAGGATGAGAAAAAGAAAGGAAGAGCAGGAGAGGAAGAAAGGAAGAACAGGAGAAGAAGAAAGGAAGTGGATGAGAAAAAGAAAGGAAGAGCAGGAGAGGAAGAAAGGAAGAGCAGGAGAAGAAGATAAGAAAAAGGAGGAGAAGAAGAAAGGAAGAGGTGGAGAAGAAGAAGAAAGGAAGAGGTGGAGAAGAAGAAGAAAGGAAGAGGTGGATAAGAGCAGGAGAAGAAGAAAGGAAGAGGAGGAGAAGAAGAATGGAAGAGGTGGAGAAGAGCAGGAGAAGAAGAAAGAAAGAGGAGGAGAAAAGCAGGAGAAGAAGAAATAAAGAAGTGGAGAAGAGTAGGAGAAGAAGAAAGGAAGATGAGGAGAAGAAGAAAGGTAGAGGTGGAGAAGAAGATTAAGAAGAAAGAAAGAGCAGGAGAAGAAGAAAGAAAGGAAGAGGTGAAGAAGAAAGGAAGAGCAGGAGTAGAAGAAAGGAAGAGCAGCAGAAGAAGAAAGAAAGAGCAGGAAAAGAAGAAAGGAAGAGCAGGAGAAGAAGAAAGGAAGAGCAGCAGAAGAAGAAAGGAAGAGCATGAGAAGAAGAAAGGAAGAGCAGCAGAAGAAGAAAGGAAGAGCATGAGAAGAAGATTAAGAAAAAAGGAGGAGAAGAAGAAAGGAAGAGGTGAAGAAGAAAGGAAGTGCAGAAGAAGAAGAAGGGAGAGGTGAAGAAGAAAGGAAGAGCAGAAGAAGAAGAAAGGAAAAGGTGGAGAAGAAAGGAAGAGCAGAAGAAGAAGAAAGGGAGAGCAGAAGAAGAAGAAAGGAAAAGGTGGAGAAGAGCAGGAGAAGAAGAAAGAAAGAGGTAGAGAAGAAGAAAGAAAGAGGAGGAGAAGAAGAAAGGAAAAGGTGGAGAAGAGCAGGAGAAGAAGAAAGAAAGAGGAGGAGAAGAAGAAAGGAAGAGGTGGAGAAGAAGAAAGGAAGAGGAGGAGAAGAAGAAAGAAAGAGGTGGAGAAGAAGAAAGGAAAAATAGGAGAAGAAGAAAGAAAAAGGTGGAGAAGAAGAAAGGAAAAATAGGAGAAGAAGAAAGAAAAAGGTGGAGAAGAAGAAAGGAAGAGGAGAAGAAGAAGAAAGGAAGAGGTGGAGAAGAGCATGAGAGGAAGATTAAGAGAAAGGAGGAGAAGAAGAAAGGAAGCGGAGGAGAAGAAGAAATGAAGAGGTGGAGAAGAAGAAAGGAAGAGGTGGAGAAGAAGAAAGGAAGAGGTGGAGAAGAAGAAAGGAAGAGGTGGAGAAGAAGAAAGGAAGAGGAGGAGAAGAAGAAAGGAAGAGGAGGAGAAGAAGAAAGGAAGAGGAGGAGAAGAAGAAAGGAAGAGGAGGAGAAGAAGAAAGGAAGAGGAGGAGAAGAAGAAAGGAAGAGGAGGAGAAGAAGAAAGGAAGAGGAGAAGAAGAAGAAAGGAAGAGGAGAAGAAGAAGAAAGGAAGAGGTGGAGAAGAAGAAAGAAAAAGGTGGAGAAGAAGAAAGGAAGAGCAGGAGAAGAAGAAGAAAGGAAGAGGTGGAGAAGAAGAAAGGAAGAGGTGGAGAAGAAGAAAGGAAGAGGTGGAGAAGAAGAAAGGAAGAGGTGGAGAAGAAGAAAGGAAGAGGTGGAGAAGAAGAAAGGAAGAGGTGGAGAAGAAGAAAGAAAGAGGTGGAGAAGAAGAAAGGAAGAGGTGGAGAAGAACAAAGGAAGAGGTGGAGAAGAAGAAAGAAAGAGGTGGAGAAGAAGAAAGAAAGAGGTGGAAATAGAGCAGGAAAATAAGTTGAAGAAAAATGATGAGAAGAAGAAGGAGGAGGATAACAAGATAGAGGAGAAGAGGAAGGAAAGATGAGGAGGAGGATATCTAGATAGATGAGAAGAAGAATAATAAGAGGAGGAAAAGCTACGTAGAATATTTCAGTGTTTATTGCCTGTATGTGTATGTGTGTGTATGACATGGCAACGAGCAGCTGGTAGATCGAGTTGAGCTGTGCGAATAGTCAGTTCAGGTGTGGGCCAGCGAGTTGCCAGCTCACACGAAATAAACCTTTGATTTGTTCAGTGGTGACTGCCATCTACTCCACTACCCAACAGATGCCAGTCACTGTTGTGACGTGCTTGATCAGTTTCACTAGCCAGAAGTAGGCCTCGTCAAACGGCAAGTTTCAGTTTTACATCTGGTTTACAGTTTTACATCTGGTTTTACAGTTTTACATCTGGTTTTACAGTTTTACATCTGGTTTTACAGTTTTACTGAATACTTTTGGAGGTTAGTGGAAGACAGATTATCTGCCTGCATGTATGTTTCCTCTCTCTATCCGTGTCTGCCTGCATGTATGTTGCCTCTCTCTATCCGTGTCTGCCTGCATGTATGTTGCCTCTCTCTATCCGTGTCTGCCTGCATGTATGTTTGCCTCTCTCTATCCTTGTCTGCCTGTCTCTATGTATGTTTCCTCTCTCTATCCGTGTCTGCCTGCATGTATGTTTGCCTCTCTCTATCCGTGTCTGCCTGCATGTATGTTGCCTCTCTCTATCCGTGTCTGCCTGCCTGTATGTATGTTTGCCTCTCTATCCGTGTCTGCCTGCATGTATGTTTGCCTCTCTCTATCCGTGTCTGCCTGCCTGTATGTATGTTTGCCTCTCTCTATCCGTGTCTGCCTGCATGTATGTTGCCTCTCTCTATCCGTGTCTGCCTGCATGTATGTTGCCTCTCTCTATCCGTGTCTGCCTGCATGTATGTTTGCCTCTCTCTATCCGTGTCTGCCTGCTTGTATGTTGCCTCTCTCTATCGTGTCTGCCTGCCTGTATGTATGTTTGCCTCTCTCTATCCGTGTCTGCCTGCATGTATGTTGCCTCTCTCTATCCGTGTCTGCCTGCATGTATGTATGTTTGCCTCTCTCTATCCTTGTCTGCCTGCATGTATGTATGTTTGCCTCTCTCTATCCGTGTCTGCCTGCATGTATGTATGTTTGCCTCTCTCTATCCGTGTCTGCCTGCATGTATATATGTTTGACTCTCTCTATCCGTGTCTGCCTGCATGTATGTTTGCCTCTCTCTATCCTTGTCTGCCTGCATGTATGTTGCCTCTCTCTATCCGTGTCTGCCTGCATGTATGTATGTTTGCCTCTCTCTATCCGTGTCTGCCTGCATGTATGTTTGCCTCTCTCTATCCGTGTCTGCCTGCCTGTATGTATGTTTGCATCTCTCTATCCGTGTATGCCTGCATGTATGTATGTTTCCTCTCTCTATCCGTGTATGCCTGCATGCATGTATGTTTGCCTCTCTCTATCCGTATATGCCTGCATGCATGTATGTTGCCTCTCTCTATCCGTGTATGCCTGCATGTATGTATGTATGTTTGCCTCTCTCTATCCGTGTATGCCTGCATGCATGTATGTTGCCTCTCTCTATCCGTGTATGCCTGCATGTATGTATGTTAGCCTCTCTCTACCCGTGTCTGCCTGCATGTATGTTTGCCTCTCTCTATCCGTGTCTGCCTGCCTGTATGTATGTTGCATCTCTCTATCCGTGTATGCCTGCATGTATGTTTGCCTCTCTCTATCCGTGTATGCCTGCATGTATGTTTGCCTCTCTCTATCCGTGTCTGCCTGCCTGTATGTATGTTTGCATCTCTCTATCCGTGTATGCCTGCATGTATGTTTGCCTCTCTCTATCCGTGTCTGCCTGCATGTATGTTTGCCTCTCTCTATCCGTGTCTGCCTGCCTGTATGTATGTTTACCTCTCTCTATCCGTGTATGCCTGCATGTATGTTTGCCTCTCTCTATCCGTGTATGCCTGCATGTATGTATGTTTCCTCTCTCTATCCGTGTCTGCCTGCATGTATGTATGTTTGCCTCTCTCTATCCGTGTCTGCCTGCATGTATGTATGTTTCCTCTCTCTATCCGTGTCTGCCTGCATGTATGTATGTTTGCCTCTCTCTATCCGTGTCTGCCTGCATGTATGTATGTTTGCCTCTCTCTATCCGTGTCTGCCTGCATGTATGTTTGCCTCTCTCTATCCGTGTCTGCCTGCATGTATGTATGTTTGCCTCTCTCTATCCGTGTCTGCCTGCATGTATGTTTGCCTCTCTCTATCCGTGTCTGCCTGCATGTATGTATGTTTGCCTCTCTCTCTATCCGTGTCTGCCTGCATGTATGTATGTTTGCCTCTCTCTATCCGTATCTGCCTGCATGTATGTTTGCCTCTCTCTATCCTTGTCTGCCTGCATGTATGTATGTTTCCTCTCTCTATCCGTGTCTGCCTGCATGTATGTATGTTTCCTCTCTCTATCCTTGTCTGCCTGCATGTATGTATGTTTGCCTCTCTCTATCCGTGTCTGCCTGCATGTATGTTGGCCCTCTCTATCCGTATCTGCCTGCATGTATGTATGTTTCTTCCTCTCTCTATCCGTGTCTGCCTGCATGTATGTATGTTTGCCTCTCTCTATCCGTGTATGCCTGTATGTATGTTTACTTCTCTCTATCCGTGTCTGCCTGCATGTATGTTTGCCTCTCTCTATCCGTGTCTGCCTGCATGTATGTATGTTTGCCTCTCTCTATCCGTGTATGCCTGCATGTATGTATGTTTGCCTCTCTCTATCCGTGTATGCCTGCATGTATGTATGTTTGCCTCTCTCTATCCGTGTCTGTCTGCATGTATGTATGTTTGCCTCTCTCTGTCCGTGTATGCCTGCATGTATGTATGTTTGCCTCTCTCTATCTGTGTCTGTCTGCATGTATGTATGTTTGCCTCTCTCTATCCGTATATGCCTGCATGTATGTATGTTTGCCTCTCTCTATCCGTGTATGCCTGCATGTATGTATGTTTGCCTCTCTCTATCCTTGTCTGCCTGCATGTATGTATGTTTGCCTCTCTCTATCCGTGTATGCCTGCATGTATGTATGTTTGCCTCTCTCTATCCGCATATGCCTGCATGCATGTATGTTTGCCTCTCTCTATCCGTATATGCCTGCATGTATGTATGTTCCTCTCTCTATACGTGTCTGCCTGCATGTATGTTTTGCCCTCTCTATACGTGTCTGCCTGCATGTATGTTTGCCTCTCTCTATCCGTGTATGCCTGCATGTATGTATGTTTGCCTCTCTCTATCCGTGTCTGCCTGCATGTATGTATGTTTGCCTCTCTCTATCCGTGAATGTCTGACTGTATGCCCGCCTGTTTGCATGTATTTGTGTCTAACATACACACTCACACATATGTTTATATATCTGTTTACATAGTATCCCATCCGTCGATCTCAATTGTATATTCTAAATTACAGAAGTAACAGTCAAATTAACGATCTCCACTCCGTAACAGACCAGTACCTATTTTCAGTTCATGTGTTACCTACTTTTCGCACTACGGTGACGGCTTTATATATCTTCCTTATCATTTAACCGGCCTGGCGTGGCAACGTCCAGGGTCTCGACCCATTATATTCCCTTGCTTAGACTGATCAAGAACGAGCTTAGTTTTATTGTTTAATTTTCATGTTAATCTTTTTTTAAACATTGATTGGTTTCAATCCACGATTATTACTTTGTATTTTATTTGTATCATTTGTTGGTTACTGCCCTTGTTGTATGTGTTAGATAAAGGATATGTGCGATCGTCAGATTGATGTAATCATCATCACGATGAGATTATACCCCGATCGATACAGGACATACCTTGAATATCACTCGGTGGTCGCAATATAAACGAAATTGCTGCCGGAACTACTGAGTTAGTGGTCTGTGCGTATCGTAGCTGTGCTTTTAATCCGGATCGTGTTTCGATATTCGATTGTTTACGATGAATGATGATATCGTGTGACGAAGCTGCGTTTACTTTCAGTGTCGCATGGCCTTACGCCTTTTGGTGTGTGCTGTTGCTGCTATGATGAGGACTGCAGCTGCCTTTCTTTGTTTGGGTCCTTCAATGAGATGAGTTTTAATTCGGATGATTCCACTAGCACGGGCGGTTGAGTAATTACGGATTTTAATTCGTTTGTAGTGATACCGGGGCCTGCCACCAGCTATAATATAAACACCTTCAGGAATACTGGCGTTATTGTTGTCGTTAGGATCATCATCACTGCACACCGGACAGACCCATAGGTGCTCCGATATCTCCCTTGATAAAATCCCAGCAGAATCCTGGCCCACGTGCACGAGCTCCGTGACACGGCCTGGTATCCACTGTGAACAGTGTGTTGTCTATGTCCATGTTTGTATTCTATGTCTGTATGTGTGTGTGTAGTCTATGTTCGTGTTTGCGTGTATTGTCTATGTTTGTATTTTTCTATGTTGTTTATGTCCATGTTTTTGCATTTTGCCTATGACCATGGTTGTGTGCATTGTCTGTGTCCGTATTTGTGTGCATTGTATATGTCTGCGATTGTTGTCCATGTCCAAGTTTGTTTCTATTGTATGTCTTTATTGTCTATGTCTATGTATATGTCGATATCCATTCATCTTTGTGTGTAATTTATATGTCCATGTTTATGTGTATTGTCCATGTACATGACTGTGTGTATTGTCTTGTCCATGTACATGTCTGTGTGTCTTGTCTTGTCCATGTACATGTTTGTTTGTCTTGTCTTGTCCATGTACATGTCTGTGTGTATTGTCTTGTCTATGTACATGTCTGTGTGTATTGTCTTGTCCATGTACATGTCTGTGTGTCTTGTCTTGTCCATGTACATGTCTGTGTGTATTGTCTTGTCCATGTACATGTCTGTGTGTCTTGTCGTGTCCATGTACATGTCTGAGTGTATTGTCTTGTCCATGTACATGTCTGTGTGTATTGTCTTGTCCATTTACATGTCTGTGTGTATTGTCTTGTCCATGTACATGTCTGTGTGTATTGTCTTGTCCGTGTATTGTCTTGTCCATGTACATGTCTGTGTGTATTGTCTTGTCCATGTGCATGTTTTTTGTCTTGTCTTGTCCATGTACATGACTGTGTGTATTGTCTTGTCCATGTACATGTTGTTTGTATTGTCCATGTACATGTCTGTGTGTATTGTCTTGTTCATGTACATGTTTTGTTTGTCTTGTCTTGTCCATGTACATGTCTGTATGTATTGTCTTGTCCATGTACATGTCTGTGTGTATTGTCTTGTCCATGTACATGTCTGTATGTGTTGTCTTGTCCATGTACATGTCTGTGTGTATTGTCTTGTCCATGTACATGTCTGAGTGTATTGTCTTTGCTCTAGCAGAAAGCCGACATTGAGCCGCAAAGTCGAATTGTTTTCTGCCATTTGTTATTACCGTAGAGCTGAGCTATACTTTTTTATTTTATTGTCCATCTTGGTAGAAACTGCGCGTCTGAGCTGAAACAATCTTCAGTGCTTTCTCTAGCGTGCGGTGGTTGTGCTGTACACACAGGAAAGTGTCCAGAGGGGGATATTAGCTTTATGGGGTCATACGATGTTCAGTGCAGATGGTCTGTCACCAAACTAAAATGTACTACACTAAACAACTGTACTACACTACACAACTGTACTACACTAAACCACTGTACTACACTAAGCTAAACCATACTACACGAAACTACCTTTACTAAACTACACTATAGTAAATGTGCTAAACTAAACTATAGTAAAATGTGCTAAACTAAGCTATAGTAAAAGCTATAGTAAAATGTGCTAAACTAAACTATAGTAAATGTGCTAAACTAAACTATAGTAAAATGTGCTAAACTACACTATAGTAAAATGTGCTAAACTAAACTATAGTAAAATGTGCTAAACTAAGCTATAGTAAAATGTGCTAAACTAAACTATAGTAAAATGTGCTAAACTAAACTATAGTACAATGTGCTAAACTAAACTATAGTACAATGTGCTAAACTAAACTATAGTACAATGTGCTAGACTAAACTATAGTAAAATGTGCTAGACTAAACTATAGTAAAATGTGCTAAATTAAGCTATAGTAAAATGTGCTAAACTAAGCTATCGTAAAATGTGCTAAACTAAGCTATAGTAGAATGTGCTAAACTAAACTATAGTAAAATGTGCTAAACTAAGCTGTAGTAAACTATACTAAACTAAACTATACTTAATTAAACTACTTTATTCTGTACAAAACTATACTAATTTAAACTAAACTGTATTAAAGTAAATAAATTAAACTATGCTAAATTAAACTATGCTAATTGAAATAACGCCCGAATCTAACCCTATATAGTTATACACAGCCACACCGAATTCATCTGAAATGCCATGACGTGTTGATGTCAAGTCGCACAAGCCATAATCAATAGATTTCTTGAACAATCAGCGGCTCAATAACAACAGCTAATCTTGTGTTAAAGAATGCAAACTACAGATTCTCCCCACCCCCATTGTTATGTTTGCCTGCACAGACGGTTGGAAGCCAGCTGGTGTGCATCTGTGTGAGTCTAACATCGTGTTGACCTACCTCTCTTCGTTGATTCTGACAATTTTTGAGTGACTGGTCCAAAATAAGGCAATCTTTTGTACGGATCCCGCTGCACAAATACTATAATTTACGTGCAAAGGGACAGTTTACGTGCAATAGTGTGGCTCCAGTTTACGTGCAATAGTGTGGCCCTAGTTTACGTGCAACGGTGTGCCCTAGCTTACGTGCAACGGTGTGCCCAGTTTACGTGCAACGGTGTGCCCTAGCTTACGTGCAACGGTGTGGCTCTAGTTTACGTGCAACGGTGTGCCCTAGCTTACGTGCAACGGTGTGGCCCTAGTTTACGTGCAATAGTGTGGCCCTAGTTTACGTGCAATAGCGTGGCCCTTGTTTACGTGCAATAGTGTGGCCCTAGTTTATGTACAATAGTGTGGCCCTAGTTTACGTGCAACGGTGTGGCCCTTGTTTACGTGCAACGGTGTGCCCTAGTTTATGTACAACGGTGTGCCCTAGCTTACATGCAACGGTGTGGCCCTAGTTTATGTACAACGGTGTGCCTAGCTTACGTGCAACGGTGTGGCCCTAGTTTACGTGCAACGGTGTGGCCTAGTTTACATGCAACGGTGTGCCCTAGCTTACGTACAACGGTGTGGCCCTAGTTTACGTACAACGGTGTGGCCCTAGTTTATGTACAACGGTGTGCCGTAGTTTATGTACAACGGTGTGGCTCTAGTTTATGTACAACGGTGTAGCCGTAGTTTACGTACAACGGTGTAGCCGTAGTTTACGTACAACGGTGTGGCCCTAGTTTACGTACAGCGGTGTGGCCCTAGTTTATGTACAACGGTGTGCCGTAGTTTATGTACAACGGTGTGGCTCTAGTTTATGTACAACGGTGTAGCCGTAGTTTACGTACAACGGTGTGCCGTAGTTTATGTACAACGGCGTGGCTCTAGTTTACGTACAACGGTGTAGCCGTAGTTTACGTACAACGGTATAGCCGTAGTTTACGTACAACGGTGTGGCCCTAGTTTACGTACAACGGTGTAGCCCTAGTTTACGTACAACGGTGTGGCCCTAGTTTACGTACAACGGTGTGGCCCTAGTTTATGTACAACGGTGTAGCCCTAGTTTATGTACAACGGTGTGACCCTAGTTTACGTACAACGGTGTGACCCTAGTTTATGTACAACGGCGTGGCCCTAGTTTACGTACAACGGTGTAGCCCTAGTTATGTACAACGGTGTGGCCCTAGTTTACGTACAACAATGTAGCCCTAGTTTACGTACAACGGTGTAGCCCTAGTTTATGTACAACGGTGCAGCCCTAGTTTATGTACAACGGTGTAGCCCTAGTTTACGTACAACGGTGTAGCCCTAGTTTACATACAACGGTGTAGCCCTAGTTTAAGTACAACGATGTAACCCTAGCTTACGTACAAAACGGTGTAGCCCTAGTTTACGTACAACGGTGTGGCCCTAGTTTACGTACAACAGTGGCCCTACTTTACGTACAACGGGTGGCCCTAGCTTACGTACAAAACGGTGTAGCCCTAGTTTACGTACAACGGTGTGCCCTAGCTTACGTACAACGGTGTGCCCTAGTTTACGTACAACGGTGTGGCCCTTGTTTATGTACAACGGTGTAGCCCTAGTTTACGTACAACGGTGTGCCCTAGTTTCCGTACAACGGTGTGCCCTAGCTTACGTACAACGGTGTGCCCTAGCTTACGTACAACGGTGTGGCCCTAGTTTACGTACAACGGTGTGGCCCTTGTTTATGTACAACGGTGTGCCCTAGTTTATGTACAACGGTGTGGCCCTTGTTTATGTACAACGGTGTAGCCCTAGTTTATGTACAACGGTGTGCCCTAGTTTATGTACAACGGTGTGCCCTAGTTTATGTACAACGGTGTGCCCTAGTTTAGGTACAACGGTGTAGCCCTAGTTTACGTACAACGGTGTAGCCCTAGTTTACGTACAATGGTGTAGCCCTAGTTTACGTACAACGGTGTAGCCCTAGTTTACGTTCAACGGTGTAGCCCTAGTTTAAGTTCAACGGTGTAGCCCTAGTTATGTACAATGGTGTAGCCCTAGTTTATGTACAAAGGTGTAGCCCTAGTTTACGTACAACGGTGTGCCCTAGCTTACGTACAACGGTGTAGTCCTAGTTTACGTACAACGGTGTAGCCCTAGTTTATGTACAACGGTGTAGCCCTAGTTATGTACAACGGTGTAGCCCTAGTTTACGTACAACGGTGTAGCCCTAGTTTACGTACAACGGTGTAGCCCTAGTTTACGTACAACGGTGTAGCCTAGTTTACGTACAACGGTGTAGCCCTAGTTTACGTACAACGGTGTAGCCCTAGTTTACGTACAACGGTGTGGCCCTAGTTTACGTACAACGGTGAGGCTCTAGTTTACGTACAACGGTGTGGCTCTAGTTTACGTACAACGGTGTGGCTCTAGTTTACGTACAACGGTGTGGCTCTAGTTTACGTACAACGGTGTGGCTCTAGTTACGCACAACGATGTGGCCCTAGTTTACGCACAACGGTGTGGCCCTAGTTTACGTGCAACGGTGTGGCCCTAGTTTACGTACAACGGTGTGGCCCTAGTTTTACGTGCAATGGTGTGGCCCTAGTTTACGTACAACGTGTGGCCCTAGTTTACGTGCAACGGTGTGGCCCTCGCTTACGTGCAACGGTGTGGCCCTAGTTTACGTGCAATGGTGTGGCCCTAGTTTACGTGCAACGGTGTGGCCCTCGCTTACGTGCAACGGTGTGGCCCTAGTTTACGTACAGCGGTGTGGCCCTAGTTTATGTACAACGGTGTGGCCCTTGTTTATGTACAACGGTGTGGCCCTTGTTTATGTACAACGGTGTGGTCCTTGTTTACGTACAACGGTGTGGCCCTTGTTTATGTACAACGGTGTGACCCTTGTTTATGTACAACGGTGTTGCCCTTGTTTATGTACAACGGTGTGGCCCTTGTTTACGTACAACGGTGTGGCCCTTGTTTATGTACAACGGTGTGGCCCTTGTTTATGTACAACGGTGTGGCCCTTGTTTACGTACAACGGTGTGGCCCTTGTTTATGTACAACGGTGTGGCCCTTGTTTATGTACAACGGTGTGGCCCTTGTTTACGTACAACGGTGTGGCCCTTGTTTGTGTACAACGGTGTGGCACTTGTTTATGTACAACGGTGTGGCCCTTGTTTACGTACAACGGTGTGGCCCTTGTTTATGTACAACGGTGTGACCCTTGTTTATGTACAACGGTGTGGCCCTAGTTTACGTACAACGGTGTGGCCCTTGTTTATGTACAACGGTGTGGCCCTTGTTTACGTACAACGGTGTGGCCTGTTTATGTACAACGGTGTGGCCCTTGTTTATGTACAACGGTGTGGCCCTTGTTTATGTACAACGGTGTGGCCCTGTTTACGTACAACGGTGTGGCCCTAGTTTATGTACAACGGTGTGCCCTAGTTTATGTACAACGGTGTAGCCCTAGTTTACGTACAACGGTGTGGCCCTTGTTTACGTGCAACGGTGTGCCCTAGTTTATTTACAACGGTGTGCCCTAGTTTATGTACAACAGTGTGGCCTAGTTTACGTACAACGGTGTAGCCCTAGTTTACGTACAATGGTGTATCCCTAGTTTACGTACAACGATGTGTCCTAGTTTACGTACAACGGTGTAGCCCTAGTTTACGTACAACGGTGTAGCTTAGTTTATGTACAACGGTGTAGCCCTAGTTTATGTACAAAGGTGTAGCCCTAGTTTACGTACAACGGTGTGGCCCTAGCTTACGTACAAAGGTGTAGCCTAGTTTACGTACAACGGTGTAGCCCTAGTTTACGTACAACGGTGTAGCCCTAGTTTACGTACAACGGTGTGGCTCTAGTTTACGTACAACGGTGAGGCTCTAGTTTACGTACAACGGTGTGGCTCTAGTTTACGTACAACGGTGTAGCCTAGTTTACGTACAACGGTGTGGCTCTAGTTTACGTACAACGGTGAGGCTCTAGTTTACGTACAACGGTGTGGCTCTAGTTTACGTACAACGGTGTGGCTCTAGTTTACGTACAACGGTGTGGCTCTAGTTTACGTACAACGGTGTGGCTCTAGTTTACGTACAACGGTGTGGCCCTAGTTTACGTGGAACTCTGTGGCCCTAGTTTACGTAAACGGTGTGGCCCTAGTTTACGTACAACGGTGTGGCTCTAGTTTACGTGCAACGGTGTGGCTCTAGTTTACGTGGAACTCTGTGGCCCTAGTTTACGTGCAACGGTGTCGCCCTAGTTTACGTACAACGTTGTGGCCCTAGTATATGTGCAACGGTGGGGCCTTTGCTTCATGTAATTGGTGATAATACTTTTGACATGTCCAGAGACTCAACAGACTTGTACAGGCACGTCTCCGAGAAAGATCTGTCCAGAAACGATGTTCTCGAGCGCGTGTGATGACGCTGGATGTCGGTTGAATCATGGCCGTAGGTGTGACAGTCTCACATTGTTGTGGATGACGCTGGATGTCGGTTGAATCATGGCCGTAGGTGTGACAGTCTCACATTGTTGTGGATGACGCTGATGTCGTTGAATCATGACCGTAGGTGTGACATTCTCACATTGTTGTGGATGACGCTGGATGTCGGTTGAATCATGACCGTAGGTGTGACATTCTCACATTGTTGTGGATGACGCTGGATGTCGTTGAATCATGACCGTAGGTGTGACATTCTCACATTGTTGTGGATGACGCTGGATGTCGGTTGAATCATGACCGTAGGTGTGACATTCTCACATTGTTGTGGAAATCTCGCTCACTCGATGTTCTAGCGCTGACGGTTAGGTGGGAGGGAATGTCCCCTATTGGCCACACTGACCACGAAGTCTTACTTTACTTCTTGATGACTTCAAAGACATCTAGAAAAGGTTGATTGGCCGATTTCCATAGAATGCTAGACGCTGGAAGAAAGCTCTAGAATTACTGGATGGGCCTATCTGAGGGTGTAGATAAGGTTGCCTAATAAGGCTGATCTCCGCCAGGTTGTATCCATGAGTATGGGCACTAGCAGGAACACAAATCAACAAATGCAAATTGAATGCGAGTTGTTAGGCGGTCATTGCATGAATCATCAAGTTCGCAATTCTGAGTTAGAGACTTTAGAAAACAACTGAGATTGAGCCAGCAGATTTTTTTTTAGTTTTAGTTTTGAAAGTTCACAGACAGTTTTAAGTTCAGAGCTGAAGGAGTTTAGGAGCACAGCGAGTCAATTGTTGGACGTTCTCTCTTTTTACAAATAAATGTCCTGCTTGTCAACTTGCGTTGTTTCTACCTACGTACTTCAAAGATGGGAGCCGCGGTAGCTCGCTGGTTAGTGAACTGGACTTCACAAGGCAGGAGGTCGGGTTCGATCCTGATCGACGGCTTCCAGGTTCACCCAGCCTTTAATGGGTGCCGGATTTTTTCTGGGAAAGTAAAGCGGCACGGGCGTAATACCGACCATATTACCCTAAAAATCATGTGCCGAAGGTGTGTAAAAATTATGGCCACTAACACCATATTCCCTATACCCCACTTGGCATGACCGGCTCTTTACTTACTACTTACAAGATTATGTAGTCACGCGCACACATACACACACACATACACACGTGTTGGGCCGCGGCCCCATGCAGTCGTTGTGTCTGGCCTTCGGTAACAAGCTTGGACAACACTGTCCTATATAATATGACAACAAAACACGTTCTACAGGATTGCCCCAGTACACAGATCTGAAGAGGACAATGTGGCCCACACCCACCTCCCTGAAAGAGAAACTCTAAGGGAGCAATCGAATCACTAAAACAGACAGCTGCCTTCATAAGAGAGTTCGGAGTCCTAGTCTGAATGACGTCATGATCGCAGAAGAAGAAGAATAATGACAGATCCGGAAACAGAATGAACAGAGCAGAGTTTATGATTGTAAGCCAGACCCTGTCTTAGCTCTGTATTATATCTTCCAAATCTGCTTCATTTTAATTGCCATTTGTTAGCTTTGTTCTCCGTGTGTTGCGATCTTTTGCCACATTCCCTCAGTTTGTGTCACCATTGGAGAAGTCACTCACTGATGTCCTGCCCTTGTACCACAGTGTTGGTCTGTGCACAGCCCAATTCTGCTGCTGTACAAAGGAGTTCGTTGCTTTCCGCTGACATTTGATGTTTGACAGACACTGCGCATGAATACTGTTTATTCTCTTGTGTCTTGAATAGTTTGTCCAACCTTCTGATCCATATAGATGATCCATACATATGAAGTCAAATTCACATACATAAGTATATACATACATAACTTACAAAGAATGCATTAATAAATATACATACATGCTCATTTACGTACCACACACATGCGCATACATATATAAATACATATATATTTTGCACATGCATACATCATCAAGTACCGTGCCTACTGGCGTAGGTGATCATGTCTCTCCACAATTTTAGATCTCGGCAGCTATTTATCATTTCTGTTGTTGACCTTCTGCCAAGCCATTCTCTTAAGCTGTCTGTTATTTTTTCTCTTTGCTTCCGTCTATCTCTTCGTCCCTCAATGTTCCCAGTTGTTACAATATATTCCAGCTGTTCCCTTCTCATTACATGGCCAAAGAATGATGATTATTTCTTCCTAATATTGGGAATTAGTTCTCTTTTGCTTTGACCTCTTTCAGAACTTTTTCGTTACTCTTCTTAGCTGTCCATGGTACTCTCAACTTTCTTCTATTGCATACATGCATACATACATACATAATATAACGTGTACATACGTAAATAATACAATTTGTACATGCATACCTACTTATACATACAAACACATAACTCATGCGGCCATACATACAAACACATAACTCAAGTGGCCCTACATGCAAACACATAACTCATGCACTCCCGACCATACATACAATGAACCAATGCCCTGTACAATTCGTCCTCCACCAAAGTCCCTAGCCGTGCTTGACTACGTCATCGGCAACGCCCTGAACTATTTGTACAGCTTTTGTGTACAACCCGAGAGCTAGGCCGTGTCTGGTAGATCAAATGGTGGTGTCGTGTTCTGTGCATGCAAACCGTGGGAGAAAGCACCGCACAAGTGGGTTGCCAAGGTTGCTGCTGTCCGCCAACTTGTTACTTTTTATGTTGGGGGCAGGTCACTGGAGTTAGGGGAGGCCTGTGATGTTGGCAGGGGTGATATGTGACGTTACTAGGGAGATCTTTGATGTTTTCAGGAAGATCTGTGACATGTAGGGAGATCTGTGACGTTAGTAGGGAGATCTTTGATGTTTTCAGGAAGATCTGTGACATGTAGGGAGATCTGTGACGTTAGTAGGGAGATCTGTGACGTTAGTAGGGAGATCTGTGACGTTAGTAGGGAGATCTGTGACGTTAGTAGGGTGATCTGTGACGTTAGTAGGGAGATCTGTGACGTTAGTAGGGGGATCTGTGACGTTAGTAGGGAGATCTTTGATGTTTTCAGGAAGATCTGTGACATGTAGGGAGATCTGTGACATGTAGGGAGATCTGTGACGTTAGTAGGGAGATCTGTGACGTTAGTAGGGTGATCTGTGACGTTAGTAGGGAGATCTGTGACGTTAGTAGGGGGATCTTTGATGTTTTCAGGAAGATATGTGACATGTAGGGAGATCTGTGACATGTAGGGAGATCTGTGACGTTAGTAGGGTGATCTGTGACGTTAGTAGGGAGATCTGTGACGTTAGTAGGGAGATCTGTGACGCTAGTAGGGAGATCTGTGACATTAGTAGGGAGATATGTGACATTAGTAGGGAGATATGTATTGTTGATGAGGAGATATGTAGTGTTGATAGGGAAATATGTAGTGTTGATAGGGGAGATATGTAGTGTTGATAGGGGAGATATGTAGTGTTGATAGGGGAGATATGTAGTGTTGATAGAGGAGATATGTAGTGTTGGTAGAGGAGATATGTAGTGTAGATAGAGGAGATATGTAGTGTAGATAGAGGAGATATGTAGTGTTGATAGAGAGATATGTAGTGTAGATAGAGGAGATATGTAGTGTTGATAGGTGAGATATGTAGTGTAGATAGAGGAGATATGTAGTGTAGATAGGGGAGATATGTAGTGTTAATAGAGGATATATGTAGTGTTGATAGGTGAGATATGTAGTGTTGATTGAGGAGATATGTAGTGTTGATAGGGGAGATATGTAGTGTTGATAGGGGAGATATGTAGTGTTGATAGGTGAGATATGTAGTGTTGATTGAGGAGATGTGTTGATAGGGGAGATATGTAGTGTTGATAGGGGAGATATGTAGTGTTGATAGGGGAGATATGTAGTGTTGATAGGGGAGACATGTAGTGTTAATAGAGGATATATGTAGTGTTGATAGGTGAGATATGTAGTGTTGATAGGTGAGATATGTAGTGTTGATAGGGGAGATATGTAGTGTTAAGTGTTAATAGAGGAGATATGTAGTGTTGATAGGGGAGATATGTAGTGTTGATATGGGAGTTATGTAGTGTTGATAGGGGAGATATGTGGTGTTGATAGGGGAGTTTTCTAGTGTTGATGGGGAGATATGTAGTGTTGATAGGGGAGATATGTAGTGTTGATAGGGGAGATATGTAGTGTTGATAGGGGATATATGTAGTGTTTCATGCTTCGATTCTCTCATTCTCTATTACATAATTTGATGTCAGTGTTGATAACTTTGATGTCAGTGTTGATAACTTTCATGTCAGTGTTGATAACTTTCATGTCAGTGTTGATAACTTTCATGTCAGTGTTGATAACTTTGATGTCAGTGTTGATAACTTTGATGTCAGTGTTGATAACTTTCATGTCAGTGTTGATAACTTTCATGTCAGTGTTGATAACTTTCATGTCAGTGTTGATAACTTTGATGTCAGTGTTGATAACTTTCATGTCAGTGTTGATAACGTTGATGCCAGTGTTGTTGATAACTTTCATGTCAGTGTTGATAACTTTCATGTCAGTGTTGATAACGTTGATGTCAGTGTTGATAACTGTGATGTCAGTGTTGATAACTTTGAAGTCAGTGGACACATCAAACTGAGGTGGCCAGATATTTTCTTTGTTCTCCTCATCTCAGTACTCACCCTACACGTGGGCGTGGGTGTGTTGTGTCGCTAGTTGATAACAAACCCGCCATAGCTGCGCCTTTTTGGCCCGACACATCTGTTTTCGGCCTGGGTGAATTTGCGTAACAAATGTGCCTGGGCAGCGGTCATTTTGGTTTTTTGTTGTCGATTTCCAGCAAACACAATTTGTTTAACGTGCGTGAGTGCACACGGGACCTAATGTTCTTCGCCGTTATCCCAGAGGGCTAGACGTCGGATCTTACTACCCAGACAGGGCTAGACGTCGGATCTCACTACCCAGAGAGGGCTAGACGTCGGATCTCACTACCCAGAGAGGGCTAGACGTCGGATCTCACTACCCAGAGAGGGCTAGACGTCGGATCTCACTATCCAGAGAGGGCTAGACGTCTGATCTCACTATCCAGAGAGGGCTAGACGTCTGATCTCACTACCCAGAGAGGGCTAGAAATTGGATCTCACTACCCAGAGAGGGCTAGACCTCGGATCTCACTATCCAGAGAGGGCTAGACGTCGTATCTCACTACCCAGAGAGGGCTAGACGTCGGATCTCACTAGCCAGAGAGGGCTAGACATCGCATCTCCACTACCCAGAGACCGGAGCAGGTTAAAGCCCAAGAAAAATGCATGGATTAAACGTGAGAACTTCTAGTAGCCTCTAGTGGAATTCGAACCTTGAGTCTTTTCTACCGAGAAGCCAAATCTTATCTCTAGACCAGCCAGTGTTTTTGTTGATCCTTCCATCGCTGCTGACGTCACATAGGGCTTGTAGTGTGTTTCGCTGCCCTTCTCTATTCCTGGAGAGATGTTCCATCTTATCTAATGAGTCTATGCCTGCCAACTTTGCTTCTCTTATAACTGTTCTTTCTAGTGGCTCTTTAGTTGTTCCTCTTTTTCTGTATCCTGATATTTCCCATATAAAAGCCCATTTGAAATGCCCTTGTTGTCTCTTCACAACACGCCCAACGTATGCCCATCTTCTCTTCCTAATTGTAGATGAGATCGTTGACTCGCTATAACAAGTCTCTACAACATCCACGGTTTCCTCGTCTGGCGGTTTCTCTGCTCGAGTCTCAGGATGGGAGTGTCAGTCGTACGCCAAGCCGTTACATGACAAGATAGAAGTGAGAACATCCCTAACCTTCCCTAATGTGAGTCCCTAGCTGTGTTGCGATTAGAGCGCTCATCTACTAACCATGTAGGTCCGAGTTCACGTCTAAGCTGTGGTGAATGGGTCTATGCCGCGCAGCTTGCAAGTACGGCCAGCCTTTGAGTATGGCAACATCGTGGGGATGTAACGCGGCCTGTGGTGATACTGACCATGTTGCTGATAAATGTATGTTTATTGTTAAGGTCATCATCACTGCACACCGGGCGAACCCATAGGTGCTCCGGTACCCCCCTGGAGAATCTCGAGAAAATCTGAGGAGAACCCTGACCCAAGTGCACGAACTCCGTAGCACGGCCTGAGATCCACGGTGTGGGGAGGTTTCTGCTGACAACTTTACCCGGGCAACGGCACATATTTATGGTCTACTATTTTCAAATTTAGCTGCCAAGGGATCATTAACGTGCGCGAGTGCACATATGATCCCCTATTTATTGCTGTTATCTGAGAGGGCTAGATATCTCTACCAAAGAGAGGGGAAACCCCTCGACGGATCACCATGTAATGTTGCATGTGGTCTTACGTTGTCCATGACGTCATTATTTAAAACAATGTAGATTATACGGTTTCCTTAAAGCGGCAACTTTCAGTGATCTACGTCAGTTTAGTAACTACTGTGTCCCTACAAAAATAGATTTCACAGCAGTTGAACAATTTGTAGACTTTTGATAAGTGACGGACACGACGTGTAGACAACTTTGTTCAACAAAAGTGATAGTTTGTTCCCAAATTGAAGTTTTACAAACGATGATACTGACCAGTTGAAGCTTTACTAAAGATCCCATTATTCTCATTACATCATCATCAAGTACCATACCTGCTGGCGTAGGTGATCATGTCTCTCCACAACTTTCGATCTCAACAGTTATTTATCATTTCTATTGTTGACCTTCTGCCAAGCCATTCTCTTAAGCTGTCTGTTATCTTTTCTCTTTGCTTCCCTCTATCTCTTCGTCCTTCAATTTTCCCGGTTGTTACAATATATTCCAACTGTTCCCATCTCATTACATGGCCAAAAAATTATGATTATTTCTTCCTAATATTGGAAATTAGCTCTCTTTTTGCTTTGACCTCTCTCAGAACATCTTCATTACTCTTCTTAGCTGTCCATGGTATTCTCAACATTCTTCTGTAAAACCACATTTTCATTACACCAGTACAATTACGTGTGTGTGTTTGTGTATACCGCAGATAAGAGAAAGTAAAAGCCATATGTTTGTTTCCAATTTATTATTGAAATATCAAGTGATAACAACAAACAGTTGACATACAACATGTCAACAATTGAAGCCAAACTGTGATTGAGTTATAGCATTTTGTAGACGAGCTGGAGGTTTGGAACGGGCTATAGAAGTAGTCACTTTGTTAGCGTCAACTTCACTTGATTACATTCACATCCACAGTAGCTGGCCGCTTCTTCTGCTGCTACGCTTACTCCTCGATCATATGCCTTTCAGCGTCGAGGGGAGATATAATTTTCGGTCTTTTGCTCTTCTGTTGGCCTCTCCTGCTGTTATGTTTCTAATATTCTATCAATCCATCTTTTTCGTGGTCGGCCCTTGGGTCTGGTGTTCTCGCAACGTTTATTGAAGGCTAGTAATGTTATGTTTTGATCTTTCTGTCTTATCACGTGGCCAGTCATTTGATCTGTTGTTTCTTTATGCACTCAATGGTTGGAATTATTCCTAGCTTTTTTCTCAGTTCTTCGTTTCTGATCTTATTGGTTGGTTGCGTTCGCCCGATGACTAAAGTATTCTAGAGTATCATAGTAGACTAGAATATTCCTCTTCATCATCCGCCCTTACAAGGACGTGTCTGCATTGTGATGTGGTTTGCAGTATAACTGTTATATTTGCGCCTTTCGGCCCAACACATTCGACTTCAGCACGGCATTTTTGAGTACCGGGTTGTCTTCCCTCTTCGATCCCTGCACGCTTGGCCAGACTAGACAGGTTAGTCTGTTACTGGAAGCACCGCGGAGAGGTGGAGTAGGGTCTAGATGGTTTTGGTTCACCGATCCTGGCGCAAGCCATCAGCTGTGGGTCGCTGACAACTTCCAGCTCTGGTGCTGGTAGACGCGCCTTCGCCTCCACATTTCATCTCAGTAGAGGTTATTTTTCTTATAGTTCTTGCATCTAGGACCCAGGTCTAGCATTGGTAGCATAACGTTGGGATGAAGATTGTATTGTAGAGTGCCCGTTTTGCCTCTAGAGTTATTTCCTTGTTGGACAATAGTGGTGATAACTGTCCAATGATTTGACAAGCTTTGTTACATCTTGAGTCTATTTCTGCTGCTTGTAAATTGTCACTCATTTACTAGATTTACTATAGCTGGTCACTATTGACGACAATTCTGTCAGTTGCCGCACTCACTATTGACGACAATTCTGTCAGTTGCCGCACTCACTATTGACGACAATTCTGTCAGTTGCCGCACTCACTATTGACGACAATTCTGTCAGTTGCCGCACTCACTATTGACGACAATTCTGTCAGTTGCCGCACTCACTATTGACGACAATTCTGTCAGTTGCCGCACTCACTATTGACGACAATTCTGTCAGTTGCCGCACTCACTATTGACGACAATTCTGTCAGTTGCCGCACTCACTATTGACGACAATTCTGTCAGTTGCCGCACTCACTATTGACGACAATTCTGTCAGTTGCCGCACTCACTATTGACGACAATTCTGTCAGTTGCCGCACTCACTATTGACGACAATTCTGTCAGTTGCCGCACTCACTATTGACGACAATTCTGTCAGTTGCCGCACTCACTATTGACGACAATTCTGTCAGTTGCCGCACTCACTATTGACGACAATTCTGTCAGTTGCCGCACTCACTATTGACGACAATTCTGTCAGTTGCCGCACTCACTATTGACGACAATTCTGTCAGTTGCCGCACTCACTATTGACGACAATTCTGTCAGTTGCCGCACTCACTATTGACGACAATTCTGTCAGTTTCCGCACTCACTATTGACGACAATTCTGTCAGTTGCCGCACTCACTATTGACGACAATTCTGTCAGTTGCCGCACTCACTATTGACGACAATTCTGTCAGTTGCCGCACTCACTATTGACGACAATTCTGTCAGTTGCCGCACTCACTATTGACGACAATTCTGTCAGTTGCCGCACTCACTATTGACGACAATTGTGTCAGTTGCCGCACTCACTATTGACGACAATTCTGTCAGTTGCCGCACTCACTATTGACGACACTCCTAGAATAGCTATTCTTTTCTCTGTCTATCTCACAACACTCCGAGGACAATCGATTGCTTGAGATCTGTGCTCTGTCATTTGTTCCCGGTGATTTTTTTCTTCTTCAGGTGGCACGCATTTTTATATTCAAATTCCCATGTATTGACAGTAACAATATACTTCGTGGTTGTTGTGAATGTCTTCAAGGAAATCAATCCCCAGACATAGAACTTCCTCTAGAGCTCACTTTGGACACAACTGCAGTATCTTCCAGTGAATGTGAAAGCGGTTTCTCTCAGATGAACCTTCTAGTAACTTCATCAAGTTCATCTCTGCTTGTACGGACAACCTCTGCACTGATGTTCATCAGGATAGTGCCCCCCCCCCCCCTATTTCATTACTAGCAAATATGTGGATTCATGGCCACTCGCAGGTCTTCATTCTGTAGTTGATACCAGAAAAGCAGCGATCTAGAGACGACAAATATATCAGAGCATATGTTACAAGTATAGGAGTTGATATAGTAACATCTTGAGTCCCCGACCTATTTTCTTCCATTGCATGTTGCAGACATCTTGTGATACAGACATGTTGTGATACAGACATCTTGTGATATAGACATCTTGTGATACAGAAATCTTGTGATACAGACATGTTGTAATACAGACATCTTGTGATACAGACATCTTGTGATACAGACATCTTGTGATAGAGACATCTTGTGATATAGACATCTTGTGATACAGACATCTTGTGATGCAGACATCTTGTGATATCTTCCAACAGCCTCATGGCCTGCCTCTTCTATCACATGGACCTTTAATCAACAATCGCATTCTTCTTCTCCGTTCTTTCTCTTCTTTTATTTTTCATTCGTTCCCTGTTTTTCCTAATCTTCATTTCATATTCACCATCCTTCTCTTTTCCATTCTCCTTTGAGTTGTTGAGTTATTTGCGGGTCATCATCATTGCACTCCGAACATGTCCATAGGTGCTCAGATCCCCTCCTCAGTTATTGAGTTATTTGCGGGTCATCATCATTGCACTCCGAACATGTCCATAGGTGCTCAGATCCCCTCCTCAGCAATTCCCTCAGTGTCCAGCGACTGACGACTCCAGTTCTATGTTGGTTGATAAGTCTTCTTACACGGCCACTAAGTGTCTCATTTCCATTCTCCTTTATGTTCTTTCACCCTCCCTTTTCTTTCTTATTCTTACATTTCTTTTCCTTCTCCTTTATGTTCTTTCACCCTCCCTTTTCTTTCTTATTCTTCCATTTCTTTTCCTTCTCCTTTATGTTCTTTCACCCTGCCTTTTCTTTCTTATTCTTACATTTCTTTTCCTTCTCCTTTATGTTCTTTCACCCTCCCTTTTCTTTCTTATTCTTCCATTTCTTTTCCTTCTCCTTTATGTTCTTTTACCCTCCTTTTTCTTTCTTATTCTTCCATTTATTTTCCTTCTCCTTCCTTCACGTTCTCTTCCTTCTCCCACCTCTCCTTCAGGTTCACATGTCATGCAAGTTCTATATGTTGACAAGAGATAGTCCAGAAATAATGAAAGTCTATATGTTGACAAGAGATAGTCCAGAAATAATGAAAGTCTATATGTTGACAAGAGATAGTCCAGAAATAATGAAAGTCTATATGACAAGAGATAGTCCAGAAATAATGAAAGTCTATATGTTGACAAGAGATAGTCCAGAAATAATGAAAGTCTATATGTTGACAAGAGATAGTCCAGAAATAATGAAAGTCTATATGTTGACAAGAGATAGTCCAGAAATAATGAAAGTCTATATGACAAGAGATAGTCCAGAAATAATGAAAGTCTATATGTTGACAAGAGATAGTCCAGAAATAATGAAAGTCTACATCACAAGAGATAGTCCAGAAATAATGAAAGTCTATATGACAAGAGATAGTCTAGAAATAATGAAAGTCTATATGTTGACAAGAGATAGTCCAGAAATAATGAAAGTCTATATGTTGACAAGAGATAGTCCAGAAATAATGAAAGTCTATATGTTGACAAGAGATAGTCCAGAAATAATGAAAGTCTATATGTTGACAAGAGATAGTACAGAAATAATGAAAGTCTACATGACAATAGATAGTCCAGAAATAATGAAAGTCTACATGACAAGAGATAGTCCAGAAATAATGAAAGTCTATATGTTGACAAGAGATAGTCCAGAAATAATGAAAGTCTATATGACAAGAGATAGTCCAGAAATAATGAAAGTCTATATGTTGACAAGAGATAGTCCAGAAATAATGAAAGTCTACATGACAAGAGATAGTCCAGAAATAATGAAAGTCTATATGTTGACAAGAGATAGTCCAGAAATAATGAAAGTCTACATGACAAGAGATAGTCCAGAAATAATGAAAGTCTACATGACAAGAGATAGTCCAGAAATAATGAAAGTCTATATGTTGACAAGAGATAGTCCAGAAATAATGAAAGTCTATATGTTGACAAGAGATAGTCCAGAAATATTGAAAGTCTACATGACAAGAGATAGTCCAGAAATAATGAAAGTCTACATGACAAGAGATAGTCCAGAAATAATGAAAGTCTACATGACAAGAGATAGTCCAGAAATAATGAAAGTCTATATGTTGACAAGAGATAGTCACTTTTATAAGAAATAATGAAAGTCTGCTTTATATTGTCCGCTTCCCCAGGCATGTCCTTGTACCAGAGAATGAAGCAATGGAAAATCATCATCTTGTTGCTGTGCGTTTGGCTGTGTGTTGTTCTGTACATGACAAACTCTGTACCATCCGGCCTGGATGCTGCCAGCCGCACGGAGAGAACACTGGCCCGTGCTATGGAAGAGCTGGAAAAGTTGACCAAGCAGAACAAGAGGCTGGAGGAGTTGATAACTCAGCTGAGGTAGGGTTAGTGAAGGTTGGGGAGTTGGTTGGGGAGTGAGTGAAGGTTGGAGGGTGAGTGAAGGTTGGGGAGTTAGTGAAGGTTGGGGAGTTGGTTGGGGAGTGAGTGAAGCTTGGGGGGGGGGGGGGGTTAGTGAAGGTTGGGGAGTTGATAACTCAGCTGAGGTAGGGTTAGGGTTAGTGAAGGTTTGGGAGTTGTTTGGGGAGTTGGTTGGGGAGTGAGTGAAGGTTGGGGGGTTAGTGAAGGTTGGGGGAGTTGATAACTCAGCTGAGGTAGGGTTAGGGTTACTGAAGGTTGGGGAGTTGGTTGGGGAGTGAGTCAAGGTTGGAGGGTTAGTGAAGGTTGGGGAGTTAGTGAAGGTTGGGGAGTTGGTTGGGGAGTGAGTGAAGGTTGGAGGGTGAGTGAAGGTTGGGGAGTTAGTGAAGGTTGGGGAGTTGATAACTCAGCTGAGGTAGGGTTAGTGAAGGTTGGGGAGTTGGTTGGGGAGTGAGTGAAGGTTGGAGGGTGAGTGAAGGTTGGGGAGTTAGTGAAGGTTGGGGAGTTGGTTGGGGAGTGAGTGAAGCTTGGGGGGGTTAGTGAAGGTTGGGGAGTTGATAACTCAGCTGAGGTAGGGTTAGGGTTAGTGAAGGTTGGGGAGTTGGTTGGGAGTGAGTGAAGGTTGGGGGGTTAGTGAAGGTTGGGGAGTTAGTGAAGGTTGGGGAGTTAGTGAAGGTTGGGAAGTTGGTTGGGGAGTGAGTGAAGGTTGGGGGGGGGGAGTTAGTGAAGGTTGGGGAGTTGGTTGGGGAGTGAGTGAAGGTTGGGGGGGGGAGTTAGTGAAGGTTGGGGAGTTGATAACTCAGTTGAGGTAGGGTTAGGGTTAGTGAAGGTTGGGGAGTTGTTTGGGGAGTTGGTTGGGGAGTGAGTGAAGGTTGGGGGGTTAGTGAAGGTTGGGGAGTTGATAACTCAGCTGAGGTAGGGTTAGGGTTAGTGAAGGTTGGGGAGTTGGTTGGGGAGTGAGTGAAGGTTGGGGGTTAGTGAAGGTTGGGGAGTTAGTGAAGGTTGGGGAGTTAGTGAAGGTTGGGAAGTTGGTTGGGGAGTGAGTGAAGGTTGGGGGGGGTTAGTGAAGGTTGGGGAGTTAGTGAAGGTTGGGGAGTTAGTGAAGGTTGGGGAGTGAGTGAAGGTTGAGGGGTTAGTGAAGGTTGGGGAGTTGATAACTCAGCTGAGGTAGGGTTAGGGTTAGTGAAGGTTGGGGAGTTGTTTGGGGAGTTGGTTGGGGAGTGAGTGAAGGTTGGGGGGTTAGTGAAGGTTGGGGAGTTAGTGAAGGTTGGGGAGTTGGTTGGGGAGTGAGTGAAGGTTGGGGAGTTGGTTGGGGAGTGAGTGAAGGTTGGGGAGTTGGTTGGGGAGTGAGTGAAGGTTGGGGAGTTGTTTAGGGAGTGAGTGAAGGTTGGGGAGTTGGTTGGGGAGTGAGTAAATGTTGGGGAGTTGGTTGGGGAGTGAGTAAACGTTGGAGAGTTGGTTGGGGAGTGAGTGAAGGTTGGGGAGTTGGTTGGGGAGTGAGTAAATGTTAGGGGGTTGGTTGGGGAGTGATTAAATGTTGGGGAGTCGGTTGGGGAGTGAGTGAAGGTTGGGGGGGGGGTTAGTGAAGGTTGGGGAGTTGGTTGGGGAGTGAGTGAAGGTTGGGGAGTTGGTTGGGGAGTGAGTGAAGGTTGGGGAGTGAGTAGATGTTGGGGAGTTGGTTGGGGAGTGATGGAAGGTTGGGGAGTTGGTTGGGGAGTGAGTGAAGGTTGGGGAGTTGGTTGGGGAGTGAGTAAATGTTGGGGAGTTGGTTGGGGAGTGAGTAAATGTTGGGGAGTTGGTTGGGGAGTTAGTGAAAGTTGGGGAGTTGTTTGGGGAGTGAGTGAAGGTTGGGGAGTTGGTTGGGGAGTGAGTAAATGTTGGGGAGTTGGTTGGGGAGTGAGTGAAGGTTGGGGAGTTGTTTGGGGAGTGAGTGAAGGTTGGGGAGTTGGTTGGGGAGTGAGTAAATGTTGGGGAGTTGGTTGGGGAGTAAGTAAATGTTGGGGAGTGAGTGAAGGTTGGGGACATGGTTGGGGAGTGAGTAAATGTTAGGGGGTTGGTTGGGGAGTGAGTAAATGTTGGGGAGTTGGTTCGGGAGTGAGTGAAGGTTGGGGAGTTGGTTGGGGAGGGAGTGAAAGTTTGGGAGTTAGTTAAGGTTGTGGAGTTGGTGAAGGTTGGGGAGTGAGTGAAGGTTGGGGAGTTAGTGAAGGTTGGGGAGTTGGTGAAGATTGGGGAGTTGGTGGAGGTTGGGGAGTTAGTGAAGGTTGGGGAGTTGGGGAGTTGGTGAAGGTTAGGGAGTTGGTGAAGGTTAGGGAGTTAGTGAAGGTTGGGGAGTTAGTGAAGGTTGGGGAATTAATGAAGGTTGGGGAGTTAGTGAAGGTTGGAGAGTTAGTGAAGGTTGGAGAGTTAGTGAAGGCTGGGAGTTAGTGAAGGATGGGGAGTTAGTGAAGTTTTGGGGAGTTAATGGGAGTTAGTGAAGGTTAGAGAGTTAGTGAAGGTTGGTGAGTTAGTGAAGGTTGGGGAGTTAGTGGGAGTTAGTGAAGGTTAGGGAGTTAGTGAAGGTTGGGGAGTTAGTGAAGGTTGGGGAGTTAGTGAAGGTTGGGGAGTTAGTGGGAATTAGTGAAGGTTAGGGAGTTGGTGAAGGTTAGGGAGTTAGTGAAGGTTGGGGAGTTAGTGAAGGTTGGGGAATTAATGAAGGTTGGGGAGTTAGTGAAGGTTGGAGAGTTAGTGAAGGTTGGAGAGTTAGTGAAGGCTGGGGAGTTAGTGAAGGATGGGGAGTTAGTGAAGTTTTGGGGAGTTAATGGGAGTTAGTGAACGTTAGAGAGTTAGTGAAGGTTGGTGAGTTAGTGAAGGTTGGGGAGTTAGTGAAGGTTGGGGAGTTAGTGAAGGTTGGGGAGTTAGTGAAGGTTGGGGAGTTAGTGAAGGTTGGGGAGTTAGTGAAGGTTGGGAGTTAGTGAAGGTTGGGGAGTTAGTGAAGGTTAGGAGTTAGTGGGAGTTAGTGAAGGTTAGGGAGTTAGTGAAGGTTGGTGTTGGAGAGTTAGTGAAGGTTGGGGAGTTAGTGAAGGTTGGGTTTGGGGAGTTAGTGAAGGTTGGGGTTGAGGAGTTAGTGAAGGTTGGGGTTTGAAGTTTTTATAAATTCAATGGGTGGGGATGTTTCCCTTGAAATGAAAAGATAATTTTCTCATTTCTATTTCAGCCAAAACAATGCAACACTTCATTCTGGGTCACAAGATAGTGCTGTTGACAGCCTTAAGTCACGACTTAACAAAGTCAGCAGTGACCTTTCCAAAATATCTGGTAGGTAGTGACCTTGATAAAATATCTGGTAGGTAAGTGACCTTTCTCAATTATCTGGTAGGTAAGGGACCTTTCTAAAATATCTGGTTGGTAAGTGATCTTTCTAAAATATCTTGTTGGTAAGTGACCTTTGTCAAATATCTGGTAAGTGACCTTTCCAAAATAATATCTGGTTGGTAAGTGACCTTTCTAAACTATCTGGTAAGTAAGTGACCTTTCTAAAATATCTGGTTGGTAAGTGATCTTTCTAAAATATCTGGTTGGTAAGTGACCTTTCTCAAATATCTGGTAAGTAAGTGACCTCTCCAAAATAATATCTGGTTGGTAAGTGATCTTTCTAAACTATCTGGTTGGTAAGTGACCATTCCAAAACATCTGGTAGGTATGTGACCATTCTAAGATATCTGGTTGGTAAGTGACCTTTCTAAAATATCTGAAAGGTAAGTAACCTTTCTAAGATATCTGGTAGGTAAGTGACCTTTCTAAAATATCTGGTAGGTTAGTGACCTTCCTAAACTGTCTGGTTGGTAAGTGACCGTTCCAAAATATCTGGTAGGTAAGTGACCTTTCTCAAATATCTGGTAAGTAAGTGACCTCTCCAAAATAATATCTGGTTGGTAAGTGATCTTTCTAAACTATCTGGTTGGTAAGTGACCTTTCTAAAATATCTGGAAGGTAAGTGACCTTTCTAAGATATCTGGTAGGTAAGTGACCTTTCTAAAATATCTGGAAGGTAAGTGACCTTTCTAAGACATCTGGTTGGTAAGTGACCTTTCTAAAATATATGGAATGTAAGTGACCTTTCTAAGATATCTGGAAGTTAAGTGACCTTTCTAAGATATCTGGAAGGTATGGTAAGTAGAGTCACCTAACCTAGCATCCCTTATACACTGTGACTCTTAGAAGTAGAAAGTTTGTGCTGCAGCTCATGTGTAATTGACCATTTGTTGGTCGTCTGCTAGTCATTGTTAAGGCGGGGTAGAGAGCTAAGATATCAGAGTCTGTTCAAAAAGGTCCCAGGTTCAAATCCCCACTTAAGGAGGTGACAATGTTTCACCTTGAATCTGTGGTTTCTTCGTGGCTTTACCCTCCCCTGGTTTCCAGGTAGTGAGATCCCATGTTTTGCCCTCTCAGATAACAGCAAGTCATGTTGCACATGTTAAAGAACCCAGGGCTGTTGGAAATTGGATAAAAAAATAGTAGGCCAAAACTGGCTATTGCCCAGACAAAAATTGATATGAAAATACTGTCTAAACACGGGCAAGCTCTCAACAATGAAAAGAAAATGAGAGTAGCTCTTAATTCAGAGAATATCTGCCTGCATTGTGAGGGACACAAGAGCACACAGATACTGGTGTGAAATTTGGCAAAGGCGATATTCACAGGCTGCCAACTCAAGGTTGTCATGGAAGAAATCAAGAAATCAATATCATCACAGCGACACGTTGAAACTGACAGGATATAACCTTCAACTGGTAGAAGATGGTTCATTGACTGCGTCCAAGAGGAGAGGTCATCCAGTGATTGTTTGAGAATAGAGGTCAGTGAGTCTGTGAAGGGGGAGAAATCATCCAGTGATTTCTTGGGAATAGAGTTTAGTGAATCTGAGAGGTGTTATAAATAATACAGGAATTCTTTAAAAATGTATGGAGTATTTCTGTTTGATAGGAGGAATAACCCAGAGCTGAATGGAGAAATGTCAAGTCAAGAATTCAGGAACAACTAGACTCAGTTGATAAGTTGAATTTTTGTGTCAAGTCAAGAATTCAGGAACAACTAGACTCAGTTGATAAGTTGAATTTTTGTGTCAAGTCAAGAATTCAGGAACAACTAGACTCAGTTGATAAGTTGAATTTTTTTTGTTCGCCAGCTTTTACCTCTGACGAAGTCTCTAGAGACTAGCAACTGAATTTTGCGAGTTAATCCATTTATAAGATAACTCCAACTTCGGAGGTACTCATATTTTTTCCGTCGATGAGTAATTGACGTTTCAAGCTGGGCCTCGCTGCTGAGACCAGGGGGGGGTTGCCGCAGAGAGAAATCATAAATACAAATTAAGTGTAGCCAGGATTTGAACCCACAACCTCTCTGTCTCGAGGCCGGCATCTGCCTCAAGACCAACCAGTCCCCCATAAGTAGAATATGACAAAAAAAAAAAAAAAAAGAGGTGATCCTAACTATTATCAAAGTTTCATCTATCCTTGAAAAGATCTGATTATAACAAAAATGAAGACAATAAGAAAAAGTGATCTTTAAGGTAAAAGATAAAACATGGGAAAAGAGAGGGAATCATAGGAGGAACCTTGTCCTCCTATGATTCCCTGAATTATCGCCTCAGAAGTTTCCCTCTGTAATAATATTAATTTATTATTATTTGGGAAGAGAGAGCAAAATACAAATGCTCTGAGTTCTCCTGTTAGAAGGTGGGAGGCATACAAGAGAGGATCTACCAGGATATGGCAAACTCTGAAGAGTACCAGTGTCTGGCGTTGGAAGTGAGAAAGTGTCATTACAGTGATAGGTTGAACCAACATTCCTGTATGGATGATAATTATGGACAAAAATTGAAAAAATGAAATCAGTTTTTTGCAAGCAAAACAGTTGTGGCTCCTGTGAAGAATAGTTTATAATTTGACGTCCAGGTTAGAAAATATAGAAACATTGAGAATGTGTGAACATTGTCCAGGTTACTGTAGTGGCAAAAATAGGAGGAATAAAGCAGGCATTGTTAGGCAGGGACAGGCAGGCAGGGACAGTTAGGCAGACACAGGCAAACAGGGACAGTTAGGCATTGTTAAGCAGGGACAGGCAGGCATTGTTAGGCAGGGACATGCAGGCATTGTTAGGCAGGGACAGGCAGGCATTGTTAGGCAGGGACAGGCAGGCATTGTTAGGCAGGGACAGGCAGGCATTGTTAGGCAGGGACAGGCAGGCATTGTTAGGCAGGGACTGGCAGGCATTGTTAGGCAGGGACAGGCAGGCATTGTTAGGCAGGGACAGGCAGGCATTGTTAGGCAGGGACAGGCAGGCATTGTTAGGCAGGGACAGGAGGTATTGATAGGCAGACACAGACAGGCAGGCATTGTTAGGCAGAGACAGTTAGGCAGACACAGGCAGGCAGGGACAGTTAGGCACACACAGGCAGGCAGGCACAGTTAGGCACACACAGGCAGGCAGGGACAGTTGGGCAGACAAAGGCAGGCATGCACAGTTAGGCAGGGACAGGCAGGGACAGTTAGGCAGGCGCAGGCAGGCAGGCACAGTTAGGCAGGGACAGGCAGGCAAGCACAGTTAGGCAGACACAGGCAGGCAGGCACAGTTAGGCAGGGACAGGCAGGCACAGTTAGGCAGGGACAGGCAGGTACAGTTAGGCAGACACAGGCAGGCACAGTTAGACAGGGACAGGCAGGGACAGTTAGGCAGGCACATAGTTAGGCAGGGACAGGCAGGCACAGTTAGGCAGGCACACAGGCAGGCAGGTACAGTTAGGCAGACACAGGCCGGCAGGCACAGTTAGGCAGGCACACAGTTAGGCAGCCACAGTTAGGCAGCCACAGTTAGGCAGGCACAGTTAGGCAGGCACACAGTTAGGCAGCCACAGTTAGGCAGCCACAGTTAGGCAGCCACAGTTAGGCAGCCACAGTTAGGCAGCCACAGTTAGGCAGCCACAGTTAGGCAGCCACAGTTAGGCAGGCACAGTTAGGCAGGCACAGTTAGGCAGGCACAGTTAAGCAGACACAGGCAGGCATGGACAGTTAGGCAGGCACAGTTAGGCAAATAAGGTAGGCACAGTTACGCAGGCACACAGATAGGCAGCACAGTTACGCAGGCACACAGGCATTTCTTGTAACACATTTTCACTCTTAGTGATAAAGACTGTATCATCAGCTTACCTGGGCGAGCCACGACAGCTCAGTGGTTAGTGAACTGGACTACTAAGGACAAGAGGTCGGGTTCGATCCTGATCAACGGCTTCTGGGTTCTCCCAACCTTAAATGGGTACCAGATTTTTTCTGGGAAAGTAAAGTGGCACAGGCGTAATACCGACCACATTATCCCAAAAATCATGTGCCGAAGGTCTATAAAAATGATGGTCACTAACACCATATTCCCTATACGCCACTTGGTGTGGTGGGGCTCTTTACTTTTTTAAATTTATCAGCATATCTAAGGTTATTTATATTATGACCTCCAATTGTTATTTCAGGCATGCCCTTTATGGATCTTAAAATATTCTCACTATAAATATTAAACAAATCTGGTGACAGCACATAACCTTGTCTAATACCCTACCTTATTTGTTGAAACATTCCAAATGATTTCCAGTTCTTATGGCTGCTGTTTGTTGCCAGTACATGCTCTTTATTATTCTTAGATCTTTGCTGTCTACGTTTATGCCTTCTAAAATTGTGATTATTTCTTGGTGCTATCATCATCATCAAGTACTGGGCCTACTGGCGTAGGTGATCATGTCTCTCCACAACTTTCGATCTCGGCAGCTATTTATCATTTCTGTTGTTGATCTTCTGCCAAGCTATTCCCTTAAGCTGTCTGTTATTTTTTCTCTTTGCTTCCCTCTATCTCTTCGTCCCTCAATTTTTCCAGTTGTTACAATATATTCCAGCTGTTCTCTTCTCATTACATGGCCAAAAAATGATGATTGTCTCTTCCTAATATTGGAAATTAGCTCTCTTTTTGCTTTGACCTCTCTCAGAACATCTTCATTACTCTTCTTAGCTGTCCATGGTACTCTCAACAGTCTTCTGTAAAACCACATTTCTACAGACTCCATTGATTTTCTTGTCTGTTGTCCTATTGTCCATAATTCGCATCCATATGCTAAGACTGGCTCTACATAACATTTAAGAACTCAATTATTAAATGAATGACTATAGCAATGTCTAATTGAAGACAAGCAAGAGTCTGTTGACTGAATTGATTACCAGTGTCACAAGGCTTGCCATTAGGTAACATATTTCTGCCTGTCTCATGTTTTGTACTCACTCTGTGTCATCCACCATTTTGTTATCTTTTGTTTTCCTTTTCTTTGTTTGACAAACTGCCAGATTTTCCCCATGAAGTGTTGACTTATGAAGGAGAACATGCCCGAAGGAAAGCTGAAAACACCGTTCGAGAACTTTGGTTCTTTCTCGACTCTGAGATGACACAGCTGAATAGAGTAGATGACTTGGATAAGCTGTCTGCTAGAGTCTCAAGG
Organism: Megaustenia siamemsis; assembly: GCA_032433765.1. NCBI lineage: Eukaryota > Metazoa > Mollusca > Gastropoda > Stylommatophora > Ariophantidae > Megaustenia > Megaustenia siamemsis. The sequence continues at coordinate 3,063,441 of JAVIAB010000050.1, forward strand.
ATGAAGCTCGATCTGGAGGGTTACAAAAGGTTTGAGGTTGTTTCTTTTTGTGTTCTTCTTGTCAAGAAGAGGTTGTATAGGAGAGCAAGTCAGTGGCTTTTTTGTCTTATAGGAGAGCAAGTCAGTGGCTTTTTTGTCTTATAGGAGAGCAAGTCAGTGGCTTTATTGTCTTATAGGAGAGCAAGTCAGTGGCTTTATTGTCTTATAGGAGAGCAAGTCAGTGGCTTTATTGTCTTATAGGAGAGCAAGTCAGTGGCTTTTTTGTCTTATAGGAGAGCAAGTCAGTGGCTTTATTGTCTTATAGGAGAGCAAGTCAGTGGCTTTATTGTCTTATATGAGAGCAAGTCAGTGGCTTTATTGTCTTATATGAGAGCAAGTCAGTGGCTTTATTGTCTTATATGAGAGCAAGTCAGTGGCTTTATTGTCTTATAGGAGAGCAAGTCAGTGGCTTTATTGTCTTATAGGAGAGCAAGTCAGTGGCTTTTTTGTCTTATAGGAGAGCAAGTCAGTGGCTTTTTTGTCTTATAGGAGAGCAAGTCAGTGGCTTTATTGTCTTATAGGAGAGCAAGTCAGTGGCTTTATTGTCTTATAGGAGAGCAAGTCAGTGGCTTTATTGTCTTATAGGAGAGCAAGTCAGTGGCTTTATTGTCTTATAGGAGAGCAAGTCAGTGGCTTTTTTGTCTTATAGGAGAACAAGTCAGTGGCTTTATTGTCTTATAGGAGAGTAAGTCAGTGGCTTTTTTGTCTTATAGGTGAGCAAGTCAGTGGCTTTTTTGTCTTATAGGAGAGCAAGTCAGTGGCTTTTTTGTCTTATAGGAGAACCAAGTCAGTGGTTTTTTTTGTCTTATAGGAGAGCAAGTCAGTGGCTTTTTTGTCTTGTAGGAGAGCAAGTCAGTGGCTTTTTTGTCTTATAGGAGAACAAGTCAGTGGCTTTTTTGTCTTATTGGGAGAGCAAGTCAGTGGCTTTTTTGTCTTATAGGAGAGCAAGCCAGTGGCTTTTTTGTCTTGTAGGAGAGCAAGCCAGTGGCTTTTTTGTCTTATTGGGAGAGCAAGTCAGTGGCTTTTTTTGTCTTATAGGAGAGCAAGTCAGTGGCTTTTTTGTCTTATAGGTGAGCAAGTCAGTTGCTCTTTTGTCTTATAAGAGAGCAAGTCAGTGGTTTTTTTGTCTTAGAAGAGCAAGTCAGTGGTTTTTTTGTCTTATAGGAGAGCAAATCAGTGGCTTTTTTGTTAGGACAAGCCAAGGACATATTTTGTTTTTCTTTAATTTAGTTATGTTGTCACCTTATGATGTATTGCCATTAATTGAGTTATGTTGTCACCTTATGATGTATTGCCATTAATTGAGTTATGTTGTCACCTTTTGATGTATTGCCATTAATTGAGTTATGTTGTCACCTTATGATGTATTGCCATTCTATTTTAGTAGATTTGTTTAATAATTATTTTAAAAGTAAAAGGTGCCGTCATGCGACGTATAGGGGATATGGTGTTAGTACCCATCTTTCTTAGGTGCCGTCATGCGACGTATAGGGGATATGGTGTTAGTACCCATCTTTCTTATAGACCTTTGACACATGATTTTTGGGGTAAAGTGGTCAGTATTATGCCTGTGTCGCTTTACTTTCCCAGAAAAATGTAGGTACCTATTTAAGGCTGTAGCTTAAATATATGTATGTAGCTGGAAGTTGTCGATCAGGATCGAAACCGACCACTTGTCCTTGGTAGTCCAGCTCTTTGTTTAGTTATGTTGTCTGCTGAATGGTGTGATGCCATTCTATTTTGTTAGGTTTGTCTAGTTGTGTTGTCAGTTAGTGATGTGATGCCATTCTATTTTGTTAGGTTTGTCTAGTTGTGTTGTCAGTTAGTGATGTGATGCCATTCTATTTTGTTAGGTTTGTCTAGTTGTGTTGTCAGTTAGTGATGTGATGCCATTCTATTTTGTTAGGTTTGTCTAGTTGTGTTGTCAGTTAATGGTGTGATGCCATTCTATTTTGTTAGGTTTGTCTAGTTGTGTTGTCAGTTAGTGGTGTGATGCCATTCTATTTTGTTAGGTCTGTGTTTGTCTAGTTGTGTTGTCAGTTAGTGATGTGATGCCATTCTATTTTGTTAGGTTTGTCTAGTTGTGTTGTCAGTTAGTGATGTGATGCCATTCTATTTTGTTAGGTTTGTCTAGTTGTGTTGTCAGTTAATGGTGTGATGCCATTCTATTTTGTTAGGTTTGTCTAGTTGCGTTGTCAGTTAATGGTGTGATGCCATTCTATTTTGTTAGGTCTGTGTTTGTCTAGTTGTGTTGTCAGCAATGGTGTGTTGCCATTCTGTTTTTTTCACATTTTCCTGGCTTGTCCTTCCACCATAACCTTCTATTTTCATGTTGTATGCAGGTGATGCAAGTTGGCTAGGTTTCACTCTGGACAGATGTCTCAACATTGAATTCTGTTTTTTTCAATGTCATCTTTTACTGGAACTGTCCTTACAACTCATTTCAGTTCCATTTTGAGCCCAATCCCTCCTACTCTTTTCTCCATCACGTTTTGTTCATCTCATATCACGTGATTGATTTTATGCTTCTGTCTTTCAAGAATTATCCATGTTTGACATTCATAAGATCAGAATATAATCATATAATCAGATCAGATATTCATATAATCAGAATAGCTAAAGCAGCAATGTCTTTCAGAAGCCTTGAAAAGTTGTGGAAATCAAAACTCATCAGTACAAACACAAAACTTAGACTATTCAAATCAAATGTACTATCAACCCTTACCTATGCGTGTGAAAGCTGGAAAACAACAAGAGATATAGAAACAAAGTTGAACGCATTCGAAAATAAATGTCTAAGGAAAATACTTGGTATAGCGTGGAACGAATTCAAAACAAACGAGGAAATTAGAGAAATCACCAATCAACCACTAATATCTTCAGTAATAAAGAAAAGACGATGGTCATACGTTGGACATGTGATGAGAAGAGATAATAACCAAATAGCAAAGCAAGCCCTCATGTGGGAAACAACAGGTAAGAGGAAAAGAGGAAGACCCAGAGAGACACTGAGAAGAACATTGATGAGAGAGGCAAGAGCAGCAGGATTCGACTCCCTCAATGAGATAGAGCTGCTTGCACAGAACAGAGACAAATGGCGAGATTTGATAAAATATCTTTCAAAGAATTGAAAACTGCTAGAACAAAAATTTAGATAAGAGAAGAAGTATCTTGGTCTACGCCCTATGGGCCGGCTACGGCTCGAAAGGTCACTAGATAGATAGATAGACATTCATAGCATAATCTGGGAGCAAACAGTGAATGAATCAAGTTCATAATATTTTCACTTGATTTAATGAGGAGTGTTGCACAAAATAAGTTATTACATGCCACATACAGGGTCAAGGCAGCCGGAAGTCAACATCTGGAGTTCATGACCCAGGCGGACCCACCTGCCCTAGATGTCAAGAAGCTAAAGGGTCAAAATATTTGCTGAATGGGGTCCGCTTCTGTTGATAGATTGCCACCTGCTGCAAGGCTCTGTATAAAGAGTTTCCTATTACTGATCATCAATATACCTTCGACTTTGATTGTGTGCCTTCACATTCTGTGTTTAAACTGGCAGGAAGATCAGAATACCTGCAGGAAGATCAGAATACTTGCAGGAAGATCAGAATATCTGCAGGAAGATCAGAATACCTGCAGGAAGATCAGAATACCTGCAGGAAGATCAGAATACCTGCAGGAAGATCAGAATACCTGCAGGAAGATCAGAATACCTGCAGGAAGATCAGAATACCTGCAGGAAGATCAGAATATCTGCAGGAAGATCAGAATACCTGCAGGAAGATCAGAATACCTGCAGGAAGTCAGTCACAGAAATCAAGAGCAAAACAGCAATTATCGCCTTCTCATAAATTAGCAAGAAGATTAAAATGATAGCAAATCTGGCAGACTCTAATTGTGATGTTCTGTCTGTGGGGGCGATCAACACACTTAACCTGGCAGCTGACTTCATGTGAGAGTCTGGAATCCTACTCTGATTGAGTCCTCATCGCAGAGAGAGAGAGAGAGAGAGAGAGAGAAATGATAGCAATAAACAGGGCTAAAGTCACAGAGCTAACAAGAGTAGTGTAGGTGGCTGTGAACTCAACAGAAAAGTGGAATAACATGCACCGAAATACAATAGATTTGGCACCGACTTTGCACCGACTTTGCACCAAAACGGTGCCAAAAAAAAAAATTTTTTTTTTTTCGAATTCGCGATTTTTTCGAACTTCATAATTTTTTTTTGGAAAAATTTTTTTGGGAAAAAATTTTTTTTTGGTGTTCGTCAGTTTGTCGAATCACTGAGAGCTTAACTCAGGTAAATTCAATGGAGACTCGGTGCTAATCCGGTGATCGTCGCTCCGTGTCCGGTGATCGCCTCGCTCGTGTTAGAAATTTGTGAAAGAGTATTTTAAAAGAGTATGTGATAAATATGTTTCAAAACGTTAAGAAATATAGTTAAATGTGATAAAACTGATTTTTAAAAAAGGCGAAATAATAAAAACTATGAAAAAAAAAATAAGCTGTAAATACTGACGGAAAACTAGTCAAGAAACTGGAATGACATTTTTGTTGACTGGGCTAGTGGTACTTGAGGAATGCTATTGTTAGAATCGCTTACAAGGAATCGTGGTCATTGTTAGGAGCTGCATTGTTAGGCTCCGTGTTTAGAGTTAAAGTTAGGTAGAGGCATGTCGGGGACAGCGGTTCTAAAAGGGGGGGGTATCTCGCGGGTCGGATGGTGGGTCGTCGTGCGGGTGGGGAAAGGTGCCTTTATTGGTTATCATCATGTGTGGGTATTAGGCAACAGGAGGCGACATGTAAAAAAAAAATGCTGACAAGCAATTATTAGTATCGTTAGCATCATGTATTCTGACCTTCCCTCCTTGTTTTCTAACACAACTTCCTAGATTTCTGACCATGCCCCTCAACATCCCCCTTCCTACTATCATCATGTGCCTCAACACTATCACCATGTCCCTCAACACTATCATGTGCCACCCTCACCACCCCCCTTCATGGCCTACTATCAGCATGTGCCTCAACACTATCCACCCTCAACACTATCATGTGCCACCCTCAACACTATCATGTACCACCCTCATCATCATCATCATGTGCCTCAACACCACCCTTCATATCAGCCACCCTCAAGACTATCATCATGTGCCTCAACACCACCCTTCATATCATCAAGCCACACAAAGTATCAATCATCTCTCTCACACATTCATGGTAAACCAAAACAAAACTCGTTCTATATTTCTCACAGCTTTATTATTAATACAACAAATATACGACACATATATATTACTGTCCGGTTGTTGATAATTTTAAGCGTCTGGGTTTCCTCCCTCCTGTTTTGGTGGTAGTGTTTGTTAAATGTCTATCAAACACGGGTGCATAGGAAGTGTCATTAGCCTTCAAAACACAACCGCCCTCCATTTTGACAAAACCTTGATCAAAGCTGGAATAGGTAATTGGTGACTCTGCTGAAACACCCGCGGCATTCATATTGGGTGCCGGATCTGTCGGCTGATTAACAAGAGCGAAGTTCCCCTGATTAACAAAGGGGGGCGTGTAGTCGATTAGATTCGTGTCAACAAGAGATGGTATGTAGTTTTGGTGGTTAACGACAGGCGGCATGTAGTTGATCTGATTAACGAGAGGTGGCGTGTAGCTGATCTGGTTAACAACAGGCGGCGTGTAGTTGAGGTTGGCATAAGCGGTTAAAATTTCCTCTCGCATCTCGACTAACGTGATAAATTCCTCTCTCGATAGTGTTATCCCAGTTCTGGTAGGAAACTTAAAAAAAACTATCACCGCTATATGTCCTTATATTTATCAATGGTCTGTTACGAAAAACACAAACCGAGACTGCCTTAACGCCATCTTTAGACAATGGAACTACAGTCTCATTTCCACGTGACATAAATATGCGCTGATCACTGAGATCAAACGAAATTGGCGTATTCAAGCTACACGACTCCATATTCAAAGAAAAAACAAACCACCTGGCAACAGACGTTGGTTATGTGTGTGTGTGTACACTGCTCGACTGGGGGGTTTTTATACCCGTTTATCGGGTCGAGGACCGTCTATTTATAGCAGCTAACGCAATACGTTATCAGGCGTGGTAATCAGTCGTGTTGCGACATGTTCAGTGACCTCTGGAACTGACCCAATAGGGGGGGTGATGTGTGGGGAAATATGATGCGTGTAACAATTCGGTCTCAGGTAACGCGGCTTGAGACTAGGAAACTCCTCCTTCTCCCCCTGTAGTGTTATATAGGTTGTGGATTTTAAAAATAGGTGTTAGTTGAAGAGGGGGAAACCTCGCGCGCTGACCTAAAATCACTCGTTGTTATTTTCGTCGGTGGCGTAATCACTAAAGTTAGTAGCACTTGCGAGGATGGATCCCCGATGGAATCATCCCTTCACAGCTCTGATAGCCGGTCCTACCGGGTGTGGGAAAACGGTATTTGTGCAAAAGTTTATACAGAACCTTCACGAGCTAGCTGTCCCCGTACCGGAGGAAGTTATATGGTGTTATGGGGAATGGCAGCCGATATACGAGACTATGGGGTCAGTGAGATTTATCGAGGGTCTACCAGACGTCGATAAATTGGAAGGTGGTAAGAAGAGAAGACTGATCGTCATCGATGACTTGATGTCTGAGACGGACGAGCGGGTAACAAAATTATTCACCAAAGGTAGTCATCACAGAGATATTAGTGTGATGTACATTGTTCAAAATCTATTCGGAAAAAATAAAGAACATCGAACCATAAGTCTCAATACGCACTATTTAGTCCTTTTCAAGAACCCGAGAGACGGGAGTCAAATTATGAATCTGGGTAAACAAATGTACCCGGGTCGGGTGGGGTACCTCCAAGATAGTTTTAAGGACGCGACAGCGACTCCTCACGGTTATTTGCTGGTCGATCTTCGTCAGGACACACCTGATAATCTTAGGTTGAGAACAAAAATATTCCCGGGGGAGAGACAAATCGTCTACGTGCCAAAGTAGAGAATCATGTGTGATGAATCACTTAGACGGCACGGTGAAATGTTGAAATGTATGCGCGCCGCCTCGCCGACCGGTTTAAGAGCCATATTAAAAACAGCCTCTCCAAACTCATTAACTTTTTGTGCGAGTGTTGTCATAACATATTAAAAGGTAATGTTAGACTCACTCAGCGACAGAAGTGCGAGCTACGTCGACACAAGAACAAGTTGAGACTTCTCACTAAAAAGAAACCGAGTCTTAAGCGGCGGAAAGAGATTCTACAAACCGGTGGGTTCATAGGTGCTTTGCTCCGTCCTATATTAAGTATTCTCGGTGGAGTACTAGGTGCGTAACAATGGCCAAAAAAAATGATTTTGGTGGATCCTCGATTCCTCGAGGGTCTTAAACAGACTACTACCACGTCCTATAGCCCACCCGAGGTGATCGGTGACAACTTGAGAGATTTAGATGATGAAATGCAACGCATCCTATTCCGCGATGATTTAGCACCCGCCGATAAGGCCAGAGTGTACCAACGTGCCCTGCATCAATATTTAACTAGATTGGAGCAGTATAAACGACGCTCATTGGGCTCGGTCGATCTCATTCAACACAACACGGCAACAGAAAAAACACATTCCCCACCAACACCATCATTCGAGCTATCACCAGAGCAGACCAAGACACCACCACCACCACCAGCGGAAACCCCAAAGGTAGGTAATGAAACCACTCCGCCCGTAGCCACGTATAAACTGAGACCTAAAAAAAGAAAGAGCGGAATCCCAACACCAAAATGGGAACGGTGGAGAAAATATTGAGACGTCGTTACTTTGACCCTAGTCGACCAGGGGCGTATAGTGGTGCAACGGCCCTGCAACGTAACACCAAACTGGGACTCGCAAAGATCAAACAATGGCTGAGTCATCAGGATACCTATACCCTTCATAAACCAATTCGTCGCAGATTTGAAAGGCGTCCCATTATAACGAGTGGCCCCCAACAGCAATATCAGGCAGACCTAATCGATTTGAGACATTTGAAAAAACACAACGATGGATATTCCTATTTGGTTTCTTGCGTGGACGTTTTTAGTAAATTCGCGTGGTCTGTACCGATACGAACCAAAACGGGGAAATCCTTAGTGGAAGCCGTCGGTAAGATATTTCTCGATGGGAAACCCGCGAGTTTTCAAACCGATAAGGGGTCAGAGTTTCTGAACAGAACATTTCAGAAATTCCTCGCTGACAACAACGTTCACTTTTTCACTACGCAGAACGAAGATATCAAGGCCGCCGTGGTGGAACGCTTTAATAGGACTCTGAAACAACGGATGTGGCGATATTTCACGAAATCCAATAAGTTGTCTTATGTCCGAGTCCTCCCCGCCCTACTTCGAAGTTATAACCATTCGTATCACAGAAGTATAAAAATGGCACCGGTCGACGTCAACGCAGACAATCAAGAACAGGTATGGAACACGTTGTATAATAGCAAACGTAACTTTAAATTTGAAAGACCCCTGTACAAGCCCGGTGATCGAGTTAGACTGGTCCTGGGCAGAGCCAATTTTAAAAAGGGTTATGCCCCGGCTTGGACGGAGGAACTGTTTTCCATCAGTCGAGTAAATGAAACAAACCCCGTTACATATGTGTTGAAGGATGATAAGGGCGATGAGATAGAGGGGTCATTCTACACACCGGAAATTCAAAAAGTTGGAGACAAACACGAGTACAGAATCGAGAGTGTCATAACCGAGCGTCGCACATCCTTTGGGCGAAAGGAGTGTTTAGTCAAATGGTTTGGGTACGATTCCTCATTTAACACTTGGATACCGTCCAAGGACATTGTCAGATACAAAAACTAGAGATGCGAGAAGAAGAAGAGGAGGAAGTGGTAACTTTTGGTGGAGAGCCCGATTTGCGAGCCGTAAACTCGGGAGTCGGGAGAGACGGCGAATCGCGCTGGTGGGGGTCGATGTTTGGGAAACTATCCCCCTACTTAGAACTTGTCTTTATTTGTCAAGTGGTAGTTATATATACAGTTGTAGCGGTCTCGCTGTTCAATCTGACCACCGAAAAGCCAGACGCGAAGGAGGGAAAACTGTGGATAGCCCTACTGAGCAGCTGTTTGGGTTACATGCTACCGAATCCAAACTTGGAGAGGCGACGGTGAAACGAGTAAAAAAAAAAAAAATGAGTTTTTATGTCACCCTGCCCAGCAACGCATCTATGGAACTTTTTAAGGATAATAACCCAGGCCACTTTTTCGTTAAACTCCCTCAGACCATTGACATTTCGACGCAGTATGAGATCGCGCTGGTGGAGATACAGTTTCCGCTAAATTATTTCAATGTAATAGAGGGTGATGTCTGGATTCGCTACGAATCTCTCGATAACAACGATATTTGCGACGCCAGATTTTATTTCAACGTGACATTGGAACCTGGGTTATACACGAAACCCGATGCGTTCATCGGCGCGTTGAACGCGTCGATCGTAAAAGCGGAGGATGAGTCGTACAGGGGAGAGAAAGGGAAAAAAATGAGATTCATTTACGCAAAAGAGGTGAATAAAGCCATCTTGAAACTTTACGAGAAAGGAGTCAGTGTTACCATAAGCGACACTTTGAAAAACATGTTAGCCTTCCCCACGACCACAATATCAGACACGGCTCCCGATATCTTCAGCGTGGGTGTAATGGACTTGGAAAGTGTTGCGAAGAATGTCTATGTCTACTGCGATCTCGTTTCCCCCAGACCGGTCGGGGATGTGATGGTGCCTCTCCTCAGGAGCGTGCCTGTTCTCAATAGAAATCACACCTCGGTGTTTCAGATCTACGATAAGCCTCACTACCTACCCCTGAGTAGATTTTCCTTCGATACCGTCGAGATCCTTTTAGCCAACGAACACGGAAAAACCATTCCATTCACCAGCGGGACGTCGGTGCTAACGGTACACTTTCGAGTCAAGAAGCATCTCGAGCTGGTATAATGGTGAAACACACTCCCCTTCATAGAGATGTTGAGTTATACGAAGACTTTTACTGTTGTCAGGCGGGCGATGGGATGCCCGTGTTTATAGGAGGTCGAAGTCAGAGCGGTCGAGGAATCGGTAGTTTCTTCGGTGGAATCGGGAGGGCTATTTTACCCTGGTTAAAAACCGGCGGTAAGGCCTTGCTCAGAGAAGGCTTGGGGACCGGTCTACAGGTCGCACAGGACGCATTGGCCGGGAAAAATGTCGGTGAAGCTTTCAAAGAACGAGCTAAGGAGGCCGGTCAGCGGTTGCTACACGGGGCCGTAGACCACTTGCGTGATAACGACCAATCAGGAAGTGGTTTACGTCAAAGCAGAAAGCGAGTTATGAAGCTACCTCCACCAGGAGAACCCGTTACGAAGAGGATAAAACCGACAGCTGGACGGTTCCCCCTTTATTCGGTGCACAACAGAGGGAAGAAGACGAGGGTGACAAAGGATATTTTCGACTAATAATGTCCCTCATTCACCCCAAATCGTGCGAATGTCTTCACTCTGGTTTGGATTTATTTAGCGTTCCACCAACGCAGACATCTCTCGACTCTGGCCAGTTTATTGAAATTCGGCCGATCGCAGCTTTGTCGCATAGCGCACCGATAGAGTTTTTCATTTCTGGAAACAGCGAGGAGTATCTAGATCTTTTCAACACGTTTTTACATCTGCGGGTCAAGATCACCCTCCCGAATGGTGATAGTGTACCTGTCGATGCTGAGGTAGGACCGGTCAACAATTATCTTCACAGTCTATTTTCACAAGTCGACGTATCGCTAAACGACACGTTGGTTACACCGTCGGAGAATACCTATCCTTTTAGAGCGGTGTTTGAGGCCACGCTAAATTACGGAGAGGATGCGAAAACGGGATACTTGACGGCCGCTCTGTTCTACAAAGACACAGCTGGCCACCATGACGATTTGAAAGAAAATGAGGGTTTTAAAACACGGCGCGATTTGACTTCGGGTAGTAAAGAGGTTGAAATGATGGGTCGTTTGCACTCTGATGTCTTTGTGCAGGATCGTTACATGTTAAACAGAGTCGATGTAAAGATAAAACTCACGCCCTCGAAGGATGTGTTCAGCCTCGCGACTCACGATAGCTCTGTGGGTTATAAGAGTGTTATCACCTACGCCGCGCTCGTGGTAAGGAAAGCTAAGCTAAACCCCGCGATTTCTCTGGCCCACGAAAAGGCTCTCTTGAGCGGGAATGCGCGGTACCCGATCAAGAGGGTTACCATCAAGACCTTTTCCATCGCTAGCGGGATGCTTTCCCACAGTCAAGACAATTTATTTTTGTCTCAAACACCGACCCGTATAGTGATAGGTCTGATTACGGCCAGTGCTTTTAATGGTGTTTACACAGCTAACCCGTTCAATTTTCAACACTTTGGTCTGATTTATATGAACCTGACGGTCGACGGGAAATGTATCTCGGGAAAGCCTCTAACTATGGACTTTGAACGAAATCAATACGCGAGAGCTTTCTTCGGCACAAATCTGGCCATGGGTCTGATTGGTAAAGACGCTGGGAATAACGTTGATTATAGAGAATTCAAGGACGGATACTGCCTATTTGGTTTTGACCTCTCGTCCAGCCTACTGGATGGCTCCCATTTTGAGCTAGCCACAAGCGGACCCTTGTCGATAGAACTCAAGTTTGCCGCTCCCACCACTACTCCCCTACAAGTTATCGTCTACGCAGAGTTGGACTCGGTGCTCGAGGTGTCCAAGACAAGGCAGATTCTAACAGACTTCGCCGTTTGAGAGAGAGTCGAATATGAACACGAGGGAGATTTACAACCTTTTGATGTCGGATATTTTCGTTCGACGTTGTTCCCTTGTTAGTGTCATTCCACGAAACCACTTACCGCCGAGCATCGACCCAACGGCGACCGCGGCCTTTGTCATAAACACCGACCCTGCCCACGAACCCGGTGAGCATTGGGTGGCCCTATTTTACAACGGTCTCGGCGAATGTGAGTATTTCGATTCCTACGGTTTGCCTCCCAGACACGTGGATATTTTAAACTTTATAGAGCAAAACTCACACGTTCCATTCGTCTACAACCCGCGGGTGTTGCAAGATTTGTTTAGCAACACGTGCGGTCTATATTGTGTTTATTATATACTTCTTAAGTGTCGTGGCGCGAAACTTAACAGAATTCTCATGCCTTTTTCATCGAGACAGCACGTAAACGACCGTATCATTTATCGTTTGCTCGCCCCGTGGATACTTCGGCTTCGAGGGGCCCGCCCAGACGCTTAAAATTATCAACGACCGGACAGTAATATATATGTGTCGTATATTTGTTGTATTAATAATAAAGCTGTGAGAAATATAGAACGAGTTTTGTTTTGGTTTACCATGAATGTGTGAGAGAGATGATTGATACTTTGTGTGGCTTGATGATATGAAGGGTGGTGTTGAGGCACATGATGATAGTCTTGAGGGTGGCTGATATGAAGGGTGGTGTTGAGGCACATGATGATGATGATGAGGGTGGTACAAGATGATGATAGTGTTGAGGGTGGCACATGATAGTGTTGAGGGTGGATAGTGTTGAGGCACATGCTGATAGTAGGAAGGGGATGTTGAGGGTGGCACATGATAGTGTTGAGGGACATGGTGATAGTGTTGAGGCACATGATGATAGTAGGAAGGGGGATGTTGAGGGGCATGGTCAGAAATCTAGGAAGTTGTGTTAGAAAACAAGGAGGGAAGGTCAGAATACATGATGCTAACGATACTAATAATTGCTTGTCAGCATTTTTTTTTACATGTCGCCTCCTGTTGCCTAATACCCACACATGATGATAACCAATAAAGGCACCTTTCCCCACCCGCCATCCGACCCGCGAGATACCCCCCCCCCCTTTTAGAACCGCTGTCCCCGACATGCCTCTACCTAACTTTAACTCTAAACACGGAGCCTAACAATGCAGCTCCTAACAATGACCACGATTCCTTGTAAGCGATTCTAACAATAGCATTCCTCAAGTACCACTAGCCCAGTCAACAAAAATGTCATTCCAGTTTCTTGACTAGTTTTCCGTCAGTATGTTAACTTATTTTTTTCATAGTTTTTATTATTTCGCCTTTTTTAAAAATCAGTTTTATCACATTTAACTATATTTCTTAACGTTTTGAAACATATTTATCACATACTCTTTTAAAATACTCTTTCACAAATTTCTAACACGAGCGAGGCGATCACCGGACACGGAGCGACGATCACCGGATTAGCACCGAGTCTCCATTGAATTTACCTGAGTTAAGCTCTCAGTGATTCGACAAACTGACGAACACCAAAAAAAAAATTTTTTCCCAAAAAAATTTTTCCCAAAAAAAAATTATGAAGTTCGAAAAAATCGCGAATTCGAAAAAAAAAAAATTTTTTTTTTTTGGCACCGTTTTGGTGCAAAGTCGGTGCAAAGTTGGTGCCAAATCTATTGCATTTCGGTGCATGTTATTCCACTTTTCTGTTGAGTTCATAGCCACCTACACTACTAACAAGTCAGCTTAAAGATAAATAGAGAGAATTCTTGTCTGAGAAGATAGATTCGTGGGAGTTGTGATATCAAGTAATGGAAAGTGTAAGGCAGAAATAGAAAAATAGGAATCTCTCTGCGATCAGGACCCAATCAGAGTAGGATTCAAGCTCCTCACATGAACTCAGCTGTCAGGTTAGGTGTGTTACAAACAGAACATCACAATTAGAGTCTGCCAGATCCACTCTGATTGAACACCCGTTAAAAACGTTGCACTGTGTTCTGCGCCAGTGGCCCAGTGCATCCGATTTCAGCCAGCATTTTATTCAGGTTTGCTTTCCCTAGCCTTTGATTGTCCCCAATCTTCCTGCAAGGCAGCAGGTGATCTTTTCTGTAGGGGGATTCTGCCCTTAGATGGTCGGCCCTCCCAGGTTACGAGCACCATCTGCCCGAGTCACTAGAGGTGACTAACACAGACATGCACACACAAAGATATGAGAAGTGACAAACACATACATGCACATAGCGATACGAGGCATGACTAACACTGACATACATCAAGATATATGACACATGACTAACATAAACATACACATAAAGATATGAGATATGACTGACATAGAATGCACCCACAAAGAAATTACACATGTCTAACATGGACATGCACACAAAGATATGAGATATGACCAACATAGATAGGCACACACAATGATATGAGATGTGACTAGCATAGCCGTGCAAACACAAGGATATGAGATGTGACATACACAGACATGCACACACAAAGATATGAGATATGACTAACATAAACATACACACAGAGATATGAGATATCACTAGCCCAAAAACAAAGATATGACATATGACTAACACAGATACACACTAAGATATGAGATATGACTAAACACATACACACTTAAAGATATGAGACATGATTAACACGGACACTCCAAGATATGAGATATGACTAACATGACACACACCAAGATATGAGCCATGGCCAGCACACACACACACACACAAGCCAAGATATGAGCCTTGCTAGCAATGAAATACACCAAGAAATGAACCATGTCCAGCACAGAAAGAAAATATCATCCAGTACACATTAAGGTATCCATATGCTTGGGTTTGTTGTAGTCGGCAGACTTTTCTTAACGTGGGAATCATCGACATACGAGACGCCGGCCCCCATGAACTGTTAACAGATATCGTCCAAACAATTGTACGGATATTTGAGAGTGCAGTCTGACCCGTAAAACGTTCCCTTGCATGAACAGATCCCGGCTGACTGTTCACAGGTGTCGTTGAAACAGTGGTCAGGACATTTGAGAGTGCAGTCTGGCCCGTAGTACGCTTCCTTGCGCGTACAGTCTTCTCTTTCTGTGTCACATATGATGTCACAGCCATCAGAACACGTCTGTTCGCACTGTAGCCCAAAATTACCATCAGGACAAGTGTCATCACAGGTATAGCCAGGATGTTTGCAATGTTGGCATTTTCTGGATTTTCCTCACATAAAGAACTGACACTAAGACAAGACCCGGAGCAGTCGTGTCCATAGATCCCATGTGAACATTTGCCGTGACACGTACCGATGATGACGGTGCAGCCTTTGCTACTCCCACCACACACTGTACAAAACGACCAAGAATGCCCGTCCAGACAATAGGTGTCTGTAAATGTTTGCACCTCACACAGTTTCAGTGCACTCTCGTCCTGCGAAAAGGTCGGTGAGAACTCAAACTTACTGTGTGCCATTGTCGCTTGTATGGTGACTACAATAGTGTTCACAGAAATATTTGGGTATGATATATCATTATACTGGAACACTACACCGCCACTGTCAGAGAAAGCCTTTGGAGTGTCATTCTTTACCCGAATCATAGTGCTAGCTCGATGATAAATTCGAATGGTGTGAGTCTTCTGGGACGTGTCAAAGTTAAGATACCAGTAAACAGAATTGGTTCCACTTCTCAATTGTGTGTGTGTGCAGTCATTGTCATAAAGATTGGTCTTTGTTTTCCCATTAACCGCGGCCTCTGGTCCACACCCGTCCACTGTATTAACAAGCATTAAATGTGTCAGTCTAGTTTGCGTTCTGTTTGAGAGCCACATTCCGACCCCCGCCAATGTAGATGGAGCAGATATTTGCAACTATCGCCCCTTCAATCCGTAGCATGTTGATTAGACAATGAAACTGTCCGGATCTGTAGGTCCAGATCCCTAGGCGTATTTGCAAACTAGATCAAAGTACTGACACTGGGGTCCGAAACGCTCTCGCCGACAACTGTCACCGTTTGTGCATGTCCCTGTAGCCCTGTCACAAACTGAGCGATTTTAGCAGGTAAAAATAGGAATGACAAAAGTCAACTTTGACAACATAAACTTCCTGATTACACCCAAGCCAATATTATCAATCTGTAATTGAGAACAGCAAATTCAACCTTTTGCATGGGGCAAAATAACAGACATAAGGCAATGTTGAAGATAGGTGAAGTCATGAACACATGAAAACATCAGGTTTTTGTGGTGAAAATGGGCAAGTTTGCTTCTATTCTTCTATTCTATTCTATTCTATTCTATTCTATTCTATTCTATTCTATTCTATTCTTCTATTCTATTCTATTCTATTCTATTCTATTCTATTCATGGAATCAGTCTCTTTGCAGTTGGGGCATCCCCATATCTGCTCCACCGCTTGTCCAAACATTTCTCAAAGCATATGCTTTGTTCCTGTAAGGTGTTGATTATAGATACATCTACTTTCCCCACTAAACACTCCGGATCGACCAGACCTCTTTTCCACCTTTAGACTCTTCAGTCTCTCAATATATACATCATTGCCTCACCTTTAGACTCCTCAGTCTCTCAATATATACATCATTGTCCCACCTTTAGACTCCTCAATCTCTCAATATATACATCATTGTCCCACCTTTAGACTCCTCACTCTCTCAATATATACATCATTGTCTCACCTTTAGACTCCTCACTCTCTCAATATATACATCATTGTCCCACCTTTAGACTCCTCACTCTCTCAATATATACATCATTGTCTCACCTTTAGACTCCTCACTCTCTCAATATATACATCATTGTCTCACCTTTAGACTCCTCAATCTCTCAATATATACATCATTGTCCCACCTTTAGACTCCTCAATCTCTCAATATATACATCATTGTCTCACCTTTAGACTCCTCAATCTCTCAATATATACATCATTGTCCCACCTTTAGACTCCTCACTCTCTCAATATATACATCATTGTCCCACCTTTAGACTCCTCACTCTCTCAATATATACATCATTGTCTCACATTTAGACTCTAGTTCATCTAGCTCTCAGTGTTTCTCCTACTGTCTGTTCTCAATTCATCTAGCTCTCATTGTTTCTCCTGTTCCCAGTCCACCTAGCTCTCATTGTTTCTCCTGTTCTCAGTCCACCTAGCTCTCATTGTTTCTCCTGTTCTCAGTCCACCTAGCTCTCATTGTTTCTCCTGTTCTCAGTTCATTTAGCTCTCATTGTTTCTCCTGTTCTCAGTCCACCTAGCTCTCATTGTTTCTCCTGTTCTCAATTCATCTAGCTCTCATTGTTTCTCCTGTTGTCAGTTCATCTAGCTCTCATTGTTTCTCCTGTTCTCAATTCATCTAGCTCTCATTGTTTCTCCTGTTCTCAATTCATTTAGCTCTCATTGTTTCTCCTGTTCTCAATTCATCTAGCTCTCATTGTTTCTCCTGTTCTCAGTTCACCTAGCTCTCATTGTTTCTCCTGTTCTCAGTTCATTTAGCTCTCATTGTTTCTCCTGTTCTCAGTTCATTTAGCTCTCATTGTTTCTCCTGTTCTCAGTTCATTTAGCTCTCATTGTTTCTCCTGTTCTCAGTTCATCTAGCTCTCATTGTTTCTCCTGTTCTCAGTTCATCTAGCTCTCATTGTTTCTCCTGTTCTCAGTTCATTTAGCTCTCATTGTTTCTCCTGTTCTCAGTTCACCTAGCTCTCATTGTTTCTCCTGTTCTCAATTCACCTAGCTCTCATTGTTTCTCTTGTTCTCAATTCATCTAGCTCTCATTGTTTCTCCTGTTCTCAGTTCATCTAGCTCTCATTGTTTCTCCTCAGTTCATCTAGCTCTCATTGTTTCTTCTGTTCTCAATTCATCTAGCTCTCATTGTTTCTCCTCAGTTCATCTAGCTCTCATTGTTTCTCCTGTTCTCAGTTCATCTAGCTCTCATTGTTTCTCCTGTTCTCAGTTCATCTAGCTCTCATTGTTTCTCCTACTTTATGTTCTCAGTTCATCTAGCTCTCATTGTTTCTCCTGTTGTCAGTTCATCTAGCTCTCATTGTTTCTCCAACTTTATGTTCTCAGTTCATCTAGCTCTCATTGTTTCTCCTGTTCTCAGTTCATCTAGCTCTCATTGTTTCTCCTCAGTTCATCTAGCTCTCATTGTTTCTCCTCAGTTCATCTAGCTCTCATTGTTTCTCCTCAGTTCATCTAGCTCTCATTGTTTCTCCTCAGTTCATCTATCTATCTATCTATCTATCTTTCGCTCGCCTGAAGTATTGTCTATATCAGCAATGTCGTTTCCTGTATAAATTTTACTGTCTGTTGTAATTCTTGCAGTGGCCCATATCGTTTTGTCTGTAGTGTTGTATCTATGGGCCAATGGATTTTCCTCAGTCTACTATATTCAGTGCAGTCTTGAAGTATGTGTTCAGCAGTCTGGGGTGCCTGTCCACATGTACAAGTAGTTGATGTGCCGATCTTGAATTTTGTATACATGTGACTATGGAGTCGATTGTGTCCTGTTCTTAGGCGTATAATGATAACTTGTTCATATCTATTCATATTATGAAAGGCATCCTGATTTGGGGCTTGTGGTCCTCTGATTGATTTGATTATCTGTTTCTTATGATGGTATGTAACTGGTGTATCTAGTTGTGTGCCTGTTGAACCTTCCTTTGCCAACTGATCTGCTTTCTCATTTCCTGGTATTCCACAGTGAGACGGGATCCACTGCAGGGCAACCCTGTGGTGCTTGCAGAGTTCAGTCAATAAGGTCTGCAGATGTGGTAATTTTCTGGATTGTAGTGCCTGGAGTACTGATCTTGCATCTGTCAAAAACACTACAGGCTGTGGGCGAAGATTACTGTTCAGCAGTTTTTCTATTGCCAACTTTATTGCTTGTATTTCTGCATCATAATTGTGACAATATTTCCCTGTTGCTATTTTATTCATATCCCTAGTGTTATTTGGGTACTCTATATATGCACCTGCTTCCCCATTCTTTACTGCATTCTGTGCTGATCCATCTGTGTACACACGAATCCATAGGTCTTGTGGGTATTCTTCATCCAGGAAACTGAGAGTTATTGTTTTTCGCTGTAGACTATTTTGTTCCTCTTTGTCAACTATTCCTTTCACTTCTGTCCGTATTTGAACTGATAATCCTGATTCATCTGTCCAGGGAGTCTGTTCTGGTATGGGCAGAAGGGGTTTAACAACTCTTGGCATGTCTGGTGTTTGTCTACTAATACGCTTGGCTTGGTGGATAAAGCTGCTTCTCTTAAGTCGTCCCAATGCAAGATTTTGGAATCTGTCCTTCATTGGATGTCTCGGCATGCATACACATTTTTCTGCCTGTATCAGCACCTTTGTGTCTCTCCGTTCTCTCAGTGCTGGTATCCTCCACAATTTCTCCATCTCCAATATTGGTGTTGATTTCATTGCTCCTGTGATGACCCTAAGTGCCTGGTTTTGTACTTTATCCAGTTCTTGCAATGTGGTGTTTGATGCTGAGCACCATGCGGATGATCCATATTCTAAATGTGGGCGTATACTCTGTTGGTAAACTTTACTGAGTATTTTCCCACTCGCACCCCATGTGGTTCCACACAACTTTCTTAGAATAGCCAATTTCCTCCTTGCTTTTTGGGTTGCCTTATTTATCTGCTGTTTCCAAGATAGTTTGTTATCAAATGTAACTCCGAGATATGTAGCTTGTATGTCTTCTTTCACAGGCTCATTGTTTATGTAGATGGCTCCTGCTTTTTGTTTTGGGGAGAGTGTGAAAAATGTAGTGCTGCATTTGTCTGTATTGATGCTGATACACCATCTATTTGTCCATGAATTCAGTGCATTCATAGCTCTTTGTAGCAATTTGGAGGCCACTGTTGCATACTCCTCTGTGCACCACATTACCAAGTCATCTGCATACATTGCCACTTTGATGCCATGTGGTAGTTCAGTAACTAGGTCATTGATGTAGATCAGAAAAAGTGTTGGAGATAGTACCCCTCCTTGTGGAACGCCCTGGCGCAATAAGACCTTCTTACTCTTAAGACCATCCAGTTGCACTCTGGCTCTCCTGTTATGCAGGTATGCTTTGACCCATTTGTACATCCTGCCATTTACTCCATAATTTCTCAGTTTCTTCAAAAGCCCTTCCTTCCATACCTTATCAAATGCTTTCTTTAGGTCTATCCATGCTGCTAGTACCAGTTTCTTTTCTTGAAACGCATCTTCAATTTCCTGGGAAAGATAGGTTGCTTGATCTTCGGTAGAGTAACACTGTCTAAAGCCTGCTTGTTGTGGGACAAGGAGATTTTCACTTTCCAGGTACCACTGCAGTCTGAGATTGATTATACGTTCCATTGTTTTACACAAACAGCTTGTAAGGCTGATTGGTCTATAGCTGGATGTCATTGAACCATCTTTTCCTGGCTTTAGTAATGGTATCATAATTGCTTCTCTCCATGCCTGTGGCACTCTACCTGTGATCCAGCAAATGTTGTAGATCTGCAGTAGTTTTGCTTTAGCTGCAGTTCCCAAGTTCTTAATCATTTCATTGGACACTCCATCATTGCCTGGTGACTTTTTCATTTTTAATTTGGATATTGCCAGCTCTAGCTCTCTTTGTGTAATGGGTATTTCCATGACTTCATGTGTGGTCTCTTCTTGTCTTGCATTTTGTTGTTTTAAACGGGTCTCTTGTCGTTTTTCTAGGCTAATTTCAATATTATTGTCATTTGCAAAGGAGTCTGCAAAGTAATTTGCTGCATGTTTACCTGTAAGAATGTTTCCATCCTTCTTCAGTGTAATTTTGGTGTTCCTTTCTGTACCCTCATCATTCAGCTGTTTTACAAGCTTCCACACTTTTCTTGTGTCTCGTTCAAGATTCAAGGACTCTGTTTTCTCTTTCCAGCTTCTCCGTCTGGCTTGTAGTTTAGCCCGTTGAAATTTGGCTTTAGCATGCTGGTAGTTGTTGTGGTGTTCTTGGCAAGGGTTATTTTCTGCTTGCTTTCGAGATGTTTCCATGTCATTGTGCAATTGCTCTAGCTCACTACTCCAGTATGGTTTGTAGTGTTTCCGTGCCCCTCTAGGTATTGTTTCACTGGCAGCTTGTATTATTAGTCTACTGAATTCATCAACTATTTTGTTGATGTCTCTATCTGTATTTATATCTTTAGTCAGTACACTGGTGTAGTGTTGATACATTTTCCAGTCTGCCTTTTTGTAATTCCATCTGGAGAGAGTGCTGCTCTCCCTGATGGCCTTATTTTGTACCACTAAAAAGACTGGTCGGTGGTCGCTGCCTCCAAGTTGTTTCCCAACAATTTGTGTGATATTCCAATCCAGGTCTGGTGAATGGAAAGCAAGGTCTGGTGTAGATGTGGTATGCCATGATCTGGAGTAGAATGTTGGTGGATCTGTTGCCTGGTTTAATAGTATAAGCCCATTGTCATCCTGCCAATTTTCAAGCTCTTCACCTCTCTTGTCCATATGTTCATAGCCCCAGCTCTGTGAGTGGCTGTTGAAGTCTCCACATACAATTATTCTTTCTTTTAATGTAATTGTGTCTAGTGCTAGTGGGCGGTCACTCGGACAGTAGTAGTTAAGTAGATGGAAGTCTGTATTTCCTGTCCTGAGGTGCATTATTTGATATTCCGCCCCATCCATATACACTTCAATCTGACATGCATTAATGTTGTTCCTTACAAGAGTCAGTATTCCGCCATTTTGTCTATTTATTCCGCCCTTTTGTCTATTTATTCTGTCAGATCGGTAGCACTGGTATCCTCTAATCTTCAAGGCTATGTCGTTGTTTAGATGGGTTTCCTGCAAACAGCATATGCTTACTTGTTCTTCATGCAGGATATTTTCTAATTCTATCTTTTTACTGTACCCATCTCTTTTGCTGTTGATGCCTTCAGCATTCCAGTGCATTATTTTTAGTGGTCTTATTTTGGATTGGCCAGTAGCTCTATTCTCTCACCCCCTGACTCCACAGAGCGGTTGAGAAGGACATCCAGTAATAGAGGTTGGGCCCTTTCGAGGCTGAGGGCCCGGCGCTGCACCTGCCTGAGTGCCCATCACAGGGCGAGTGCCATATCGATTTGCGGTTATAGACATACTTCCATTTGCGTTGAATGCGTGGCATCCTGATTGTCGTGCGCCTTTTGGCTGGTTGCCTCCGACTTCAGCACTTGAACTTGCTAGAGCAGACTGTGGTCTTGCTCGGTTGTAGGAAGGCCTGGCCAGTCTTAGTTTTCAGTCCCTGGTGACTGTTAAGCCCCATCCCCACGACAAGGAGCTGGCCTTGATGAGGCCTCAGTTCATCTAGCTCTCATTGTTTCTCCTGTTCTCAGTTCATCTAGCTCTCATTGTTTCTCCTGTTGTCAGTTCATCTAGCTCTCATTGTTTCTCCTACTTTATGTTCTCAGTTCATCTAGTTCTCATTGTTTCTCCTCAGTTCACCTAGCTCTCATTGTTTCTCCTCAGTTCATCTAGCTCTCATTGTTTCTCCTCAGTTCATCTAGCTCTCATTGTTTCTCCTCAGTTCATCTAGCTCTCGTTGTTTCTCCTCAGTTCATCTAGCTTTCATTGTTTCTCCTCAGTTCATCTAGCTCTCATTGTTTCTCCTGTTCTCAGTTCATCTAGCTCTCATTGTTTCTCCTGTTCTCAGTTCATCTAGCTCTCATTGTTTCTCCTGTTCTCAGTTCATCTAGCTCTCATTGTTTCTCCTGTTGTCAGTTCATCTAGCTCTCATTGTTTCTCCTACTTTATGTTCTCAGTTCATCTAGCTCTCATTGTTTCTCCTCAGTTCATCTAGCTCTCATTGTTTCTCCTCAGTTCATCTAGCTCTCATTGTTTCTCCTCAGTTAATCTAGCTCTCATTGTTTCTCCTCAGTTCATCTAGCTCTCATTGTTTCTCCTCAGTTCATCTAGCTCTCATTGTTTCTCCTCAGTTCATCTAGCTCTCATTGTTTCTCCTCAGTTCATCTAGCTCTCATTGTTTCTCCTCAGTTCATCTAGCTCTCATTGTTTCTCCTGTTCTCAGTTCATCTAGCTCTCATTGTTTCTCCTCAGTTCATCTAGCTCTCATTGTTTCTCCTCAGTTCATCTAGCTCTCATTGTTTCTCCTGTTCTCAGTTCATCTAGCTCTCAATGTTTCTCCTCAGTTCATCTAGCTCTCATTGTTTCTCCTCAGTTCATCTAGCTCTCATTGTTTCTCCTCAGTTCATCTAGCTCTCATTGTTTCTCCTCAGTTCATCTAGCTCTCATTGTTTCTCCTCAGTTCATCTAGCTCTCATTGTTTCTCCTCAGTTCATCTAGCTCTCATTGTTTCTCCTCAGTTCATCTAGCTCTCATTGTTTCTCCTCAGTTCATCTAGCTCTCATTGTTTCTCCTCAGTTCATATAGCTCTCATTGTTTCTCCTCAGTTCATCTAGCTCTCATTGTTTCTCCTACTCATGTCTCAACTCTCTCATCTAATAACCTCTGTCTATGTTCCCATCTTGGACTAACCGACAAGCTCGGCCATATTTATTGTTCCTCTGAAGTTTATACATTTAATTGACATCTTTGCATTTCTCTTTACTTCTGGATTCTAGGAGAAAGTCTATCTTTACCCTCCATCTGTTTATTTCTGGAAGGTCTGTGCAACATATGTTCTTCTTTCTTCAACTCTGTTACTACTAAGAGTGAGTTTGGTTCTGTTCTGTCACATGCTTTCTCATACCATTTCATGTTTTTTGTTCTTCACAAGACCGATCTATTTCCAGTTGCCAACTTATTGATTCATTACACTAGGACAATGGTTGATGACTTTGAGAAAGTACGCAAGTCAAACAAAGCAGAAGAATACAGACGGCAGAGGTCAAAGGAATTAGGAGACCTTGTCCAGCGACGGCTGCAGTATCTCCAAGTATGTGACTGTTGACTATCCACATCAAGCATTTGTTTGTTGTTTGTTTGTTTGTTTGTTGTTTGTTTGTTGTTTGTTTGTTGTTTGTTTGGTCGGGTCTGGATAAGCTTACAACAACCTCCAAGTACAAAGTTTTGATGAATTTTCCTTCATCATCAAAATCCAACCCAGTTGAGATCAATTTAATGAGAGCGTGTTGCTTAACTTGGATATTGTGAATGAAACATCACTGTACTGTGAATGAAACATCACATTATTTGTACTGATATTGTGAATGAAACATCACATTATTTGTACTGATATTGTGAATGAAACATCACATTATTTGTACTGATATTGTGAATGAAACATCACATTATTTGTACTGATATTGTGAATGAAACATCACATTATTTGTACTGATATTGTGAGCGAAACATCACATTATTTGTACTGATATTGTGAATGAAACATCACATTATTTGTACTGATATTGTGAATGAAACATCACATTATTTGTACTGATATTGTGAACATCACATTATTTGTTCTGATATTGTGGTACTGATATTGTGAGCGAAACATCACATTATTTGTACTGATATTGTGAACGAAACATCACATTATTTGTACTGATATTGTGAATGAAACATCACATTATTTGTACTGATATTGTGAATGAAACATCACATTATTTGCACTGATATTGTGAATGAAACATCACATTATTTGTACTGATATTGTGAACCAAACATCACATTATTCTTAATGACAACTTACAGATAATCAAGAGAGTTGGTCGAGTTCATCCAGCGACCCATTAACGTTTTGCTCATCTGACCTCAATGTTCTACATTGTATTGCTGAGGAGTCTGTGATATTCTTACACACCTAGGTTTCTTTACCAAATTTAGATGTTGTATATAGCCTACATTTGGACATCCATAAATGAATATCGAGGATATCGTGAAGGGATCACAAGTAGAGGAAAAGTGAAGAATGCCGGCAGAAAGTATAACCAAAGAGGAGATTGACATTATAGGAGAATTTGGAAGAGAAATAATTACAGAGCTGTTGAATGAAATCTACAACGTCGGATATATACCGGATGATTGTCTCAAATCTGTATGCTTAGCACAAATATAAAATATATGAAATATCATGTGAGTCCATGAGTAGAGCTGCAGAAAACATGGGAAATAAACATAGAATGGTATTAAGTTGCTAAAGCTGTAGAGAGACAAGACAAACTAGGACATTTTGGTAAAACCCTTCATCAGGTATAGAGCAATTCATTGTTATTACTTTGTACTTGATGAATTCTTTTACTAAAATATCCTAGTTTGTTTGGTCTCTCTGCAAAGATATTAGGTGCCATGAAAGTCAGGATCATTGCACAATAAGTCTCTTGAGTCATGTGACTAATATATTACTCAGCATCATGTGCCATACCGGTTGGCGTTGGTGATCATGTCCTTCCACAATCTTCTAACTACAGTGCATCGTATGAGTTCTGTTGTTGACTGTTTTCCATGCCATGACACCAAGCTATCCAGTATTTTCTCTCTTTGTCGTCCACGATCTCTCTTTCCATTTTGCCAGTTGTAACCAAGTATTCCAACTTTCCTCTTCTCATGATGTGCCCAAAAAATGTTGATTGCTTCTTTCTGATGTTTTTTAATGAGCTCCCTTTTTGTGTTGGCCTCTTTGAGAACTTTCTCATTGGTCTTTTTAGCTGTCCAGGGAGCTTTCAAATATTCTTCTGAGAAATCCCATCTCTGTGGCCTCTAATCGTCTTTTTATTTGTTTGTCTGTTGTCCATGATTCGCTTCCATAGGTCAGAATTGATTCTATATCTATCTATCTATCTATCTATCTATCTATCTATCTATCTATCTATCTATTGACCTTTCGAGCCGTAACCGGCCCATAGGGCGTAGACCAAGATACACCTTCTCCTATATGAATTTTTGTTCTAGCAGTTTTCTTTTAAAGATATTTTATCAAATCTCGCCATCTGTCTCTGTTCTGTGCAAGCAGTTCTATCTCATTGAGGGAGCCGATTCCTGCTGCTCTTGCCTCTCTCATCAATGTTCTTCTCAGTGTCTCCCTGGGTCTTCCTCTTTTTCTTTTACCTGTTGTTTCCCATATGAGGGCTTGCTTTGCTATTCGATTATTATCTCTTCTCATCACATGTCCAACGTATGACCATCGTCTTTTCTTTATTACTGAAGATATTAGTGGTTGATTGGCAATTTCTCTAATTTCCTCGTTTGTTTGATTCTATATAGCAACGATGAAATCTCTTTTTCTCATTTCTATTGACATAGATTTGTTGCATAAGATATTTTTTCATTTTCTGAAATGCTATTTTGGCCTGAGCTATTCTGCTTTTTATTTCTGTGGTGCATCTTCCATCTGATGTTATTATTGTGCCCAAGTATTTCAAACGTTGCACTTGTTTCAGATTTGGCTTGTTTATTTTTATGCTGCATGATGGTGATGATTGTTTCTTTGATATAACCATTACTTCTGTTTTCTTACTATTCAGACTGCGACCTTTCTTGTTGCTTTCTTTTACTATTATGTCTATCATTTCTTGTAGTTCATTCTCTGTCTCTGCAATTAAGACTGTGTCATCCACATATCGTAAATTATTTATGTTGTGACCGTTGACTTCAATTCCTTTTTTGTCTACTATTGATCTCATAATATTTTCGCTGTAAAGTGAAAGCAAATCTGGCGACAGAACACAGCCTTGTCTGACTCCTTGTTTTATAAATTGAAATTGCCCTGTTTGGTTGTTAATTCGTATTGCTGCTGTTTGTTGCCAGTACATGTTTTTTTATGATTCGCAGATCCTTGCCATCAATGTTTAATTTCTCCAGCATATTTATTATTTCCACATGCTTTACTTTGTCAAATGCTTTCGTGTAGTGTATAAAGTACATATATAGATCTTTCTTTACCTCTATCGATCTTTCTATCAATGTTCTTAAGATGTATATTGCATTATTGGGGCCCTTTCCTTCCACAAATCCACATTGTTCCTCATTTATTTCTGGTTTTATTTTGTTCCTTACACGTCTCATGATGATTCTTAGTAATATGTGGTTTGTCATGATTATTCCAGGCAATATAAGAAGGTAGTTTACCATTCCTTTCCTTCTTGGCAGTGACTGTACTAGTCGGAGATCGCAGCCATTGTCTCTATACATGAGATCCTCTGCCTGCCATCGCGGTGTGGGGACCATAACTGGCACTACTTGTCAGCTGCTCCCACAACACCATCCACCACCTGCTCCAATGGCTTCACATAACCCTGATAGGGGGGGCTAAACGGGAGCTCCACCTTGCCCAAGGGTGTCCCGAAGACTAGCGGAGGAAAGGAGATGTCTTCCTCCTCCTTTGGTAGGGCAGAGCTCTACCCCGCTATCCTTGTTAATATATTACTAAGAAACAATAAAGGCCTTTAGCCTCAACATCAAAAGGATGGAGGTGATGGTTGTAAGAAAGAAGACATCTCCTAAATGCCCTATGGTGCAGTGTTAAAACAGCAGCAGGAAACTTGGTACTTTACTTAATGATGTTCATGGTCATTTTGATTTCACTTAATGATGTTGATAGTAATTTTGATTTCACTTAATGATGTTGATAGTAATTTTGATTTCACTTAATGATGTTGATAGTAATTTTGATTTCACTTAATGATGTTGATAGTAATTTTGATTTCACTTAGTGATGTTCATAGTAATTTTGATTTCACTTAATGATGTTGATAGTAATTTTGATTTCACTTAGTGATGTTCATAGTAATTTTGATTTTTGAGTTTTCTCCAGGCAGCAGTGATAAAGCAAATACTTTTAGCTTTCTGAATGTCCAGATTTATTACAGCCATGCAAACTGAATGTTCATAGTATTTTTATTGTTAAAGTTATAACACTTGGATTTGATTAATTTTGAAAAAATAAGAAATAACACTTGAATTTGATTAATTTTTAAAAAAAATAAGAAATAGCACTTGAATTTGATTAATTAAAAAAAATATGAAATAACACTTGGGTTTGACCAGTGTTTTTTTCCCCCCTCTGTTTAGAACCCAGTCGACTGTAAAACTGCAAAAAAATTAGTTTGCAACTTGCAGAAGGGATGTGGCTTTGGTTGCCAACTCCACCATATAGTCTACTGCCTTATAGTGTCCTATGCCTTAGAGCGAACTCTTATCCTGGACTCCAAAGGGTGGAAGTACTCACCTGACGGCTGGGAGACTGTGTTCGAGCCCCTCAGCCAGAATTGTACATCTCAGAAAGTTAGGGGATCTAGAACACAGTGGATGGGTAAGTCTGTGGATGGGTAAGTCTGTGGATGGGTAAGTCTGTGGATGGGTAAGTCTGTGGCTGGGTAAGTCTGTGGATGGGTAAGTCTGTGGATGGGTAAGTCTGTGGATGGGTGAGTCTGTGGATGGGTGAGTCTGTGGCTGGGTGAGTCTGTGGATGGGCGAGTCTGTGGATGGGCGAGTCTGTGGCTGGGCGAGTCTGTGGATGGGCGAGTCTGTGGATGGGCGAGTCTGTGGATGGGCGAGTCTGTGGATGGGCGAGTCTGTGGATGGGCGAGTCTGTGGATGGGCGAGTCTGTGGCTCGGCGAGTCTGTGGCTCTGCGAGTCTGTGGCTGGGCGAGTCTGTGGCTGGGCGAGTCTGTGGATGGGCGAGTCTGTGGATGGGCGAGTCTGTGGATGGGCGAGTCTGTGGATGGGCGAGTCTGTGGCTGGGCGAGTCTGTGGCTGGGCGAGTCTGTGGCTCGGTAAGATTGTGGCTGGGTAAGTCTGTGGCTTGGTTAGTCTGCTCGGTAAGTCTGTGGCTGGGTGTGTCTGTGGCTGGGTAAATCTGTGGCTGGGTAAGTCTGTGACTGGGCAAGTCTCTGGCTGGGTAAGTCTGTGGCTTGGTAAGTCTGTGGCTGGGTGAGTCTGTACCTGGGTTAGTTTTAGGCTGGGTTAGAATTAAGTGGTTCAATAGTAATGAAAGTTGTACATGAACTAAGTGGTTCAATAGTTATTAAAGTTGTACATGAACTAAGTGGTTTTTTATATAGTTATGAAAGTTGTACATGAACTAACTTGTTCAATAGTTATGAAAGCTGTATATGAACCTGGCTGTATTTTCTTTGCTTTATTGTTCCTAGGTCCCATGAAAAATATGGAAGCCTATGATATCATTGATCTTCCCATTGTGGATAGCCTTAGCCCTCGACCTGATTTCATGCCACTTACAGTGCCTGCTGATCTTGTCCATGAGCTGTCCGTCTTCCATGGAGATCCCGCTGTCTGGTGGATTGGTCAGTTAGTTCACTACTTGTTCAAGCTAAACAAAGCTGTGCTTCAGGATGTTCGCAACTCAGGGAAGAAGATGGGATTCCAAAATGTTATTGTTGGGTACGTTGGATGCTGATGTCAATAGAAACATTTGTTTCTGCTGCTGGTCATTGCCAGACTTCCTGACCAGTGTCTGTAGTCAATTATCCCTTTGTACAGAAGACAGGTCATAAGGCAGAAATTCTAGGCCCTCTCATGTCTGACAACCTTTGTACAGAAGACAGGTCATAAGGCAGAAATTCTAGACCCTCTCATGTCTGACAACCTTTGTACAGAAGACAGGTCATAAGGCAGAAATTCTAGGCCCTCTCATGTCTGACATATGATAGCAGCATTGAGAGTTTAGCAGATATATATGATAGCAACATCAAGAGTTTAGCAGACATATATGATAGCAGCATTGAGAGTTTAGCAGACATATATGATAGCAGCATTGAGAGATTAGCAGATATATATGGTAGCAGCATTGAGAGTTTAGCAGACATATATGATAGCAGCATGGCGAGTTTAGCAGACATATGATAGCAGCATGGAGAGTTTAGCAGACATATATGATAGCAGCATGGAGAGTTTAGCAGATATATATGATAGCAGCATGGAGAGTTTAGCAGACATATATGATAGCAGCATTCAGAGTTTAGCAGACATATATGATAGCAGCATTGAGAGTTTAGCAAACATATATGATAGCAGCATCGAGCGTTTAGCAGACATATATGATAGCGGCATCGAGAGTTTAGCAGACATATGATAGCAGCATTGAGAGTTTAGCAGTCATATATGATAGCAGCATTGAGAGTTTAGCAGACATATATGATAGCAGCATTGAGAGTTTAGCAGATATATATGATAGCAACATCAAGAGTTTAGCAGACATATATGATAGCAGCATTGAGAGTTTAGCAGACATATATGATAGCAGCATTGAGAGATTAGCAGACATATGATAGCAGCATTGAGAGTTTAGCAGACATATGATAGCAGCATTGAAAGTTTAGCAGACATATGATAGCAGCATTGAGAGTTTAGCAGACATATGATAGCAGCATTGAGAGTTTAGCAGACATATATGATAGCAGTATCAAGAGTTTAGCAGACATATATGATAGCAGCATTGAGAGTTTAGCAGACATATATGATAGCAGCATTGAGAGTTTAACTGACATATATGATAGCAGCATCGAGAGTTTAGCAGACATATGATAGCAGCATTGAGAGTTTAGCAGACATATATGATAGCAGCATTGAGAGTTTAGCAGACATATGATAGCAGCATTGAGAGTTTAGCAGACATATATGATAGCAGCATCGAGAGTTTAGCAGATATATATGATAGCAGCATCGAGAGTTTAGCAGACATATATGATAGCAGCATTGAGAGTTTAGCAGATATATGATAGCAGCATGGAGAGTTTAGCAGACATATATGATAGCAGCATGGAGAGTTTAGCAGACATATATGATAGCAGCATGCAGAGTTTAGCAGACATATATGATAGCAGCATGGAGAGTTTAGCAGACATATATGATAGCAGCATTGAGAGTTTAGCAGATGTATATGATAGCAGCATTGAGAGTTTAGCAGACATATATGATAGCAGCATGGAGAGTTTAGCAGACATATATGATAGCAGCATTGAGAGTTTAGCAGACATATATGATAGCAGCATTGAGAGTTTAGCAGACATATATGATTGCAGCATAGAGAGTTTAGCAGACATATATGATAGCAGCATTGAGAGTTTAACAGACGTATATGATAGCAGCATTGAGAGATTAGCAGACATATATGATAGCAGCATTGAGAGTTTAGCAGATATATATGATAGCAGCATCGAGAGTTTAGCAGATATATATGATAGCAGCATCGAGAGTTTAGCAGATATATATGATAGCAGCATTGAGAGTTTAGCAGATATATATGGTAGCAGCATTGAGAGTTTAGCAGACATATATGATAGCAGAATTGAGAGTTTAGCAGATATATATGATAGCAGCATTGAGAGTTTAGCAGATATCTATGATAGCAGCATCGAGAGGTTAGCAGACATATATGATAGCAGCATTGAGAGTTTAGCAGACATATATGATAGCAGCATTGAGAGTTTAGCAGATATATATGATAGCAGCATCGAGAGTTTAGCAGATATCTATGATAGCAGCATCGAGCGTTTAGCAGACATATATGATAGCAGCATGGAGAGTTTAGCAGATATATATGATAGCAGCATTGAGAGTTTAGCAGATATATATGATAGCAGCATCGAGAGTTTAGCAGACATATGATAGCAGCATTGAGAGTTTAGCAGATATATGATAGCAGCATGGAGAGTTTAGCAGACATATATGATAGCAGCATGGAGAGTTTAGCAGACATATATGATAGCAGCATGGAGAGTTTAGCAGATATATATGATAGCAGCATGCAGAGTTTAGCAGACATATATGATAGCAGCATGGAGAGTTTAGCAGACATATATGATAGCAGCATTGAGAGTTTAGCAGATATATATGATAGCAGCATTGAGAGTTTAGCAGACATATATGATAGCAGCATTGAGAGTTTAGCAGATATATATGATAGCAGCATTGAGAGTTTAGCAGATATATATGATAGCAGCATGGAGAGTTTAGCAGACATATATGATAGCAGCATTGAGAGTTTAGCAGATGTATATGATAGCAGCATTGAGAGTTTAGCAGACATATATGATAGCAGCATTGAGAGTTTAGCAGATATATATGATAGCAGCATTGAGAGTTTAGCAGATATCTATGATAGCAGCATCGAGATGTTAGCAGACATATATGATAGCAGCATTGAGAGTTTAGCAGACATATATGATAGCAGCATTGAGAGTTTAGCAGATATATATGATAGCAGCATTGAGAGTTTAGCAGACATATATGATAGCAGCATCGAGAGTTTAGCAGACATATATGATAGCAGCATTGAGAGTTTAGCAGATATCTATGTTAGCAGCATCAAGAGTTTAGCAATTATGGAAGATTGCTTCCATTGTGTAAACATTGCCCCATTTATTGGGCATAGATGTGTTGTGTCATTAGTCTATGGCAAAGCCATGATATTTGCCCCTTTTGACCTGACACATCGGTCTTCATCATGAGAAAAGATGTGAAGAATAATTAGCCAACTTGGATTCAGCCTTCAAAAGTGCTGACCACTATATGATGGATATCTTCAATGGGATCACATCCTTCTGATGATGAAACACTGCATCTTTGAGTACGCTAGCTATGTGACCGTGACAATTCATTCAACTCACTGACCCATCATTGTGACAATTCATTCAACTCACTGACCATCAATGTGACAATTCATTCAACTCACTGACCCATCATTGTTTCAATTCATTCAACTCACTGACCCATCATATGTGGTCCACCAACTATTGGGGCATGGCTGTGATTTTGGCCTTTCAGCAAGGTACTAGATGGAGGAAGCAGTCATGTGAATGAAATACTATGGCTTATATTCTCTCTCTGTCTCTCTTTAACTCCTCTCATCTCTGTTGTTTCTCTAAATTACAATATGAGAGTGCTCTCAATACATATATTTAAATACATCGTTGGTGTAAACAATTACCACTTTACACATTATAATTCACAATTACATTACAGCCATTCGGGTAGAAATCTCTACATTAGCAAAATCTATCAACTATTGTCTCATAGATAATATTCACATCACAATCTATCAACTACTGTCTCATAGATAATATTCACATCACAATCTATCAACTACTGTCTCATAGATAATATTTACATCACAGTCTATCAACTATTGTCTCAGAGATAATATTTACATTACAATCTATCAACTAATGTCTCATAGATAATATTTACATCACAATCTATCAACTACTGTCTCATTGATAATATTTACATCACAATCTATCAACTACTGTCTCATAGATAATATTCACATCACAATCTATCAACTACTGTCTCATAGATAATATTTACATCAAAATCTGTCAACTACTGTCTCATAGATAATATTTACATCAAAATCTGTCAACTACTGTCTCATAGATAATATTTACATCACAATCTATCAACTACTGTCTCATAGATAATATTTACATCACAATCTATCAACCACTGTCTCATAGATAATATTTACATCACAATCTATCAACTACTGTCTCATAGATAATATTTACATCACAATCTATCAACTACTGTCTCATAGATAATATTTACATCACAATCTATCAACTATTGTCTCATAGATAATATTTACATCAAAATCTATCAACTATTGTCTCATAGATAATATTCACATCACAATCTATCAACTACTGTCTCATAGATAATATTTACATCAAAATCTATCAGCTACTGTCTCATAGATAATATTCACATCACAATCTATCAACTACTGTCTCATAGATAATATTTACATCAAAATCTATCAACTACTGTCTCATAGATAATATTTACATCAAAATCTATCAACTACTGTCTCATAGATAATATTTACATCACAGTCTATCAACTGGGAGCCGCGATAGCTCAGTGGTTAGTGAACTGGACTACCACGGACAAGGGGTAGGGTTCGATCCCAACCAACGGCTTTCGGGTTCACCCAGCCTTAAATGGGTACCGGATTTTTTTCTGGGAAAGTAAAGCAGCACGGGCGTAATACTGACCACATTACCCCAAAAATCATGTGCTGAAGGTCTGTAAAATATAGGGTCACTAACAAAATATTTCCCTATACGCCACTTGGCGTGACGGGGGTACTTTACTTTTTTTTTTTTACTATCAACTACTGTCTCATAGATAATATTCACATCACAGTCTATCAACTATTGTCTCATAGATAATATTCACATCACAGTCTATCAACTATTGTCTCATAGATAATATTCACATCACAGTCTATCAACTACTGTCTCATAGATAATATTCACATCACAGTCTATCAACTATTGTCTCATAGATAATATTCACATCACAGTCTATCAATTACTGTCTCATAGATAATATTTACATCAAAATCTATCAACTATTGTCTCATAGATAATATTTACATCAAAATCTATCAACTATTGTCTCATAGATAATATTTACATCAAAATCTATCAACTACTGTCTCATAGATAATATTTACATCATAATCTATCAACTACTGTCTCATAGATAATATTTACATCATAATCTATCAACTACTGTCTCATAGATAATATTCACAGCACAGTCTATCAACTATTGTCTCATAGATAATATTTACATCATAATCTATCAACTACTGTCTCATAGATAATATTTACATCACAATCTATCAACTATTGTCTCATAGATAATATTTACATCACAATCTATCAACTATTGTCTCATAGATAATATTTACATCACAGTCTATCAACTATTGTCTCATAGATAATATTCACATCACAATCTATCAACTACTGTCTCATAGATAATATTTACATCAAAATCTATCAACTATTGTCTCATAGATAATATTTACATCACAGTCTATCAACTATTGTCTCATAGATAATATTTACATCACAGTCTATCAACTATTGTCTCATAGATAATATTCACATCACAATCTATCAACTATTGTCTCATAGATAATATTTACATCAAAATCTATCAACTATTGTCTCATAGATAATATTTACATCACAGTCTATCAACTATTGTCTCATAGATAATATTCACATCACAATCTATCAACTACTGTCTCATAGATAATATTCACATCACAGTCTATCAACTATTGTCTCATAGATAATATTTACATCATAATCTATCAACTACTGGCTCAAAGATAATATTTACATCATAATCTATCAACTATTGTCTCATAGATAATATTTACATCACAATCTATCAACTACTGTCTCATAGATAATATTCACATCACAGTCTATCAACTATTGTCTCATAGATAATATTTACATCACAGTCTATCAACTACTGTCTCATAGATAATGTTCACATCACAGTCTATCAACTATTGTCTCATAGATAATATTTACATCATAATCTATCAACTATTGTCTCATAGATAATATTTACATCAAAATCTATCAACTATTGTCTCATAGATAATATTTACATCATAATCTATCAACTATTGTCTCATAGATAATATTTACATCACAACCTATCAACTATTGTCTCATAGATAATATTTACATCAAAATCTATCAACTATTGTCTCATAGATAATATTCACATCACAATCTATCAACTACTGTCTCATAGATAATATTTACATCAAAATCTATCAACTACTGTCTCATAGATAATATTCACATCACGATCTATCAACTACTGTCTCATAGATAATATTTACATCAAAATCTATCAATTACTGTCTCATAGATAATATTTACTTCACAGTCTATCAACTACTGTCTCATAGATAATATTCACATCACAGTCTATCAACTATTGTCTCATAGATAATATTCACATCACAGTCTATCAACTATTGTCTCATAGATAATATTCACATTACAGTCTATCAACTATTGTCTCATAGATAATATTTACATCAAAATCTATCAACTATTGTCTCATAGATAATATTCACATCACAGTCTATCAACTATTGTCTCATAGATAATATGCACATCACAGTCTATGAACTATTCTTCTACCTTTTAGCTCCCAGTGGAGCATAGGTCTTCAACAAACACTTTCCAAGTCGTTCTGTTTTTTGCAATTCTTTTAAGATCATTCCATGTCTTCCCCATCATCTTCATCTCTGCTTCAATCTGTCTTCTCCAAGAATTCCTTGGTCTTCCTCTTTGTCTTTTCCCCTGGGGATTCCAAAAAAGGGCCTGTTGTGTAATACTCTCAGTTGGTTTCCGTAGTGTGTGTCCTATCCATCGCCATCGTCTTCGCTGTATTTCTTTATCCACTGGTATTTGACCGGTACATTTCCATAATTCCACGTTTGTGACTTTGTCCTGCCATTTCCATCCCTTTATTCTGCGCAAGCATCCATTAATGAAAGTCTGTACCTTCGTGATTGTCAATTTTGTTATTCTCCATGTTTCACAGCCATATAATAGAACCGACTTAACATTGGAGTTGAAAATTTGTATTTTTGTATTTAGCCTAATTTCTTTGGATTTCCATATGTTTCCCAGTGCAATGAAAGCTCCTCTTGCTTTTGATATCCTTATTTTGGTATCGTTTTCTGTTCCTCCCTCTTTATCTATATTACTGCCCAGATATATATAAGATTGTACGTCTAGTAGAGGTATTTCTCCTAGTTTTATTTGGTTATTGCCAACTGCATTAATTCTCATAATGTTGGTCTTATCTCTATTAATCTTTAGTCCTAGCTGTTGTGATCTCTCATCTAAAATACTCATTTTATCTTGCATCTGTTGGTGGTTGTGTGATAGGAGAGCTATGTCATCAGCAAAGTCTAAATCATCAAGTTGTTTGGTCAGTGACCACTGGATCCCATTTCTGTTGTTTTGAGTTATTTTCATAATCCAATCTATGGCCAGTAGAAAGAGAAATGGAGACAGAAGGCATCCTTGCCTTACTCCTGTTCTTATTTCAAATGCTTCTGTAAGCTGTCCTTCATGCACCACACTACATTTTGTTCCTTCATACATTGTTTGATAGATAATATTTACATCATAAGCTATCAACTATTGTCTCATAGATAATATTCACATCACAGTCTATCAACTATTGTCTCATAGATAATATTTACATCACAGTCTATCAACTATTGTCTCATAGATAATATTCACATCACAGTCTATCAACTATTGTCTCATAGATAATATTCACATCACAGTCTATCAACTATTGTCTCATAGATAATATTTACATCATAATCTATCAACTACTGTCTCATAGATAATATTTACATCACAATCTATCAACTATTGTCTCATAGATAATATTTACATCAAAATCTATCAACTATTGTCTCATAGATAATATTTACATCAAAATCTATCAACTATTGTCTCATAGATAATATTTACATCACAGTCTATCAACTATTGTCTCATAGATAATATTCACATCACAATCTATCAACTACTGTCTCATAGATAATATTTACATCAAAATCTATCAACTATTGTCTCATAGATAATATTTACATCAAAATCTATCAACTATTGTCTCATAGATAATATTTACATCACAATCTATCAACTATTGTCTCATAGATAATATTTACATCAAAATCTATCAACTATTGTCTCATAGATAATATTTACATCACAGTCTATCAACTATTGTCTCATAGATAATATTCACATCACAATCTATCAACTATTGTCTCATAGATAATATTTACATCACAGTCTATCAACTATTGTCTCATAGATAATATTCACATCACAATCTATCAACTACTGTCTCATAGATAATATTCACATCACAGTCTATCAACTATTGTCTCATAGATAATATTTACATCAAAATCTATCAACTACTGTCTCATAGATAATATTTATATCAAAATCTATCAACTATTGTCTCATAGATAATATTTACATCACAGTCTATCAACTACTGTCTCATAGATAATATTCATATCACAGTCTATCAACTATTGTCTCATATATAATATTCACATCACAATCTATCAACTATTGTCTCATAGATAATATTCACATCACAGTCTATCAACTATTGTCTCATAGATAATATTCACATCACAGTCTATCAACTATTGTCTCATAGATAATATTCACATCACAGTCTATGAACTATTGTCTCATAGATAATATTCACATCACAATCTATCAACTATTGTCTCATAGATAATATTCACATCACAGTCTATCAACTATTGTCTCATAGATAATATTCACATCACAGTCTATCAACTATTGTCTCATAGATAATATTTACATTACAATCTATCAACTACTGGCTCAAAGATAATATTTACATCAAAATCTATCAACTATTGTCTCATAGATAATATTTACATCACAGTCTATCAACTATTGTCTCATAGATAATATTCACATCACAATCTATCAACTACTGTCTCATAGATAATATTCACATCACAGTCTATCAACTATTGTCTCATAGATAATATTTACATCATAATCTATCAACTACTGGCTCAAAGATAATATTTACATCATAAGCTATCAACTATTGTCTCATAGATAATATTTACATCATAATCTATCAACTACTGTCTCATAGATAATATTCACATCACAGTCTATCAACTATTGTCTCATAGATAATATTCACATCACAGTCTATCAACTATTGTGTCATAGATAATATTCACATCACAGTCTATCAACTATTGTCTCATAGATAATATTCACATCACAGTCTATGAACTATTGTCTCATAGATAATATTTACATCATAATCTATCAACTACTGTCTCATAGATAATATTTACATCACAGTCTATCAACTATTGTCTCATAGATAATATTTACATCATAATCTATCAACTATTGTCTCATAGATAATATTTACATCATAATCTATCAACTATTGTCTCATAGATAATATTTACATCAAAATCTATCAACTATTGTCTCATAGATAATATTTACATCACAGTCTATCAACTATTGTCTCATAGATAATATTCACATCACAATCTATCAATTACTGTCTCATAGATAATATTTACATCAAAATCTATCAACTACTGTCTCATAGATAATATTTACATCATAATCTATCAACTACTGTCTCATAGATAATATTCACATCACAGTCTATCAACTATTGTCTCATAGATAATATTCACATCACAGTCTATCAACTATTGTCTCATAGATAATATTCACATCACAGTCTATCAACTATTGTCTCATAGATAATATTCACATCACAGTCTATGAACTATTGTCTCATAGATAATATTTACATCATAATCTATCAACTACTGTCTCATAGATAATATTTACATCACAGTCTATCAACTATTGTCTCATAGATAATATTTACATCATAATCTATCAACTATTGTCTCATTGATAATATTTACATCATAATCTATCAACTATTGTCTCATAGATAATATTTACATCAAATCTATCAACTATTGTCTCATAGATAATATTTACATCACAGTCTATCAACTATTGTCTCATAGATAATATTCACATCACAATCTATCAACTACTGTCTCATAGATAATATTTACATCAAAATCTATCAACTACTCTCTCATAGATAATATTCACATCACAGTCTATCAACTATTGTCTCATAGATAATATTCACATCACAGTCTATCAACTATTGTCTCATAGATAATATTTACATCACAGTCTATCAACTATTGTCTCATAGATAATATTTACATCATAATCTATCAACTATTGTCTCATAGATAATATTTACATCATAATCTATCAACTATTGTCTCATAGATAATATTTACATCAAAATCTATCAACTATTGTCTCATAGATAATATTTACATCACAGTCTATCAACTATTGTCTCATAGATAATATTCACATCACAGTCTATCAACTATTGTCTCATAGATAATATTCACATCACAGTCTATCAACTATTGTCTCATAGATAATATTTACATCAAAATCTATCAACTACTGTCTCATAGATAATATTCACATCACAGTCTATCAACTATTGTCTCATAGATAATATTTACATCAAAATCTATCAACTACTGTCTCATAGATAATATTTACATCAAAATCTATCAACTACTGGCTCAAAGATAATATTTACATCATAAGCTATCAACTATTGTCTCATAGATAATGTTTACATCACAATCTATCAACTACTGTCTCATAGATAATATTCACATCACAGTCTATCAACTATTGTCTCATAGATAATATTCACATCACAGTCTATCAACTATTGTCTCATAGATAATATTCACATCACAGTCTATCAACTATTGTCTCATAGATAATATTCACATCACAGTCTATGAACTATTGTCTCATAGATAATATTTACATCAAAATCTATCAACTATTGTCTCATAGATAATATTCACATCACAGTCTATCAACTATTGTCTCATAGATAATATTTACATCATAATCTATCAACTACTGGCTCAAAGATAATATTTACATCATCAGCTATCAACTATTGTCTCATAGATAATATTTACATCATAATCTATCAACTACTGTCTCATAGATAATATTCACATCACAGTCTATCAACTATTGTCTCATAGATAATATTCACATCACAGTCTATCAACTATTGTCTCATAGATAATATTCACATCACAGTCTATGAACTATTGTCTCATAGATAATATTTACATCATAATCTATCAACTACTGTCTCATAGATACTATTTACATCACAGTCTATCAACTATTGTCTCATAGATAATATTTACATCATAATCTATCAACTATTGTCTCATAGATAATATGCACATCACAGTCTATGAACTATTGTCTCATAGATAATATTTACATCATAATCTATCAACTACTGTCTCATAGATAATATTTACATCATAAGTTATCAACTATTGTCTCATAGATAATATTTACATCATAATCTATCAACTATTGTCTCATAGATAATATTTACATCATAATCTATCAACTATTGTCTCATAGATAATATTTACATCAAAATCTATCAGCTACTGTCTCATAGATAATATTCACATCACAATCTATCAACTACTGTCTCATAGATAATATTTACATCAAAATCTATCAACTACTGTCTCATAGATAATATTTACATCAAAATCTATCAACTATTGTCTCATAGATAATATTTACATCAAAATCTATCAACTACTGTCTCATAGATAATATTTATATCAAAATCTATCAACTACTGTCTCATAGATAATATTTACATCACAGTCTATCAACTACTGTCTCATAGATAA
The DNA here is from genome assembly GCA_032433765.1 of Megaustenia siamemsis. NCBI lineage: Eukaryota > Metazoa > Mollusca > Gastropoda > Stylommatophora > Ariophantidae > Megaustenia > Megaustenia siamemsis. The sequence continues at coordinate 3,104,428 of JAVIAB010000050.1, forward strand.
TATTCATATCACAGTCTATCAACTATTGTCTCATAGATAATATTCACATCACAATCTATCAACTATTGTCTCATAGATAATATTCACATCACAGTCTATCAACTATTGTCTCATAGATAATATTCACATCACAGTCTATCAACTATTGTCTCATAGATAATATGCACATCACAGTCTATGAACTATTGTCTCATAGATAATATTTACATCATAATCTATCAACTACTGTCTCATAGATAATTTTTACATCATAAGTTATCAACTATTGTCTCATAGATAATATTTACATCATAATCTATCAACTATTGTCTCATAGATAATATTTACATCATAATCTATCAACTATTGTCTCATAGATAATATTTACATCAAAATCTATCAACTATTGTCTCATAGATAATATTTACATCACAGTCTATCAACTATTGTCTCATAGATAATATTCACATCACAATCTATCAACTACTGTCTCATAGATAATATTTACATCAAAATCTATCAACTACTGTCTCATAGATAATATTTACATCAAAATCTATCAACTACTGTCTCATAGATAATATTTACATCAAAATCTATCAACTACTGTCTCATAGATAATATTTACATCAAAATCTATCAACTACTGTCTCATAGATAATATTTACATCACAGTCTATCAACTACTGTCTCATAGATAATATTCACATCACAGTCTATCAACTATTGTCTCATAGATAATATTCACATCACAGTCTATCAACTATTGTCTCATAGATAATATTCACATCACAGTCTATCAACTATTGTCTCATAGATAATATTTACATCAAAATCTATCAACTACTGTCTCATAGATAATATTTACATCAAAATCTATCAACTACTGTCTCAAGATAATATTTACATCATAAGCTATCAACTATTGTCTCATAGATAATGTTTACATCACAATCTATCAACTACTGTCTCATAGATAATATTCACATCACAGTCTATCAACTATTGTCTCATAGATAATATTCACATCACAGTCTATCAACTATTGTCTCATAGATAATATTCACATCACAGTCTATCAACTATTGTCTCATAGATAATATTCACATCACAGTCTATGAACTATTGTCTCATAGATAATATTTACATCAAAATCTATCAACTATTGTCTCATAGATAATATTCACATCACAGTCTATCAACTATTGTCTCATAGATAATATTTACATCATAATCTATCAACTACTGGCTCAAAGATAATATTTACATCATAAGCTATCAACTATTGTCTCATAGATAATATTTACATCATAATCTATCAACTACTGTCTCATAGATAATATTCACATCACAGTCTATCAACTATTGTCTCATAGATAATATTCACATCACAATCTATCAACTATTGTCTCATAGATAATATTCACATCACAGTCTATCAACTATTGTCTCATAGATAATATTCACATCACAGTCTATCAACTATTGTCTCATAGATAATATTTACATTACAATCTATCAACTACTGGCTCAAAGATAATATTTACATCAAAATCTATCAACTATTGTCTCATAGATAATATTTACATCACAGTCTATCAACTATTGTCTCATAGATAATATTCACATCACAATCTATCAACTACTGTCTCATAGATAATATTCACATCACAGTCTATCAACTATTGTCTCATAGATAATATTTACATCATAATCTATCAACTACTGGCTCAAAGATAATATTTACATCATAAGCTATCAACTATTGTCTCATAGATAATATTTACATCATAATCTATCAACTACTGTCTCATAGATAATATTCACATCACAGTATATCAACTATTGTCTCATAGATAATATTCACATCACAGTCTATCAACTATTGTCTCATAGATAATATTCACATCACAGTCTATCAACTATTGTCTCATAGATAATATTTACATCAAAATCTATCAACTACTGTCTCATAGATAATATTCACATCACAGTCTATCAACTATTGTCTCATAGATAATATTTACATCAAAATCTATCAACTACTGTCTCATAGATAATATTTACATCAAAATCTATCAACTACTGGCTCAAAGATAATATTTACATCATAAGCTATCAACTATTGTCTCATAGATAATGTTTACATCACAATCTATCAACTACTGTCTCATAGATAATATTCACATCACAGTCTATCAACTATTGTCTCATAGATAATATTCACATCACAGTCTATCAACTATTGTCTCATAGATAATATTCACATCACAGTCTATCAACTATTGTCTCATAGATAATATTCACATCACAGTCTATGAACTATTGTCTCATAGATAATATTTACATCAAAATCTATCAACTATTGTCTCATAGATAATATTCACATCACAGTCTATCAACTATTGTCTCATAGATAATATGCACATCACAGTCTATGAACTATTGTCTCATAGATAATATTTACATCATAATCTATCAACTACTGTCTCATAGATAATATTTACATCATAAGTTATCAACTATTGTCTCATAGATAATATTTACATCATAATCTATCAACTATTGTCTCATAGATAATATTTACATCATAATCTATCAACTATTGTCTCATAGATAATATTTACATCAAAATCTATCAGCTACTGTCTCATAGATAATATTCACATCACAATCTATCAACTACTGTCTCATAGATAATATTTACATCAAAATCTATCAACTACTGTCTCATAGATAATATTTACATCAAAATCTATCAACTATTGTCTCATAGATAATATTTACATCAAAATCTATCAACTACTGTCTCATAGATAATATTTATATCAAAATCTATCAACTACTGTCTCATAGATAATATTTACATCACAGTCTATCAACTACTGTCTCATAGATAATATTCATATCACAGTCTATCAACTATTGTCTCATATATAATATTCACATCACAATCTATCAACTATTGTCTCATAGATAATATTCACATCACAGTCTATCAACTATTGTCTCATAGATAATATTCACATCACAGTCTATCAACTATTGTCTCATAGATAATATTTACATCAAAATCTATCAACTACTGTCTCATAGATAATATTCACATCACAATCTATCAACTATTGTCTCATAGATAATATTCACATCACAGTCTATCAACTATTGTCTCATAGATAATATTCACATCACAGTCTATCAACTATTGTCTCATAGATAATATTTACATTACAATCTATCAACTACTGGCTCAAAGATAATATTTACATCAAAATCTATCAACTATTGTCTCATAGATAATATTTACATCACAGTCTATCAACTATTGTCTCATAGATAATATTCACATCACAATCTATCAACTACTGTCTCATAGATAATATTCACATCACAGTCTATCAACTATTGTCTCATAGATAATATTTACATCATAATCTATCAACTACTGGCTCAAAGATAATATTTACATCATAAGCTATCAACTATTGTCTCATAGATAATATTTACATCATAATCTATCAACTACTGTCTCATAGATAATATTCACATCACAGTCTATCAACTATTGTCTCATAGATAATATTCACATCACAGTCTATCAACTATTGTCTCATAGATAATATTCACATCACAGTCTATCAACTATTGTCTCATAGATAATATTCACATCACAGTCTATGAACTATTGTCTCATAGATAATATTTACATCATAATCTATCAACTACTGTCTCATAGATAATATTTACATCACAGTCTATCAACTATTGTCTCATAGATAATATTTACATCATAATCTATCAACTATTGTCTCATAGATAATATTTACATCATAATCTATCAACTATTGTCTCATAGATAATATTTACATCAAAATCTATCAACTACTGTCTCATAGATAATATTCACATCACAGTCTATCAACTATTGTCTCATAGATAATATTCACATCACAGTCTATCAACTATTGTCTCATAGATAATATTTACATCACAGTCTATCAACTATTGTCTCATAGATAATATTTACATCATAATCTATCAACTATTGTCTCATAGATAATATTTACATCATAATCTATCAACTATTGTCTCATAGATAATATTTACATCAAAATCTATCAACTATTGTCTCATAGATAATATTTACATCACAGTCTATCAACTATTGTCTCATAGATAATATTCACATCACAGTCTATCAACTATTGTCTCATAGATAATATTCACATCACAGTCTATCAACTATTGTCTCATAGATAATATTTACATCAAAATCTATCAACTACTGTCTCATAGATAATATTCACATCACAGTCTATCAACTATTGTCTCATAGATAATATTTACATCAAAATCTATCAACTACTGTCTCATAGATAATATTTACATCAAAATCTATCAACTACTGGCTCAAAGATAATATTTACATCATAAGCTATCAACTATTGTCTCATAGATAATGTTTACATCACAATCTATCAACTACTGTCTCATAGATAATATTCACATCACAGTCTATCAACTATTGTCTCATAGATAATATTCACATCACAGTCTATCAACTATTGTCTCATAGATAATATTCACATCACAGTCTATCAACTATTGTCTCATAGATAATATTCACATCACAGTCTATGAACTATTGTCTCATAGATAATATTTACATCAAAATCTATCAACTATTGTCTCATAGATAATATTCACATCACAGTCTATCAACTATTGTCTCATAGATAATATTTACATCATAATCTATCAACTACTGGCTCAAAGATAATATTTACATCATAAGCTATCAACTATTGTCTCATAGATAATATTTACATCATAATCTATCAACTACTGTCTCATAGATAATATTCACATCACAGTCTATCAACTATTGTCTCATAGATAATATTCACATCACAGTCTATCAACTATTGTCTCATAGATAATATTCACATCACAGTCTATCAACTATTGTCTCATAGATAATATTTACATCATAATCTATCAACTACTGTCTCATAGATACTATTTACATCACAGTCTATCAACTATTGTCTCATAGATAATATTTACATCATAATCTATCAACTATTGTCTCATAGATAATATGCACATCACAGTCTATGAACTATTGTCTCATAGATAATATTTACATCATAATCTATCAACTACTGTCTCATAGATAATATTTACATCATAAGTTATCAACTATTGTCTCATAGATAATATTTACATCATAATCTATCAACTATTGTCTCATAGATAATATTTACATCATAATCTATCAACTATTGTCTCATAGATAATATTTACATCAAAATCTATCAACTATTGTCTCATAGATAATATTTACATCACAGTCTATCAACTATTGTCTCATAGATAATATTCACATCACAATCTATCAACTACTGTCTCATAGATAATATTTACATCAAAATCTATCAACTACTGTCCCATAGATAATATTTACATCAAAATCTATCAACTACTGTCTCATAGATAATATTTACATCAAAATCTATCAACTACTGTCTCATAGATAATATTTACATCAAAATCTATCAACTACTGTCTCATAGATAATATTTACATCACAGTCTATCAACTACTGTCTCATAGATAATATTCACATCACAGTCTATCAACTATTGTCTCATAGATAATATTCACATCACAGTCTATCAACTATTGTCTCATAGATAATATTCACATCACAGTCTATCAACTATTGTCTCATAGATAATATTTACATCAAAATCTATCAACTACTGTCTCATAGATAATATTTACATCAAAATCTATCAACTACTGGCTCAAAGATAATATTTACATCATAAGCTATCAACTATTGTCTCATAGATAATATGTTTACATCACAATCTATCAACTACTGTCTCATAGATAATATTCACATCACAGTCTATCAACTATTGTCTCATAGATAATATTCACATCACAGTCTATCAACTATTGTCTCATAGATAATATTCACATCACAGTCTATCAACTATTGTCTCATAGATAATATTCACATCACAGTCTATGAACTATTGTCTCATAGATAATATTTACATCAAAATCTATCAACTATTGTCTCATAGATAATATTCACATCACAGTCTATCAACTATTGTCTCATAGATAATATTTACATCATAATCTATCAACTACTGGCTCAAAGATAATATTTACATCATAAGCTATCAACTATTGTCTCATAGATAATATTTACATCATAATCTATCAACTACTGTCTCATAGATAATATTCACATCACAGTCTATCAACTATTGTCTCATAGATAATATTCACATCACAGTCTATCAACTATTGTCTCATAGATAATATTCACATCACAGTCTATCAACTATTGTCTCATAGATAATATTTACATCATAATCTATCAACTACTGTCTCATAGATAATATTTACATCAAAATCTATCAACTACTGTCTCATAGATAATATTCACATCACAATCTATCAACTACTGTCTCATAGATAATATTTACATCAAAATCTATCAACTACTGTCTCATAGATAATATTTACATCAAAATCTATCAACTATTGTCTCATAGATAATATTTACATCAAAATCTATCAACTACTGTCTCATAGATAATATTTACATCAAAATCTATCAACTACTGTCTCATAGATAATATTTACATCATAATCTATCAACTATTGTCTCATAGATAATATTTACATCAAAATCTATCAACTACTGTCTCATAGATAATATTCACATCACAATCTATCAACTACTGTCTCATAGATAATATTTACATCAAAATCTATCAACTACTGTCTCATAGATAATATTTACATCAAAATCTATCAACTACTGTCTCATAGATAATATTTACATCACAGTCTATCAACTACTGTCTCATAGATAATATTCACATCACAGTCTATCAACTATTGTCTCATAGATAATATTTACATCATAATCTATCAACTATTGTCTCATAGATAATATTTACATCAAAATCTATCAACTACTGTCTCATAGATAATATTCACATCACAATCTATCAACTACTGTCTCATAGATAATATTTACATCAAAATCTATCAACTACTGTCTCATAGATAATATTTACATCAAAATCTATCAACTATTGTCTCATAGATAATATTTACATCAAAATCTATCAACTACTGTCTCATAGATAATATTTACATCAAAATCTATCAACTATTGTCTCATAGATAATATTCACATCACAGTCTATCAACTATTGTCTCATAGATAATATTCACATCACAGTCTATCAACTATTGTCTCATAGATAATATTTACATCATAATCTATCAACTACTGTCTCATAGATAATATTTACATCATAAGTCTATCAACTATTGTCTCATAGATAATATTTACATCATAATCTATCAACTATTGTCTCATAGATAATATTTACATCATAATCTATCAACTATTGTCTCATAGATAATATTTACATCAAAATCTATCAACTACTGTCTCATAGATAATATTCACATCACAATCTATCAACTACTGTCTCATAGATAATATTTACATCAAAATCTATCAACTACTGTCTCATAGATAATATTCACATCACAGTCTATCAACTATTGTCTCATAGATAATATTTACATCAAAATCTATCAACTACTGTCTCATAGATAATATTTACATCAAAATCTATCAACTACTGTCTCATAGATAATATTTACATCAAAATCTATCAACTACTGTCTCATAGATAATATTTACATCAAAATCTATCAACTACTGTCTCATAGATAATATTTACATCATAAGCTATCAACTATTGTCTCATAGATAATATTTACATCACAATCTATCAACTACTGTCTCATAGATAATATTCACATCACAGTCTATCAACTATTGTCTCATAGATAATATTCACATCACAGTCTATCAACTACTGTCTCATAGATAATATTTACATCAAAATCTATCAACTACTGTCTCATAGATAATATTTACATCATAAGCTATCAACTATTGTCTCATAGATAATATTTACATCACAATCTATCAACTACTGTCTCATAGATAATATTCACATCACAGTCTATCAACTATTGTCTCATAGATAATATTCACATCACAGTCTATCAACTATTGTCTCATAGATAATATTCACATCACAGTCTATCAACTATTGTCTCATAGATAATATTCACATCACAGTCTATCAACTATTGTCTCATAGATAATATTTACATCAAAATCTATCAACTATTGTCTCATAGATAATATTCACATCACAGTCTATCAACTATTGTCTCATAGATAATATGCACATCACAGTCTATCAACTATTGTCTCATAGATAATATTTACATCATAATCTATCAACTACTGTCTCATAGATAATATTTACATCATAAGTCTATCAACTATTGTCTCATAGATAATATTTACATCATAATCTATCAACTATTGTCTCATAGATAATATTTACATCATAATCTATCAACTATTGTCTCATAGATAATATTTACATCAAAATCTATCAACTACTGTCTCATAGATAATATTCACATCACAATCTATCAACTACTGTCTCATAGATAATATTTACATCAAAATCTATCAACTACTGTCTCATAGATAATATTTACATCAAAATCTATCAACTATTGTCTCATAGATAATATTTACATCAAAATCTATCAACTACTGTCTCATAGATAATATTTACATCAAAATCTATCAACTACTGTCTCATAGATAATATTTACATCACAGTCTATCAACTACTGTCTCATAGATAATATTCACATCACAGTCTATCAACTATTGTCTCATAGATAATATTCACATCACAATCTATCAACTATTGTCTCATAGATAATATTCACATCACAGTCTATCAACTATTGTCTCATAGATAATATTCACATCACAGTCTATCAACTATTGTCTCATAGATAATATTTACATCAAAATCTATCAACTACTGTCTCATAGATAATATTCACATCACAATCTATCAACTATTGTCTCATAGATAATATTCACATCACAGTCTATCAACTATTGTCTCATAGATAATATTCACATCACAGTCTATCAACTATTGTCTCATAGATAATATTTACATCACAATCTATCAACTACTGTCTCATAGATAATATTTACATCAAAATCTATCAACTATTGTCTCATAGATAATATTTACATCACAGTCTATCAACTATTGTCTCATAGATAATATTCACATCACAATCTATCAACTACTGTCTCATAGATAATATTCACATCACAGTCTATCAACTATTGTCTCATAGATAATATTTACATCATAATCTATCAACTACTGGCTCAAAGATAATATTTACATCATAAGCTATCAACTATTGTCTCATAGATAATATTTACATCATAATCTATCAACTACTGTCTCATAGATAATATTCACATCACAGTCTATCAACTATTGTCTCATAGATAATATTCACATCACAGTCTATCAACTATTGTCTCATAGATAATATTCACATCACAGTCTATCAACTATTGTCTCATAGATAATATTCACATCACAGTCTATGAACTATTGTCTCATAGATAATATTTACATCATAATCTATCAACTACTGTCTCATAGATAATATTTACATCACAGTCTATCAACTATTGTCTCATAGATAATATTTACATCATAATCTATCAACTATTGTCTCATAGATAATATTTACATCATAATCTATCAACTATTGTCTCATAGATAATATTTACATCAAAATCTATCAACTACTGTCTCATAGATAATATTCACATCACAGTCTATCAACTATTGTCTCATAGATAATATTCACATCACAGTCTATCAACTATTGTCTCATAGATAATATTTACATCACAGTCTATCAACTATTGTCTCATAGATAATATTTACATCATAATCTATCAACTATTGTCTCATAGATAATATTTACATCATAATCTATCAACTATTGTCTCATAGATAATATTTACATCAAAATCTATCAACTATTGTCTCATAGATAATATTTACATCACAGTCTATCAACTATTGTCTCATAGATAATATTCACATCACAGTCTATCAACTATTGTCTCATAGATAATATTCACATCACAGTCTATCAACTATTGTCTCATAGATAATATTTACATCAAAATCTATCAACTACTGTCTCATAGATAATATTCACATCACAGTCTATCAACTATTGTCTCATAGATAATATTTACATCAAAATCTATCAACTACTGTCTCATAGATAATATTTACATCAAAATCTATCAACTACTGGCTCAAAGATAATATTTACATCATAAGCTATCAACTATTGTCTCATAGATAATATTTACATCACAATCTATCAACTACTGTCTCATAGATAATATTCACATCACAGTCTATCAACTATTGTCTCATAGATAATATTCACATCACAGTCTATCAACTATTGTCTCATAGATAATATTCACATCACAGTCTATCAACTATTGTCTCATAGATAATATTCACATCACAGTCTATGAACTATTGTCTCATAGATAATATTTACATCAAAATCTATCAACTATTGTCTCATAGATAATATTCACATCACAGTCTATCAACTATTGTCTCATAGATAATATTTACATCATAATCTATCAACTACTGGCTCAAGATAATATTTACATCATAAGCTATCAACTATTGTCTCATAGATAATATTTACATCATAATCTATCAACTACTGTCTCATAGATAATATTCACATCACAGTCTATCAACTATTGTCTCATAGATAATATTCACATCACAGTCTATCAACTATTGTCTCATAGATAATATTCACATCACAGTCTATCAACTATTGTCTCATAGATAATATTTACATCATAATCTATCAACTACTGTCTCATAGATAATATTTACATCACAGTCTATCAACTATTGTCTCATAGATAATATTTACATCATAATCTATCAACTATTGTCTCATAGATAATATTCACATCACAGTCTATCAACTATTGTCTCATAGATAATATTTACATCATAATCTATCAACTACTGTCTCATAGATAATATTTACATCATAAGTCTATCAACTATTGTCTCATAGATAATATTTACATCATAATCTATCAACTATTGTCTCATAGATAATATTTACATCATAATCTATCAACTATTGTCTCATAGATAATATTTACATCAAAATCTATCAACTATTGTCTCATAGATAATATTTACATCACAGTCTATCAACTATTGTCTCATAGATAATATTCACATCACAATCTATCAACTACTGTCTCATAGATAATATTTACATCAAAATCTATCAACTACTGTCTCATAGATAATATTTACATCAAAATCTATCAACTACTGTCTCATAGATAATATTTACATCAAAATCTATCAACTACTGTCTCATAGATAATATTTACATCAAAATCTATCAACTACTGTCTCATAGATAATATTTACATCACAGTCTATCAACTACTGTCTCATAGATAATATTCACATCACAGTCTATCAACTATTGTCTCATAGATAATATTCACATCACAGTCTATCAACTATTGTCTCATAGATAATATTCACATCACAGTCTATCAACTATTGTCTCATAGATAATATTTACATCAAAATCTATCAACTACTGTCTCATAGATAATATTTACATCAAAATCTATCAACATCAACTACTGGCTCAAAGATAATATTTACATCATAAGCTATCAACTATTGTCTCATAGATAATATTTACATCACAATCTATCAACTACTGTCTCATAGATAATATTCACATCACAGTCTATCAACTATTGTCTCATAGATAATATTCACATCACAGTCTATCAACTATTGTCTCATAGATAATATTCACATCACAGTCTATCAACTATTGTCTCATAGATAATATTCACATCACAGTCTATCAACTATTGTCTCATAGATAATATTTACATCAAAATCTATCAACTATTGTCTCATAGATAATATTCACATCACAGTCTATCAACTATTGTCTCATAGATAATATTTACATCATAATCTATCAACTACTGGCTCAAAGATAATATTTACATCATAAGCTATCAACTATTGTCTCATAGATAATATTTACATCATAATCTATCAACTACTGTCTCATAGATAATATTCACATCACAGTCTATCAACTATTGTCTCATAGATAATATTCACATCACAGTCTATCAACTATTGTCTCATAGATAATATTCACATCACAGTCTATCAACTATTGTCTCATAGATAATATTTACATCATAATCTATCAACTACTGTCTCATAGATAATATTTACATCAAAATCTATCAACTACTGTCTCATAGATAATATTCACATCACAATCTATCAACTATTGTCTCATAGATAATATTTACATCAAAATCTATCAACTACTGTCTCATAGATAATATTTACATCAAAATCTATCAACTATTGTCTCATAGATAATATTTACATCAAAATCTATCAACTACTGTCTCATAGATAATATTTACATCAAAATCTATCAACTACTGTCTCATAGATAATATTTACATCATAATCTATCAACTATTGTCTCATAGATAATATTTACATCAAAATCTATCAACTACTGTCTCATAGATAATATTCACATCACAATCTATCAACTACTGTCTCATAGATAATATTTACATCAAAATCTATCAACTACTGTCTCATAGATAATATTTACATCAAAATCTATCAACTACTGTCTCATAGATAATATTTACATCACAGTCTATCAACTACTGTCTCATAGATAATATTCACATCACAGTCTATCAACTATTGTCTCATAGATAATATTTACATCATAATCTATCAACTATTGTCTCATAGATAATATTTACATCAAAATCTATCAACTACTGTCTCATAGATAATATTCACATCACAATCTATCAACTACTGTCTCATAGATAATATTTACATCAAAATCTATCAACTACTGTCTCATAGATAATATTTACATCAAAATCTATCAACTATTGTCTCATAGATAATATTTACATCAAAATCTATCAACTACTGTCTCATAGATAATATTTACATCAAAATCTATCAACTATTGTCTCATAGATAATATTCACATCACAGTCTATCAACTATTGTCTCATAGATAATATTCACATCACAGTCTATCAACTATTGTCTCATAGATAATATTTACATCATAATCTATCAACTACTGTCTCATAGATAATATTTACATCATAAGTCTATCAACTATTGTCTCATAGATAATATTTACATCATAATCTATCAACTATTGTCTCATAGATAATATTTACATCACAATCTATCAACTATTGTCTCATAGATAATATTTACATCAAAATCTATCAACTACTGTCTCATAGATAATATTCACATCACAATCTATCAACTACTGTCTCATAGATAATATTTACATCAAAATCTATCAACTACTGTCTCATAGATAATATTTACATCAAAATCTATCAACTATTGTCTCATAGATAATATTTACATCAAAATCTATCAACTACTGTCTCATAGATAATATTTACATCAAAATCTATCAACTACTGTCTCATAGATAATATTTACATCACAGTCTATCAACTACTGTCTCATAGATAATATTCACATCACAGTCTATCAACTATTGTCTCATAGATAATATTCACATCACAATCTATCAACTATTGTCTCATAGATAATATTCACATCACAGTCTATCAACTATTGTCTCATAGATAATATTTACATCACAGTCTATCAACTATTGTCTCATAGATAATATTTACATCAAAATCTATCAACTACTGTCTCATAGATAATATTCACATCACAATCTATCAACTATTGTCTCATAGATAATATTCACATCACAGTCTATCAACTATTGTCTCATAGATAATATTCACATCACAGTCTATCAACTATTGTCTCATAGATAATATTTACATCACAATCTATCAACTACTGTCTCATAGATAATATTTACATCAAAATCTATCAACTATTGTCTCATAGATAATATTTACATCACAGTCTATCAACTATTGTCTCATAGATAATATTCACATCACAATCTATCAACTATTGTCTCATAGATAATATTTACATCACAGTCTATCAACTATTGTCTCATAGATAATATTCACATCACAATCTATCAACTACTGTCTCATAGATAATATTCACATCACAGTCTATCAACTATTGTCTCATAGATAATATTTACATCATAATCTATCAACTACTGTCTCATAGATAATATTCACATCACAGTCTATCAACTATTGTCTCATAGATAATATTTACATCACAGTCTATCAACTATTGTCTCATAGATAATATTTACATCAAAATCTATCAACTACTGTCTCATAGATAATATTCACATCACAATCTATCAACTATTGTCTCATAGATAATATTCACATCACAGTCTATCAACTATTGTCTCATAGATAATATTCACATCACAGTCTATCAACTATTGTCTCATAGATAATATTTACATCACAATCTATCAACTACTGTCTCATAGATAATATTTACATCAAAATCTATCAACTATTGTCTCATAGATAATATTTACATCACAGTCTATCAACTATTGTCTCATAGATAATATTCACATCACAATCTATCAACTACTGTCTCATAGATAATATTCACATCACAGTCTATCAACTATTGTCTCATAGATAATATTTACATCATAATCTATCAACTACTGTCTCATAGATAATATTTACATCATAAGCTATCAACTATTGTCTCATAGATAATATTTACATCATAATCTATCAACTACTGTCTCATAGATAATATTCACATCACAGTCTATCAACTATTGTCTCATAGATAATATTTACATCACAGTCTATCAACTATTGTCTCATAGATAATATTCACATCACAGTCTATCAACTATTGTCTCATAGATAATATTCACATCACAGTCTATCAACTATTGTCTCATAGATAATATTTACATCATAATCTATCAACTACTGTCTCATAGATAATATTCACATCACAGTCTATCAACTATTGTCTCATAGATAATATTTACATCATAATCTATCAACTATTGTCTCATAGATAATATTTACATCATAATCTATCAACTATTGTCTCATAGATAATATTTACATCAAAATCTATCAACTATTGTCTCATAGATAATATTCACATCACAGTCTATCAACTATTGTCTCATAGATAATATTCACATCACAGTCTATCAACTATTGTCTCATAGATAATATTTACATCAAAATCTATCAACTACTGTCTCATAGATAATATTTACATCACAGTCTATCAACTATTGTCTCATAGATAATATTTACATCATAATCTATCAACTATTGTCTCATAGATAATATTTACATCATAATCTATCAACTATTGTCTCATAGATAATATTTACATCAAATCTATCAACTACTGTCTCATAGATAATATTCACATCACAGTCTATCAACTATTGTCTCATAGATAATATTCACATCACAGTCTATCAACTATTGTCTCATAGATAATATTCACATCACAGTCTATCAACTATTGTCTCATAGATAATATTTACATCACAGTCTATCAACTATTGTCTCATAGATAATATTCACATCACAGTCTATCAACTATTGTCTCATAGATAATATTTACATCATAATCTATCAACTACTGTCTCATAGATAATATTTACATCATAAGCTATCAACTATTGTCTCATAGATAATATTTACATCATAATCTATCAACTACTGTCTCATAGATAATATTCACATCACAGTCTATCAACTATTGTCTCATAGATAATATTCACATCACAGTCTATCAACTATTGTCTCATAGATAATATTCACATCACAGTCTATCAACTATTGTCTCATAGATAATATTTACATCATAATCTATCAACTACTGTCTCATAGATAATATTTACATCACAGTCTATCAACTATTGTCTCATAGATAATATTTACATCATAATCTATCAACTATTGTCTCATAGATAATATTCACATCACAGTCTATCAACTATTGTCTCATAGATAATATTTACATCATAATCTATCAACTACTGTCTCATAGATAATATTTACATCATAAGTCTATCAACTATTGTCTCATAGATAATATTTACATCATAATCTATCAACTATTGTCTCATAGATAATATTTACATCATAATCTATCAACTATTGTCTCATAGATAATATTTACATCAAAATCTATCAACTACTGTCTCATAGATAATATTCACATCACAATCTATCAACTACTGTCTCATAGATAATATTCACATCACAGTCTATCAACTATTGTCTCATAGATAATATTCACATCACAGTCTATCAACTATTGTCTCATAGATAATATTTACATCAAAATCTATCAACTACTGTCTCATAGATAATATTCACATCACAATCTATCAACTATTGTCTCATAGATAATATTCACATCACAGTCTATCAACTATTGTCTCATAGATAATATTCACATCACAGTCTATCAACTATTGTCTCATAGATAATATTTACATCACAATCTATCAACTACTGTCTCATAGATAATATTTACATCAAAATCTATCAACTATTGTCTCATAGATAATATTTACATCACAGTCTATCAACTATTGTCTCATAGATAATATTCACATCACAATCTATCAACTACTGTCTCATAGATAATATTCACATCACAGTCTATCAACTATTGTCTCATAGATAATATTTACATCATAATCTATCAACTACTGTCTCATAGATAATATTTACATCATAAGCTATCAACTATTGTCTCATAGATAATATTTACATCATAATCTATCAACTACTGTCTCATAGATAATATTCACATCACAGTCTATCAACTATTGTCTCATAGATAATATTCACATCACAGTCTATCAACTATTGTCTCATAGATAATATTCACATCACAGTCTATCAACTATTGTCTCATAGATAATATTTACATCAAAATCTATCAACTACTGTCTCATAGATAATATTCACATCACAGTCTATCAACTATTGTCTCATAGATAATATTTACATCAAAATCTATCAACTATTGTCTCATAGATAATATTTACATCAAAATCTATCAACTACTGTCTCATAGATAATATTTACATCAAAATCTATCAACTACTGTCTCATAGATAATATTTACATCATAATCTATCAACTATTGTCTCATAGATAATATTTACATCAAAATCTATCAACTATTGTCTCATAGATAATATTCACATCACAATCTATCAACTACTGTCTCATAGATAATATTTACATCAAAATCTATCAACTACTGTCTCATAGATAATATTTACATCAAAATCTATCAACTACTGTCTCATAGATAATATTTACATCAAAATCTATCAACTACTGTCTCATAGATAATATTTACATCAAAATCTATCAACTACTGTCTCATAGATAATATTTACATCATAATCTATCAACTATTGTCTCATAGATAATATTTACATCAAAATCTATCAACTACTGTCTCATAGATAATATTTACATCAAAATCTATCAACTACTGTCTCATAGATAATATTTACATCAAAATCTATCAACTACTGTCTCATAGATAATATTTACATCACAGTCTATCAACTACTGTCTCATAGATAATATTCACATCACAGTCTATCAACTATTGTCTCATAGATAATATTCACATCACAGTCTATCAACTATTGTCTCATAGATAATATTCACATCACAGTCTATCAACTATTGTCTCATAGATAATATTTACATCAAAATCTATCAACTACTGTCTCATAGATAATATTTACATCAAAATCTATCAACTACTGTCTCATAGATAATATTTACATCATAAGCTATCAACTATTGTCTCATAGATAATATTTACATCACAATCTATCAACTACTGTCTCATAGATAATATTCACATCACAGTCTATCAACTATTGTCTCATAGATAATATTCACATCACAGTCTATCAACTATTGTCTCATAGATAATATTCACATCACAGTCTATCAACTATTGTCTCATAGATAATATTCACATCACAGTCTATCAACTATTGTCTCATAGATAATATTTACATCAAAATCTATCAACTATTGTCTCATAGATAATATTCACATCACAGTCTATCAACTATTGTCTCATAGATAATATTTACATCATAATCTATCAACTACTGTCTCATAGATAATATTTACATCATAAGCTATCAACTATTGTCTCATAGATAATATTTACATCATAATCTATCAACTACTGTCTCATAGATAATATTCACATCACAGTCTATCAACTATTGTCTCATAGATAATATTCACATCACAGTCTATCAACTATTGTCTCATAGATAATATTCACATCACAGTCTATCAACTATTGTCTCATAGATAATATTTACATCATAATCTATCAACTACTGTCTCATAGATAATATTTACATCACAGTCTATCAACTATTGTCTCATAGATAATATTCACATCACAGTCTATCAACTATTGTCTCATAGATAATATTCACATCACAGTCTATCAACTATTGTCTCATAGATAATATTTACATCATAATCTATCAACTACTGTCTCATAGATAATATTTACATCATAAGTCTATCAACTATTGTCTCATAGATAATATTTACATCATAATCTATCAACTATTGTCTCATAGATAATATTTACATCATAATCTATCAACTATTGTCTCATAGATAATATTTACATCAAAATCTATCAACTACTGTCTCATAGATAATATTCACATCACAATCTATCAACTATTGTCTCATAGATAATATTTACATCAAAATCTATCAACTACTGTCTCATAGATAATATTTACATCAAAATCTATCAACTACTGTCTCATAGATAATATTTACATCACAGTCTATCAACTACTGTCTCATAGATAATATTCACATCACAGTCTATCAACTATTGTCTCATAGATAATATTTACATCATAATCTATCAACTATTGTCTCATAGATAATATTTACATCAAAATCTATCAACTACTGTCTCATAGATAATATTCACATCACAATCTATCAACTACTGTCTCATAGATAATATTTACATCAAAATCTATCAACTACTGTCTCATAGATAATATTTACATCAAAATCTATCAACTATTGTCTCATAGATAATATTTACATCAAAATCTATCAACTACTGTCTCATAGATAATATTTACATCAAAATCTATCAACTACTGTCTCATAGATAATATTTACATCATAATCTATCAACTATTGTCTCATAGATAATATTTACATCAAAATCTATCAACTACTGTCTCATAGATAATATTCACATCACAATCTATCAACTACTGTCTCATAGATAATATTTACATCAAAATCTATCAACTACTGTCTCATAGATAATATTTACATCAAAATCTATCAACTATTGTCTCATAGATAATATTTACATCACAGTCTATCAACTACTGTCTCATAGATAATATTCACATCACAGTCTATCAACTATTGTCTCATAGATAATATTTACATCATAATCTATCAACTATTGTCTCATAGATAATATTTACATCAAAATCTATCAACTACTGTCTCATAGATAATATTCACATCACAATCTATCAACTACTGTCTCATAGATAATATTTACATCAAAATCTATCAACTACTGTCTCATAGATAATATTTACATCAAATCTATCAACTATTGTCTCATAGATAATATTTACATCAAAATCTATCAACTACTGTCTCATAGATAATATTTACATCAAAATCTATCAACTATTGTCTCATAGATAATATTCACATCACAGTCTATCAACTATTGTCTCATAGATAATATTCACATCACAGTCTATCAACTATTGTCTCATAGATAATATTTACATCATAATCTATCAACTACTGTCTCATAGATAATATTTACATCATAAGTCTATCAACTATTGTCTCATAGATAATATTTACATCACAATCTATCAACTATTGTCTCATAGATAATATTTACATCATAATCTATCAACTATTGTCTCATAGATAATATTTACATCAAAATCTATCAACTACTGTCTCATAGATAATATTCACATCACAATCTATCAACTACTGTCTCATAGATAATATTTACATCAAAATCTATCAACTACTGTCTCATAGATAATATTTACATCAAAATCTATCAACTATTGTCTCATAGATAATATTTACATCAAAATCTATCAACTACTGTCTCATAGATAATATTTACATCAAAATCTATCAACTACTGTCTCATAGATAATATTTACATCACAGTCTATCAACTACTGTCTCATAGATAATATTCACATCACAGTCTATCAACTACTGTCTCATAGATAATATTCACATCACAATCTATCAACTATTGTCTCATAGATAATATTCACATCACAGTCTATCAACTATTGTCTCATAGATAATATTTACATCACAGTCTATCAACTATTGTCTCATAGATAATATTTACATCAAAATCTATCAACTACTGTCTCATAGATAATATTCACATCACAATCTATCAACTATTGTCTCATAGATAATATTCACATCACAGTCTATCAACTATTGTCTCATAGATAATATTCACATCACAGTCTATCAACTATTGTCTCATAGATAATATTTACATCACAATCTATCAACTACTGTCTCATAGATAATATTTACATCAAAATCTATCAACTATTGTCTCATAGATAATATTTACATCACAGTCTATCAACTATTGTCTCATAGATAATATTCACATCACAATCTATCAACTACTGTCTCATAGATAATATTCACATCACAGTCTATCAACTATTGTCTCATAGATAATATTTACATCATAATCTATCAACTACTGTCTCATAGATAATATTTACATCATAAGCTATCAACTATTGTCTCATAGATAATATTTACATCATAATCTATCAACTACTGTCTCATAGATAATATTCACATCACAGTCTATCAACTATTGTCTCATAGATAATATTTACATCACAGTCTATCAACTATTGTCTCATAGATAATATTCACATCACAGTCTATCAACTATTGTCTCATAGATAATATTCACATCACAGTCTATCAACTATTGTCTCATAGATAATATTTACATCATAATCTATCAACTACTGTCTCATAGATAATATTCACATCACAGTCTATCAACTATTGTCTCATAGATAATATTTACATCATAATCTATCAACTATTGTCTCATAGATAATATTTACATCATAATCTATCAACTATTGTCTCATAGATAATATTTACATCAAAATCTATCAACTATTGTCTCATAGATAATATTCACATCACAGTCTATCAACTATTGTCTCATAGATAATATTCACATCACAGTCTATCAACTATTGTCTCATAGATAATATTTACATCAAAATCTATCAACTACTGTCTCATAGATAATATTTACATCACAGTCTATCAACTATTGTCTCATAGATAATATTTACATCATAAGCTATCAACTATTGTCTCATAGATAATATTTACATCATAATCTATCAACTATTGTCTCATAGATAATATTTACATCAAAATCTATCAACTACTGTCTCATAGATAATATTCACATCACAGTCTATCAACTATTGTCTCATAGATAATATTCACATCACAGTCTATCAACTATTGTCTCATAGATAATATTCACATCACAGTCTATCAACTATTGTCTCATAGATAATATTTACATCACAGTCTATCAACTATTGTCTCATAGATAATATTCACATCACAGTCTATCAACTATTGTCTCATAGATAATATTTACATCATAATCTATCAACTACTGTCTCATAGATAATATTTACATCATAAGCTATCAACTATTGTCTCATAGATAATATTTACATCATAATCTATCAACTACTGTCTCATAGATAATATTCACATCACAGTCTATCAACTATTGTCTCATAGATAATATTCACATCACAGTCTATCAACTATTGTCTCATAGATAATATTCACATCACAGTCTATCAACTATTGTCTCATAGATAATATTTACATCATAATCTATCAACTACTGTCTCATAGATAATATTTACATCACAGTCTATCAACTATTGTCTCATAGATAATATTTACATCATAATCTATCAACTATTGTCTCATAGATAATATTCACATCACAGTCTATCAACTATTGTCTCATAGATAATATTTACATCATAATCTATCAACTACTGTCTCATAGATAATATTTACATCATAAGTCTATCAACTATTGTCTCATAGATAATATTTACATCATAATCTATCAACTATTGTCTCATAGATAATATTTACATCATAATCTATCAACTATTGTCTCATAGATAATATTTACATCAAAATCTATCAACTACTGTCTCATAGATAATATTCACATCACAATCTATCAACTACTGTCTCATAGATAATATTCACATCACAGTCTATCAACTATTGTCTCATAGATAATATTCACATCACAGTCTATCAACTATTGTCTCATAGATAATATTTAC
The DNA here is from genome assembly GCA_032433765.1 of Megaustenia siamemsis. Taxonomy (NCBI): domain Eukaryota; kingdom Metazoa; phylum Mollusca; class Gastropoda; order Stylommatophora; family Ariophantidae; genus Megaustenia; species Megaustenia siamemsis. The sequence continues at coordinate 3,126,967 of JAVIAB010000050.1, forward strand.
ATCAAAATCTATCAACTACTGTCTCATAGATAATATTCACATCACAATCTATCAACTATTGTCTCATAGATAATATTCACATCACAGTCTATCAACTATTGTCTCATAGATAATATTCACATCACAGTCTATCAACTATTGTCTCATAGATAATATTTACATCACAATCTATCAACTACTGTCTCATAGATAATATTTACATCAAAATCTATCAACTATTGTCTCATAGATAATATTTACATCACAGTCTATCAACTATTGTCTCATAGATAATATTCACATCACAATCTATCAACTACTGTCTCATAGATAATATTCACATCACAGTCTATCAACTATTGTCTCATAGATAATATTTACATCATAATCTATCAACTACTGTCTCATAGATAATATTTACATCATAAGCTATCAACTATTGTCTCATAGATAATATTTACATCATAATCTATCAACTACTGTCTCATAGATAATATTCACATCACAGTCTATCAACTATTGTCTCATAGATAATATTCACATCACAGTCTATCAACTATTGTCTCATAGATAATATTCACATCACAGTCTATCAACTATTGTCTCATAGATAATATTTACATCAAAATCTATCAACTACTGTCTCATAGATAATATTCACATCACAGTCTATCAACTATTGTCTCATAGATAATATTTACATCAAAATCTATCAACTACTGTCTCATAGATAATATTTACATCAAAATCTATCAACTACTGTCTCATAGATAATATTTACATCATAAGCTATCAACTATTGTCTCATAGATAATATTTACATCACAATCTATCAACTACTGTCTCATAGATAATATTCACATCACAGTCTATCAACTATTGTCTCATAGATAATATTCACATCACAGTCTATCAACTATTGTCTCATAGATAATATTCACATCACAGTCTATCAACTATTGTCTCATAGATAATATTCACATCACAGTCTATCAACTATTGTCTCATAGATAATATTTACATCAAAATCTATCAACTATTGTCTCATAGATAATATTCACATCACAGTCTATCAACTATTGTCTCATAGATAATATTCACATCACAGTCTATCAACTATTGTCTCATAGATAATATTTACATCATAATCTATCAACTACTGTCTCATAGATAATATTTACATCATAAGTCTATCAACTATTGTCTCATAGATAATATTTACATCATAATCTATCAACTATTGTCTCATAGATAATATTTACATCACAATCTATCAACTATTGTCTCATAGATAATATTTACATCAAAATCTATCAACTACTGTCTCATAGATAATATTCACATCACAATCTATCAACTACTGTCTCATAGATAATATTTACATCAAAATCTATCAACTACTGTCTCATAGATAATATTTACATCAAAATCTATCAACTATTGTCTCATAGATAATATTTACATCAAAATCTATCAACTACTGTCTCATAGATAATATTTACATCAAAATCTATCAACTACTGTCTCATAGATAATATTTACATCACAGTCTATCAACTATTGTCTCATAGATAATATTTACATCATAATCTATCAACTACTGTCTCATAGATAATATTTACATCATAATCTATCAACTATTGTCTCATAGATAATATTTACATCACAATCTATCAACTACTGTCTCATAGATAATATTCACATCACAGTCTATCAACTATTGTCTCATAGATAATATTCACATCACAGTCTATCAACTATTGTCTCATAGATAATATTCACATCACAGTCTATCAACTATTGTCTCATAGATAATATTCACATCACAGTCTATCAACTATTGTCTCATAGATAATATTTACATCATAATCTATCAACTACTGTCTCATAGATAATATTTACATCACAGTCTATCAACTATTGTCTCATAGATAATATTTACATCATAATCTATCAACTATTGTCTCATAGATAATATTTACATCATAATCTATCAACTATTGTCTCATAGATAATATTTACATCAAAATCTATCAACTACTGTCTCATAGATAATATTCACATCACAGTCTATCAACTATTGTCTCATAGATAATATTCACATCACAGTCTATCAACTATTGTCTCATAGATAATATTTACATCACAGTCTATCAACTATTGTCTCATAGATAATATTTACATCATAATCTATCAACTATTGTCTCATAGATAATATTTACATCATAATCTATCAACTATTGTCTCATAGATAATATTTACATCAAAATCTATCAACTATTGTCTCATAGATAATATTTACATCACAGTCTATCAACTATTGTCTCATAGATAATATTCACATCACAGTCTATCAACTATTGTCTCATAGATAATATTCACATCACAGTCTATCAACTATTGTCTCATAGATAATATTTACATCAAAATCTATCAACTACTGTCTCATAGATAATATTCACATCACAGTCTATCAACTATTGTCTCATAGATAATATTTACATCAAAATCTATCAACTACTGTCTCATAGATAATATTTACATCAAAATCTATCAACTACTGGCTCATAGATAATATTTACATCATAAGCTATCAACTATTGTCTCATAGATAATATTTACATCACAATCTATCAACTACTGTCTCATAGATAATATTCACATCACAGTCTATCAACTATTGTCTCATAGATAATATTCACATCACAGTCTATCAACTATTGTCTCATAGATAATATTCACATCACAGTCTATCAACTATTGTCTCATAGATAATATTCACATCACAGTCTATCAACTATTGTCTCATAGATAATATTTACATCAAAATCTATCAACTATTGTCTCATAGATAATATTCACATCACAGTCTATCAACTATTGTCTCATAGATAATATTTACATCATAATCTATCAACTACTGTCTCAAAGATAATATTTACATCATAAGCTATCAACTATTGTCTCATAGATAATATTTACATCATAATCTATCAACTACTGTCTCATAGATAATATTCACATCACAGTCTATCAACTATTGTCTCATAGATAATATTCACATCACAGTCTATCAACTATTGTCTCATAGATAATATTCACATCACAGTCTATCAACTATTGTCTCATAGATAATATTTACATCATAATCTATCAACTACTGTCTCATAGATAATATTTACATCACAGTCTATCAACTATTGTCTCATAGATAATATTTACATCATAATCTATCAACTATTGTCTCATAGATAATATGCACATCACAGTCTATCAACTATTGTCTCATAGATAATATTTACATCATAATCTATCAACTACTGTCTCATAGATAATATTTACATCATAAGTCTATCAACTATTGTCTCATAGATAATATTTACATCATAATCTATCAACTATTGTCTCATAGATAATATTTACATCATAATCTATCAACTATTGTCTCATAGATAATATTTACATCAAAATCTATCAACTATTGTCTCATAGATAATATTTACATCACAGTCTATCAACTATTGTCTCATAGATAATATTCACATCACAATCTATCAACTACTGTCTCATAGATAATATTTACATCAAAATCTATCAACTACTGTCTCATAGATAATATTTACATCAAAATCTATCAACTACTGTCTCATAGATAATATTTACATCAAAATCTATCAACTACTGTCTCATAGATAATATTTACATCAAAATCTATCAACTACTGTCTCATAGATAATATTTACATCACAGTCTATCAACTACTGTCTCATAGATAATATTCACATCACAGTCTATCAACTATTGTCTCATAGATAATATTCACATCACAGTCTATCAACTATTGTCTCATAGATAATATTCACATCACAGTCTATCAACTATTGTCTCATAGATAATATTTACATCAAAATCTATCAACTACTGTCTCATAGATAATATTCACATCACAGTCTATCAACTATTGTCTCATAGATAATATTTACATCAAAATCTATCAACTACTGGCTCATAGATAATATTTACATCATAAGCTATCAACTATTGTCTCATAGATAATATTTACATCACAATCTATCAACTACTGTCTCATAGATAATATTCACATCACAGTCTATCAACTATTGTCTCATAGATAATATTCACATCACAGTCTATCAACTATTGTCTCATAGATAATATTCACATCACAGTCTATCAACTATTGTCTCATAGATAATATTCACATCACAGTCTATCAACTATTGTCTCATAGATAATATTTACATCAAAATCTATCAACTATTGTCTCATAGATAATATTCACATCACAGTCTATCAACTATTGTCTCATAGATAATATTTACATCATAATCTATCAACTACTGTCTCATAGATAATATTTACATCATAAGCTATCAACTATTGTCTCATAGATATTTACATCAAATCTATCAACTACTGTCTCATAGATAATATTCACATCACAGTCTATCAACTATTGTCTCATAGATAATATTCACATCACAGTCTATCAACTATTGTCTCATAGATAATATTCACATCACAGTCTATCAACTATTGTCTCATAGATAATATTTACATCAAAATCTATCAACTACTGTCTCATAGATAATATTTACATCAAAATCTATCAACTATTGTCTCATAGATAATATTCACATCACAGTCTATCAACTATTGTCTCATAGATAATATTCACATCACAGTCTATCAACTATTGTCTCATAGATAATATTTACATCATAATCTATCAACTACTGTCTCATAGATAATATTTACATCACAGTCTATCAACTATTGTCTCATAGATAATATTTACATCATAATCTATCAACTATTGTCTCATAGATAATATTTACATCAAAATCTATCAACTATTGTCTCATAGATAATATTCACATCACAATCTATCAACTACTGTCTCATAGATAATATTTACATCAAAATCTATCAACTACTGTCTCATAGATAATATTTACATCAAAATCTATCAACTATTGTCTCATAGATAATATTTACATCAAAATCTATCAACTACTGTCTCATAGATAATATTCACATCACAGTCTATCAACTATTGTCTCATAGATAATATTTACATCAAAATCTATCAACTACTGTCTCATAGATAATATTTACATCATAAGCTATCAACTATTGTCTCATAGATAATATTTACATCACAATCTATCAACTACTGTCTCATAGATAATATTCACATCACAGTCTATCAACTATTGTCTCATAGATAATATTCACATCACAGTCTATCAACTATTGTCTCATAGATAATATTCACATCACAGTCTATCAACTATTGTCTCATAGATAATATTCACATCACAGTCTATCAACTATTGTCTCATAGATAATATTTACATCAAAATCTATCAACTATTGTCTCATAGATAATATTCACATCACAGTCTATCAACTATTGTCTCATAGATAATATTTACATCATAATCTATCAACTACTGTCTCATAGATAATATTTACATCATAAGCTATCAACTATTGTCTCATAGATATTTACATCAAAATCTATCAACTACTGTCTCATAGATAATATTCACATCACAGTCTATCAACTATTGTCTCATAGATAATATTCACATCACAGTCTATCAACTATTGTCTCATAGATAATATTCACATCACAGTCTATCAACTATTGTCTCATAGATAATATTTACATCAAAATCTATCAACTACTGTCTCATAGATAATATTTACATCAAATCTATCAACTATTGTCTCATAGATAATATTCACATCACAGTCTATCAACTATTGTCTCATAGATAATATTCACATCACAGTCTATCAACTATTGTCTCATAGATAATATTTACATCATAATCTATCAACTACTGTCTCATAGATAATATTCACATCACAGTCTATCAACTATTGTCTCATAGATAATATTTACATCATAATCTATCAACTATTGTCTCATAGATAATATTTACATCAAAATCTATCAACTATTGTCTCATAGATAATATTCACATCACAATCTATCAACTACTGTCTCATAGATAATATTTACATCAAAATCTATCAACTACTGTCTCATAGATAATATTTACATCAAAATCTATCAACTATTGTCTCATAGATAATATTTACATCAAAATCTATCAACTACTGTCTCATAGATAATATTTACATCAAAATCTATCAACTACTGTCTCATAGATAATATTTACATCACAGTCTATCAACTACTGTCTCATAGATAATATTCACATCACAGTCTATCAACTATTGTCTCATAGATAATATTCACATCACAATCTATCAACTATTGTCTCATAGATAATATTCACATCACAGTCTATCAACTATTGTCTCATAGATAATATTCACATCACAGTCTATCAACTATTGTCTCATAGATAATATTTACATCAAAATCTATCAACTACTGTCTCATAGATAATATTCACATCACAATCTATCAACTATTGTCTCATAGATAATATTTACATCATAATCTATCAACTATTGTCTCATAGATAATATTTACATCAAAATCTATCAACTACTGTCTCATAGATAATATTCACATCACAGTCTATCAACTATTGTCTCATAGATAATATTCACATCACAGTCTATCAACTATTGTCTCATAGATAATATTTACATCACAGTCTATCAACTATTGTCTCATAGATAATATTACATCATCATAATCTATCAACTACTGTCTCATAGATAATATTCACATCACAATCTATCAACTATTGTCTCATAGATAATATTTACATCAAAATCTATCAACTATTGTCTCATAGATAATATTTACATCACAGTCTATCAACTATTGTCTCATAGATAATATTCACATCACAGTCTATCAACTATTGTCTCATAGATAATATTCACATCACAGTCTATCAACTATTGTCTCATAGATAATATTTACATCAAAATCTATCAACTACTGTCTCATAGATAATATTCACATCACAGTCTATCAACTATTGTCTCATAGATAATATTTACATCAAAATCTATCAACTACTGTCTCATAGATAATATTTACATCAAAATCTATCAACTACTGTCTCATAGATAATATTTACATCATAAGCTATCAACTATTGTCTCATAGATAATATTTACATCACAATCTATCAACTACTGTCTCATAGATAATATTCACATCACAGTCTATCAACTATTGTCTCATAGATAATATTCACATCACAGTCTATCAACTATTGTCTCATAGATAATATTCACATCACAGTCTATCAACTATTGTCTCATAGATAATATTCACATCACAGTCTATCAACTATTGTCTCATAGATAATATTTACATCAAAATCTATCAACTATTGTCTCATAGATAATATTCACATCACAGTCTATCAACTATTGTCTCATAGATAATATTTACATCATAATCTATCAACTACTGTCTCATAGATAATATTTACATCATAAGCTATCAACTATTGTCTCATAGATAATATTTACATCATAATCTATCAACTACTGTCTCATAGATAATATTCACATCACAGTCTATCAACTATTGTCTCATAGATAATATTCACATCACAGTCTATCAACTATTGTCTCATAGATAATATTCACATCACAGTCTATCAACTATTGTCTCATAGATAATATTTACATCATAATCTATCAACTACTGTCTCATAGATAATATTTACATCACAGTCTATCAACTATTGTCTCATAGATAATATTTACATCATAATCTATCAACTATTGTCTCATAGATAATATTCACATCACAGTCTATCAACTATTGTCTCATAGATAATATTTACATCATAATCTATCAACTACTGTCTCATAGATAATATTTACATCATAAGTCTATCAACTATTGTCTCATAGATAATATTTACATCATAATCTATCAACTATTGTCTCATAGATAATATTTACATCATAATCTATCAACTATTGTCTCATAGATAATATTTACATCAAAATCTATCAACTATTGTCTCATAGATAATATTTACATCACAGTCTATCAACTATTGTCTCATAGATAATATTCACATCACAATCTATCAACTACTGTCTCATAGATAATATTTACATCAAAATCTATCAACTACTGTCTCATAGATAATATTTACATCATAAGCTATCAACTATTGTCTCATAGATAATATTTACATCACAATCTATCAACTACTGTCTCATAGATAATATTCACATCACAGTCTATCAACTATTGTCTCATAGATAATATTCACATCACAGTCTATCAACTATTGTCTCATAGATAATATTCACATCACAGTCTATCAACTATTGTCTCATAGATAATATTTACATCATAATCTATCAACTACTGTCTCATAGATAATATTTACATCACAGTCTATCAACTATTGTCTCATAGATAATATTTACATCATAATCTATCAACTATTGTCTCATAGATAATATTCACATCACAGTCTATCAACTATTGTCTCATAGATAATATTTACATCATAATCTATCAACTACTGTCTCATAGATAATATTTACATCATAAGTCTATCAACTATTGTCTCATAGATAATATTTACATCATAATCTATCAACTATTGTCTCATAGATAATATTTACATCACAATCTATCAACTATTGTCTCATAGATAATATTTACATCAAAATCTATCAACTATTGTCTCATAGATAATATTTACATCACAGTCTATCAACTATTGTCTCATAGATAATATTCACATCACAATCTATCAACTACTGTCTCATAGATAATATTTACATCAAAATCTATCAACTACTGTCTCATAGATAATATTTACATCAAAATCTATCAACTACTGTCTCATAGATAATATTTACATCAAAATCTATCAACTACTGTCTCATAGATAATATTTACATCAAAATCTATCAACTACTGTCTCATAGATAATATTTACATCACAGTCTATCAACTATTGTCTCATAGATAATATTCACATCACAGTCTATCAACTATTGTCTCATAGATAATATTCACATCACAGTCTATCAACTATTGTCTCATAGATAATATTCACATCACAGTCTATCAACTATTGTCTCATAGATAATATTTACATCAAAATCTATCAACTACTGTCTCATAGATAATATTCACATCACAGTCTATCAACTATTGTCTCATAGATAATATTTACATCAAAATCTATCAACTACTGTCTCATAGATAATATTCACATCACAGTCTATCAACTATTGTCTCATAGATAATATTCACATCACAGTCTATCAACTATTGTCTCATAGATAATATTTACATCACAGTCTATCAACTATTGTCTCATAGATAATATTTACATCATAATCTATCAACTATTGTCTCATAGATAATATTTACATCATAATCTATCAACTATTGTCTCATAGATAATATTTACATCAAAATCTATCAACTATTGTCTCATAGATAATATTTACATCACAGTCTATCAACTATTGTCTCATAGATAATATTCACATCACAGTCTATCAACTATTGTCTCATAGATAATATTCACATCACAGTCTATCAACTATTGTCTCATAGATAATATTTACATCAAAATCTATCAACTACTGTCTCATAGATAATATTCACATCACAGTCTATCAACTATTGTCTCATAGATAATATTTACATCAAAATCTATCAACTACTGTCTCATAGATAATATTTACATCAAAATCTATCAACTACTGGCTCAAAGATAATATTTACATCATAAGCTATCAACTATTGTCTCATAGATAATATTTACATCACAATCTATCAACTACTGTCTCATAGATAATATTCACATCACAGTCTATCAACTATTGTCTCATAGATAATATTCACATCACAGTCTATCAACTATTGTCTCATAGATAATATTCACATCACAGTCTATCAACTATTGTCTCATAGATAATATTCACATCACAGTCTATGAACTATTGTCTCATAGATAATATTTACATCAAAATCTATCAACTATTGTCTCATAGATAATATTCACATCACAGTCTATCAACTATTGTCTCATAGATAATATTTACATCATAATCTATCAACTACTGTCTCAAAGATAATATTTACATCATAAGCTATCAACTATTGTCTCATAGATAATATTTACATCATAATCTATCAACTACTGTCTCATAGATAATATTCACATCACAGTCTATCAACTATTGTCTCATAGATAATATTCACATCACAGTCTATCAACTATTGTCTCATAGATAATATTCACATCACAGTCTATCAACTATTGTCTCATAGATAATATTTACATCATAATCTATCAACTACTGTCTCATAGATAATATTTACATCACAGTCTATCAACTATTGTCTCATAGATAATATTTACATCATAATCTATCAACTATTGTCTCATAGATAATATTCACATCACAGTCTATCAACTATTGTCTCATAGATAATATTTACATCATAATCTATCAACTACTGTCTCATAGATAATATTTACATCATAAGTTATCAACTATTGTCTCATAGATAATATTTACATCATAATCTATCAACTATTGTCTCATAGATAATATTTACATCATAATCTATCAACTATTGTCTCATAGATAATATTTACATCAAAATCTATCAACTATTGTCTCATAGATAATATTTACATCACAGTCTATCAACTATTGTCTCATAGATAATATTCACATCACAATCTATCAACTACTGTCTCATAGATAATATTTACATCAAAATCTATCAACTACTGTCTCATAGATAATATTTACATCAAAATCTATCAACTACTGTCTCATAGATAATATTTACATCAAAATCTATCAACTACTGTCTCATAGATAATATTTACATCACAATCTATCAACTACTGTCTCATAGATAATATTTACATCACAGTCTATCAACTACTGTCTCATAGATAATATTCACATCACAGTCTATCAACTATTGTCTCATAGATAATATTCACATCACAGTCTATCAACTATTGTCTCATAGATAATATTCACATCACAGTCTATCAACTATTGTCTCATAGATAATATTTACATCAAATCTATCAACTACTGTCTCATAGATAATATTCACATCACAGTCTATCAACTATTGTCTCATAGATAATATTTACATCAAAATCTATCAACTACTGTCTCATAGATAATATTTACATCATAAGCTATCAACTATTGTCTCATAGATAATATTTACATCACAATCTATCAACTACTGTCTCATAGATAATATTCACATCACAGTCTATCAACTATTGTCTCATAGATAATATTCACATCACAGTCTATCAACTATTGTCTCATAGATAATATTCACATCACAGTCTATCAACTATTGTCTCATAGATAATATTCACATCACAGTCTATCAACTATTGTCTCATAGATAATATTTACATCAAAATCTATCAACTATTGTCTCATAGATAATATTCACATCACAGTCTATCAACTATTGTCTCATAGATAATATTTACATCATAATCTATCAACTACTGTCTCATAGATAATATTTACATCATAAGCTATCAACTATTGTCTCATAGATAATATTTACATCATAATCTATCAACTACTGTCTCATAGATAATATTCACATCACAGTCTATCAACTATTGTCTCATAGATAATATTCACATCACAGTCTATCAACTATTGTCTCATAGATAATATTCACATCACAGTCTATCAACTATTGTCTCATAGATAATATTTACATCATAATCTATCAACTACTGTCTCATAGATAATATTTACATCACAGTCTATCAACTATTGTCTCATAGATAATATTTACATCACAATCTATCAACTATTGTCTCATAGATAATATTCACATCACAGTCTATCAACTATTGTCTCATAGATAATATTTACATCATAATCTATCAACTACTGTCTCATAGATAATATTTACATCATAAGTCTATCAACTATTGTCTCATAGATAATATTTACATCATAATCTATCAACTATTGTCTCATAGATAATATTTACATCACAATCTATCAACTATTGTCTCATAGATAATATTCACATCACAATCTATCAACTACTGTCTCATAGATAATATTCACATCACAATCTATCAACTACTGTCTCATAGATAATATTTACATCAAAATCTATCAACTACTGTCTCATAGATAATATTTACATCAAAATCTATCAACTATTGTCTCATAGATAATATTCACATCACAATCTATCAACTATTGTCTCATAGATAATATTCACATCACAATCTATCAACTATTGTCTCATAGATAATATTCACATCACAGTCTATCAACTATTGTCTCATAGATAATATTCACATCACAGTCTATCAACTATTGTCTCATAGATAATATTTACATCACAATCTATCAACTACTGTCTCATAGATAATATTTACATCAAAATCTATCAACTATTGTCTCATAGATAATATTTACATCACAGTCTATCAACTATTGTCTCATAGATAATATTCACATCACAATCTATCAACTACTGTCTCATAGATAATATTCACATCACAGTCTATCAACTATTGTCTCATAGATAATATTTACATCATAATCTATCAACTACTGTCTCATAGATAATATTTACATCATAAGCTATCAACTATTGTCTCATAGATAATATTTACATCATAATCTATCAACTACTGTCTCATAGATAATATTCACATCACAGTCTATCAACTATTGTCTCATAGATAATATTCACATCACAGTCTATCAACTATTGTCTCATAGATAATATTCACATCACAGTCTATCAACTATTGTCTCATAGATAATATTTACATCAAAATCTATCAACTACTGTCTCATAGATAATATTCACATCACAGTCTATCAACTATTGTCTCATAGATAATATTTACATCAAAATCTATCAACTACTGTCTCATAGATAATATTTACATCAAAATCTATCAACTACTGGCTCATAGATAATATTTACATCATAAGCTATCAACTATTGTCTCATAGATAATATTTACATCACAATCTATCAACTACTGTCTCATAGATAATATTCACATCACAGTCTATCAACTATTGTCTCATAGATAATATTCACATCACAGTCTATCAACTATTGTCTCATAGATAATATTCACATCACAGTCTATCAACTATTGTCTCATAGATAATATTCACATCACAGTCTATCAACTATTGTCTCATAGATAATATTTACATCAAAATCTATCAACTATTGTCTCATAGATAATATTCACATCACAGTCTATCAACTATTGTCTCATAGATAATATTCACATCACAGTCTATGAACTATTGTCTCATAGATAATATTTACATCATAATCTATCAACTACTGTCTCATAGATAATATTTACATCATAAGTCTATCAACTATTGTCTCATAGATAATATTTACATCATAATCTATCAACTATTGTCTCATAGATAATATTTACATCATAATCTATCAACTATTGTCTCATAGATAATATTTACATCAAAATCTATCAACTACTGTCTCATAGATAATATTCACATCACAATCTATCAACTATTGTCTCATAGATAATATTTACATCAAAATCTATCAACTACTGTCTCATAGATAATATTTACATCAAAATCTATCAACTATTGTCTCATAGATAATATTTACATCAAAATCTATCAACTACTGTCTCATAGATAATATTTACATCAAAATCTATCAACTACTGTCTCATAGATAATATTTACATCACAGTCTATCAACTACTGTCTCATAGATAATATTTACATCACAATCTATCAACTATTGTCTCATAGATAATATTTACATCACAATCTATCAACTATTGTCTCATAGATAATATTCACATCACAGTCTATCAACTATTGTCTCATAGATAATATTCACATCACAGTCTATCAACTATTGTCTCATAGATAATATTCACATCACAGTCTATCAACTATTGTCTCATAGATAATATTCACATCACAGTCTATCAACTATTGTCTCATAGATAATATTTACATCAAAATCTATCAACTATTGTCTCATAGATAATATTCACATCACAGTCTATCAACTATTGTCTCATAGATAATATTTACATCATAATCTATCAACTACTGTCTCATAGATAATATTTACATCAAAATCTATCAACTATTGTCTCATAGATAATATTTACATCATAAGTCTATCAACTATTGTCTCATAGATAATATTCACATCACAATCTATCAACTACTGTCTCATAGATAATATTCACATCACAGTCTATCAACTATTGTCTCATAGATAATATTCACATCACAGTCTATCAACTATTGTCTCATAGATAATATTTACATCACAGTCTATCAACTATTGTCTCATAGATAATATTTACATCACAGTCTATCAACTATTGTCTCATAGATAATATTTACATCACAATCTATCAACTATTGTCTCATAGATAATATTCACATCACAGTCTATCAACTATTGTCTCATAGATAATATTTACATCATAATCTATCAACTACTGTCTCATAGATAATATTTACATCACAGTCTATCAACTATTGTCTCATAGATAATATTTACATCATAATCTATCAACTACTGTCTCATAGATAATATTTACATCACAGTCTATCAACTATTGTCTCATAGATAATATTCACATCACAATCTATCAACTATTGTCTCATAGATAATATTCACATCACAATCTATCAACTATTGTCTCATAGATAATATTTACATCAAAATCTATCAACTACTGTCTCATAGATAATATTTACATCACAGTCTATCAACTATTGTCTCATAGATAATATTCACATCACAATCTATCAACTATTGTCTCATAGATAATATTTACATCACAGTCTATCAACTATTGTCTCATAGATAATATTTACATCATAATCTATCAACTATTGTCTCATAGATAATATTTACATCATAAGTCTATCAACTATTGTCTCATAGATAATATTTACATCACAATCTATCAACTATTGTCTCATAGATAATATTTACATCACAATCTATCAACTATTGTCTCATAGATAATATTTACATCACAATCTATCAACTATTGTCTCATAGATAATATTTACATCACAATCTATCAACTATTGTCTCATAGATAATATTCACATCACAATCTATCAACTACTGTCTCATAGATAATATTTACATCAAAATCTATCAACTACTGTCTCATAGATAATATTTACATCAAAATCTATCAACTACTGTCTCATAGATAATATTTACATCACAATCTATCAACTACTGTCTCATAGATAATATTCACATCACAGTCTATCAACTATTGTCTCATAGATAATATTCACATCACAGTCTATCAACTATTGTCTCATAGATAATATTCACATCACAGTCTATCAACTATTGTCTCATAGATAATATTTACATCAAAATCTATCAACTACTGTCTCATAGATAATATTCACATCACAGTCTATCAACTATTGTCTCATAGATAATATTTACATCAAAATCTATCAACTACTGTCTCATAGATAATATTTACATCAAAATCTATCAACTACTGTCTCATAGATAATATTTACATCATAAGCTATCAACTATTGTCTCATAGATAATATTTACATCACAATCTATCAACTACTGTCTCATAGATAATATTCACATCACAGTCTATCAACTATTGTCTCATAGATAATATTCACATCACAGTCTATCAACTATTGTCTCATAGATAATATTCACATCACAGTCTATCAACTATTGTCTCATAGATAATATTCACATCACAGTCTATCAACTATTGTCTCATAGATAATATTTACATCAAAATCTATCAACTATTGTCTCATAGATAATATTCACATCACAGTCTATCAACTATTGTCTCATAGATAATATTCACATCACAGTCTATCAACTATTGTCTCATAGATAATATTTACATCATAATCTATCAACTACTGTCTCATAGATAATATTTACATCATAATCTATCAACTATTGTCTCATAGATAATATTTACATCATAATCTATCAACTATTGTCTCATAGATAATATTTACATCAAAATCTATCAACTATTGTCTCATAGATAATATTTACATCAAAATCTATCAACTACTGTCTCATAGATAATATTCACATCACAGTCTATCAACTACTGTCTCATAGATAATATTTACATCACAATCTATCAACTACTGTCTCATAGATAATATTTACATCACAATCTATCAACTATTGTCTCATAGATAATATTTACATCACAATCTATCAACTATTGTCTCATAGATAATATTCACATCACAGTCTATCAACTATTGTCTCATAGATAATATTTACATCACAGTCTATCAACTATTGTCTCATAGATAATATTTACATCACAGTCTATCAACTATTGTCTCATAGATAATATTTACATCAAATCTATCAACTATTGTCTCATAGATAATATTTACATCACAGTCTATCAACTATTGTCTCATAGATAATATTCACATCACAATCTATCAACTATTGTCTCATAGATAATATTCACATCACAATCTATCAACTATTGTCTCATAGATAATATTTACATCACAATCTATCAACTATTGTCTCATAGATAATATTTACATCACAATCTATCAACTATTGTCTCATAGATAATATTTACATCACAATCTATCAACTATTGTCTCATAGATAATATTCACATCACAATCTATCAACTATTGTCTCATAGATAATATTCACATCACAGTCTATCAACTATTGTCTCATAGATAATATTCACATCACAGTCTATCAACTATTGTCTCATAGATAATATTTACATCACAATCTATCAACTACTGTCTCATAGATAATATTTACATCAAAATCTATCAACTATTGTCTCATAGATAATATTTACATCACAGTCTATCAACTATTGTCTCATAGATAATATTTACATCATAATCTATCAACTACTGTCTCATAGATAATATTTACATCACAGTCTATCAACTATTGTCTCATAGATAATATTTACATCACAATCTATCAACTATTGTCTCATAGATAATATTCACATCACAGTCTATCAACTATTGTCTCATAGATAATATTCACATCACAGTCTATCAACTATTGTCTCATAGATAATATTTACATCACAGTCTATCAACTATTGTCTCATAGATAATATTTACATCACAGTCTATCAACTATTGTCTCATAGATAATATTTACATCATAATCTATCAACTATTGTCTCATAGATAATATTTACATCAAAATCTATCAACTATTGTCTCATAGATAATATTTACATCACAATCTATCAACTATTGTCTCATAGATAATATTCACATCACAGTCTATCAACTATTGTCTCATAGATAATATTTACATCACAATCTATCAACTATTGTCTCATAGATAATATTTACATCACAGTCTATCAACTATTGTCTCATAGATAATATTTACATCATAATCTATCAACTACTGTCTCATAGATAATATTTACATCAAATCTATCAACTATTGTCTCATAGATAATATTTACATCACAATCTATCAACTATTGTCTCATAGATAATATTCACATCACAGTCTATCAACTATTGTCTCATAGATAATATTCACATCACAGTCTATCAACTATTGTCTCATAGATAATATTTACATCAAAATCTATCAACTATTGTCTCATAGATAATATTTACATCAAAATCTATCAACTACTGTCTCATAGATAATATTTACATCACAATCTATCAACTACTGTCTCATAGATAATATTTACATCAAAATCTATCAACTACTGTCTCATAGATAATATTTACATCACAGTCTATCAACTACTGTCTCATAGATAATATTTACATCACAATCTATCAACTATTGTCTCATAGATAATATTTACATCACAATCTATCAACTATTGTCTCATAGATAATATTCACATCACAATCTATCAACTATTGTCTCATAGATAATATTCACATCACAATCTATCAACTACTGTCTCATAGATAATATTCACATCACAGTCTATCAACTATTGTCTCATAGATAATATTTACATCAAAATCTATCAACTATTGTCTCATAGATAATATTTACATCAAAATCTATCAACTATTGTCTCATAGATAATATTTACATCATAATCTATCAACTATTGTCTCATAGATAATATTTACATCACAGTCTATCAACTACTGTCTCATAGATAATATTCACATCACAGTCTATCAACTATTGTCTCATAGATAATATTCACATCACAGTCTATCAACTATTGTCTCATAGATAATATTCACATCACAGTCTATCAACTATTGTCTCATAGATAATATTCACATCACAGTCTATCAACTATTGTCTCATAGATAATATTTACATCAAAATCTATCAACTATTGTCTCATAGATAATATTCACATCACAGTCTATCAACTATTGTCTCATAGATAATATTCACATCACAGTCTATCAACTATTGTCTCATAGATAATATTTACATCACAATCTATCAACTACTGTCTCATAGATAATATTTACATCACAATCTATCAACTACTGTCTCATAGATAATATTTACATCAAAATCTATCAACTATTGTCTCATAGATAATATTTACATCACAATCTATCAACTATTGTCTCATAGATAATATTTACATCACAATCTATCAACTACTGTCTCATAGATAATATTTACATCACAGTCTATCAACTATTGTCTCATAGATAATATTTACATCACAGTCTATCAACTATTGTCTCATAGATAATATTCACATCACAATCTATCAACTATTGTCTCATAGATAATATTTACATCACAATCTATCAACTATTGTCTCATAGATAATATTCACATCACAGTCTATCAACTATTGTCTCATAGATAATATTCACATCACAGTCTATCAACTATTGTCTCATAGATAATATTTACATCACAATCTATCAACTATTGTCTCATAGATAATATTTACATCAAAATCTATCAACTATTGTCTCATAGATAATATTTACATCACAGTCTATCAACTATTGTCTCATAGATAATATTCACATCACAGTCTATCAACTATTGTCTCATAGATAATATTCACATCACAGTCTATCAACTATTGTCTCATAGATAATATTTACATCATAATCTATCAACTACTGTCTCATAGATAATATTTACATCATAATCTATCAACTACTGTCTCATAGATAATATTTACATCATAATCTATCAACTATTGTCTCATAGATAATATTCACATCACAGTCTATCAACTATTGTCTCATAGATAATATTCACATCACAGTCTATCAACTATTGTCTCATAGATAATATTCACATCACAGTCTATCAACTATTGTCTCATAGATAATATTTACATCAAAATCTATCAACTACTGTCTCATAGATAATATTTACATCAAAATCTATCAACTATTGTCTCATAGATAATATTTACATCATAATCTATCAACTATTGTCTCATAGATAATATTTACATCACAGTCTATCAACTATTGTCTCATAGATAATATTTACATCATAATCTATCAACTATTGTCTCATAGATAATATTTACATCATAATCTATCAACTATTGTCTCATAGATAATATTTACATCAAATCTATCAACTACTGTCTCATAGATAATATTCACATCACAGTCTATCAACTATTGTCTCATAGATAATATTCACATCACAGTCTATCAACTATTGTCTCATAGATAATATTTACATCACAGTCTATCAACTATTGTCTCATAGATAATATTTACATCACAATCTATCAACTATTGTCTCATAGATAATATTTACATCATAATCTATCAACTATTGTCTCATAGATAATATTTACATCAAAATCTATCAACTATTGTCTCATAGATAATATTTACATCACAGTCTATCAACTATTGTCTCATAGATAATATTCACATCACAATCTATCAACTACTGTCTCATAGATAATATTTACATCAAAATCTATCAACTACTGTCTCATAGATAATATTTACATCAAAATCTATCAACTACTGTCTCATAGATAATATTTACATCAAAATCTATCAACTACTGTCTCATAGATAATATTTACATCAAAATCTATCAACTACTGTCTCATAGATAATATTTACATCACAGTCTATCAACTACTGTCTCATAGATAATATTCACATCACAGTCTATCAACTATTGTCTCATAGATAATATTCACATCACAGTCTATCAACTATTGTCTCATAGATAATATTCACATCACAGTCTATCAACTATTGTCTCATAGATAATATTTACATCAAAATCTATCAACTACTGTCTCATAGATAATATTCACATCACAGTCTATCAACTATTGTCTCATAGATAATATTTACATCAAAATCTATCAACTACTGTCTCATAGATAATATTTACATCAAAATCTATCAACTACTGTCTCATAGATAATATTTACATCATAATCTATCAACTATTGTCTCATAGATAATATTTACATCACAATCTATCAACTACTGTCTCATAGATAATATTCACATCACAGTCTATCAACTATTGTCTCATAGATAATATTCACATCACAGTCTATCAACTATTGTCTCATAGATAATATTCACATCACAGTCTATCAACTATTGTCTCATAGATAATATTCACATCACAGTCTATCAACTATTGTCTCATAGATAATATTTACATCAAAATCTATCAACTATTGTCTCATAGATAATATTTACATCACAGTCTATCAACTATTGTCTCATAGATAATATTCACATCACAGTCTATCAACTATTGTCTCATAGATAATATTTACATCATAATCTATCAACTACTGTCTCATAGATAATATTTACATCAAAATCTATCAACTACTGTCTCATAGATAATATTTACATCACAATCTATCAACTATTGTCTCATAGATAATATTTACATCAAAATCTATCAACTACTGTCTCATAGATAATATTTACATCACAATCTATCAACTATTGTCTCATAGATAATATTTACATCACAGTCTATCAACTACTGTCTCATAGATAATATTTACATCACAGTCTATCAACTATTGTCTCATAGATAATATTCACATCACAATCTATCAACTATTGTCTCATAGATAATATTCACATCACAATCTATCAACTATTGTCTCATAGATAATATTCACATCACAGTCTATCAACTATTGTCTCATAGATAATATTCACATCACAGTCTATCAACTATTGTCTCATAGATAATATTTACATCACAATCTATCAACTACTGTCTCATAGATAATATTTACATCAAAATCTATCAACTATTGTCTCATAGATAATATTTACATCACAGTCTATCAACTATTGTCTCATAGATAATATTCACATCACAATCTATCAACTATTGTCTCATAGATAATATTTACATCATAATCTATCAACTACTGTCTCATAGATAATATTTACATCATAAGCTATCAACTATTGTCTCATAGATAATATTTACATCACAATCTATCAACTACTGTCTCATAGATAATATTCACATCACAGTCTATCAACTATTGTCTCATAGATAATATTTACATCACAATCTATCAACTATTGTCTCATAGATAATATTCACATCACAGTCTATCAACTATTGTCTCATAGATAATATTCACATCACAGTCTATCAACTATTGTCTCATAGATAATATTCACATCACAGTCTATCAACTATTGTCTCATAGATAATATTTACATCAAAATCTATCAACTACTGTCTCATAGATAATATTTACATCAAAATCTATCAACTACTGGCTCATAGATAATATTTACATCATAAGCTATCAACTATTGTCTCATAGATAATATTTACATCACAATCTATCAACTACTGTCTCATAGATAATATTCACATCACAGTCTATCAACTATTGTCTCATAGATAATATTCACATCACAGTCTATCAACTATTGTCTCATAGATAATATTCACATCACAGTCTATCAACTATTGTCTCATAGATAATATTCACATCACAGTCTATCAACTATTGTCTCATAGATAATATTTACATCAAAATCTATCAACTATTGTCTCATAGATAATATTCACATCACAGTCTATCAACTATTGTCTCATAGATAATATTCACATCACAGTCTATCAACTATTGTCTCATAGATAATATTCACATCACAGTCTATCAACTATTGTCTCATAGATAATATTCACATCACAGTCTATCAACTATTGTCTCATAGATAATATTTACATCAAAATCTATCAACTATTGTCTCATAGATAATATTCACATCACAGTCTATCAACTATTGTCTCATAGATAATATTCACATCACAGTCTATCAACTATTGTCTCATAGATAATATTTACATCATAATCTATCAACTACTGTCTCATAGATAATATTTACATCATAAGTCTATCAACTATTGTCTCATAGATAATATTTACATCATAATCTATCAACTATTGTCTCATAGATAATATTTACATCATAATCTATCAACTATTGTCTCATAGATAATATTTACATCAAAATCTATCAACTACTGTCTCATAGATAATATTCACATCACAATCTATCAACTACTGTCTCATAGATAATATTTACATCAAAATCTATCAACTACTGTCTCATAGATAATATTTACATCAAAATCTATCAACTATTGTCTCATAGATAATATTTACATCAAAATCTATCAACTACTGTCTCATAGATAATATTTACATCAAAATCTATCAACTACTGTCTCATAGATAATATTTACATCACAGTCTATCAACTACTGTCTCATAGATAATATTCACATCACAGTCTATCAACTATTGTCTCATAGATAATATTCACATCACAATCTATCAACTATTGTCTCATAGATAATATTCACATCACAGTCTATCAACTATTGTCTCATAGATAATATTCACATCACAGTCTATCAACTATTGTCTCATAGATAATATTTACATCAAAATCTATCAACTACTGTCTCATAGATAATATTCACATCACAATCTATCAACTATTGTCTCATAGATAATATTCACATCACAGTCTATCAACTATTGTCTCATAGATAATATTCACATCACAGTCTATCAACTATTGTCTCATAGATAATATTTACATCACAATCTATCAACTACTGTCTCATAGATAATATTTACATCAAAATCTATCAACTATTGTCTCATAGATAATATTTACATCACAGTCTATCAACTATTGTCTCATAGATAATATTCACATCACAATCTATCAACTACTGTCTCATAGATAATATTCACATCACAGTCTATCAACTATTGTCTCATAGATAATATTTACATCATAATCTATCAACTACTGTCTCATAGATAATATTTACATCATAAGCTATCAACTATTGTCTCATAGATAATATTTACATCATAATCTATCAACTACTGTCTCATAGATAATATTCACATCACAGTCTATCAACTATTGTCTCATAGATAATATTCACATCACAGTCTATCAACTATTGTCTCATAGATAATATTCACATCACAGTCTATCAACTATTGTCTCATAGATAATATTCACATCACAGTCTATCAACTATTGTCTCATAGATAATATTTACATCATAATCTATCAACTACTGTCTCATAGATAATATTTACATCACAGTCTATCAACTATTGTCTCATAGATAATATTTACATCATAATCTATCAACTATTGTCTCATAGATAATATTTACATCATAATCTATCAACTATTGTCTCATAGATAATATTTACATCAAAATCTATCAACTACTGTCTCATAGATAATATTCACATCACAGTCTATCAACTATTGTCTCATAGATAATATTTACATCAAAATCTATCAACTACTGTCTCATAGATAATATTTACATCAAAATCTATCAACTATTGTCTCATAGATAATATTTACATCAAAATCTATCAACTACTGTCTCATAGATAATATTTACATCAAAATCTATCAACTACTGTCTCATAGATAATATTTACATCACAGTCTATCAACTACTGTCTCATAGATAATATTCACATCACAGTCTATCAACTATTGTCTCATAGATAATATTCACATCACAATCTATCAACTATTGTCTCATAGATAATATTCACATCACAGTCTATCAACTATTGTCTCATAGATAATATTCACATCACAGTCTATCAACTATTGTCTCATAGATAATATTTACATCAAAATCTATCAACTACTGTCTCATAGATAATATTCACATCACAATCTATCAACTATTGTCTCATAGATAATATTCACATCACAGTCTATCAACTATTGTCTCATAGATAATATTCACATCACAGTCTATCAACTATTGTCTCATAGATAATATTTACATTACAATCTATCAACTACTGTCTCATAGATAATATTTACATCAAAATCTATCAACTATTGTCTCATAGATAATATTTACATCACAGTCTATCAACTATTGTCTCATAGATAATATTCACATCACAATCTATCAACTACTGTCTCATAGATAATATTCACATCACAGTCTATCAACTATTGTCTCATAGATAATATTTACATCATAATCTATCAACTACTGGCTCATAGATAATATTTACATCATAAGCTATCAACTATTGTCTCATAGATAATATTTACATCATAATCTATCAACTACTGTCTCATAGATAATATTCACATCACAGTCTATCAACTATTGTCTCATAGATAATATTCACATCACAGTCTATCAACTATTGTCTCATAGATAATATTCACATCACAGTCTATCAACTATTGTCTCATAGATAATATTCACATCACAGTCTATCAACTATTGTCTCATAGATAATATTTACATCATAATCTATCAACTACTGTCTCATAGATAATATTTACATCACAGTCTATCAACTATTGTCTCATAGATAATATTTACATCATAATCTATCAACTATTGTCTCATAGATAATATTTACATCATAATCTATCAACTACTGTCTCATAGATAATATTTACATCAAAATCTATCAACTACTGTCTCATAGATAATATTTACATCAAAATCTATCAACTACTGTCTCATAGATAATATTTACATCACAGTCTATCAACTACTGTCTCATAGATAATATTCACATCACAGTCTATCAACTATTGTCTCATAGATAATATTCACATCACAGTCTATCAACTATTGTCTCATAGATAATATTCACATCACAGTCTATCAACTATTGTCTCATAGATAATATTTACATCAAAATCTATCAACTACTGTCTCATAGATAATATTCACATCACAGTCTATCAACTATTGTCTCATAGATAATATTTACATCAAAATCTATCAACTACTGTCTCATAGATAATATTTACATCAAAATCTATCAACTACTGGCTCAAAGATAATATTTACATCATAAGCTATCAACTATTGTCTCATAGATAATGTTTACATCACAATCTATCAACTACTGTCTCATAGATAATATTCACATCACAGTCTATCAACTATTGTCTCATAGATAATATTCACATCACAGTCTATCAACTATTGTCTCATAGATAATATTCACATCACAGTCTATCAACTATTGTCTCATAGATAATATTCACATCACAGTCTATGAACTATTGTCTCATAGATAATATTTACATCAAAATCTATCAACTATTGTCTCATAGATAATATTCACATCACAGTCTATCAACTATTGTCTCATAGATAATATGCACATCACAGTCTATGAACTATTGTCTCATAGATAATATTTACATCATAATCTATCAACTACTGTCTCATAGATAATATTTACATCAAAATCTATCAACTACTGTCTCATAGATAATATTTACATCAAAATCTATCAACTATTGTCTCATAGATAATATTTACATCAAAATCTATCAACTACTGTCTCATAGATAATATTTATATCAAAATCTATCAACTACTGTCTCATAGATAATATTTACATCACAGTCTATCAACTACTGTCTCATAGATAATATTCATATCACAGTCTATCAACTATTGTCTCATATATAATATTCACATCACAATCTATCAACTATTGTCTCATAGATAATATTCACATCACAATCTATCAACTATTGTCTCATAGATAATATTCACATCACAGTCTATCAACTATTGTCTCATAGATAATATTCACATCACAGTCTATCAACTATTGTCTCATAGATAATATTTACATTACAATCTATCAACTACTGGCTCATAGATAATATTTACATCAAAATCTATCAACTATTGTCTCATAGATAATATTTACATCACAGTCTATCAACTATTGTCTCATAGATAATATTCACATCACAATCTATCAACTATTGTCTCATAGATAATATTTACATCATAATCTATCAACTACTGGCTCAAAGATAATATTTACATCATAAGCTATCAACTATTGTCTCATAGATAATATTTACATCATAATCTATCAACTACTGTCTCATAGATAATATTCACATCACAGTCTATCAACTATTGTCTCATAGATAATATTTACATCAAAATCTATCAACTATTGTCTCATAGATAATATTCACATCACAGTATATCAACTATTGTCTCATAGATAATATTCACATCACAGTCTATCAACTATTGTCTCATAGATAATATTCACATCACAGTCTATCAACTATTGTCTCATAGATAATATTTACATCAAAATCTATCAACTACTGTCTCATAGATAATATTTACATCAAAATCTATCAACTACTGGCTCAAAGATAATATTTACATCATAAGCTATCAACTATTGTCTCATAGATAATGTTTACATCACAATCTATCAACTACTGTCTCATAGATAATATTCACATCACAGTCTATCAACTATTGTCTCATAGATAATATTCACATCACAGTCTATCAACTATTGTCTCATAGATAATATTCACATCACAGTCTATCAACTATTGTCTCATAGATAATATTCACATCACAGTCTATGAACTATTGTCTCATAGATAATATTTACATCAAAATCTATCAACTATTGTCTCATAGATAATATTCACATCACAGTCTATCAACTATTGTCTCATAGATAATATTCACATCACAGTCTATCAACTATTGTCTCATAGATAATATTCACATCACAGTCTATCAACTATTGTCTCATAGATAATATTCACATCACAGTCTATGAACTATTGTCTCATAGATAATATTTACATCAAAATCTATCAACTATTGTCTCATAGATAATATTCACATCACAGTCTATCAACTATTGTCTCATAGATAATATGCACATCACAGTCTATGAACTATTGTCTCATAGATAATATTTACATCATAATCTATCAACTACTGTCTCATAGATAATATTTACATCATAAGTTATCAACTATTGTCTCATAGATAATATTTACATCATAATCTATCAACTATTGTCTCATAGATAATATTTACATCATAATCTATCAACTATTGTCTCATAGATAATATTTACATCAAAATCTATCAGCTACTGTCTCATAGATAATATTCACATCACAATCTATCAACTACTGTCTCATAGATAATATTTACATCAAAATCTATCAACTACTGTCTCATAGATAATATTTACATCAAAATCTATCAACTATTGTCTCATAGATAATATTTACATCAAAATCTATCAACTACTGTCTCATAGATAATATTTATATCAAAATCTATCAACTACTGTCTCATAGATAATATTTACATCACAGTCTATCAACTACTGTCTCATAGATAATATTCATATCACAGTCTATCAACTATTATCTCATATATAATATTCACATCACAATCTATCAACTATTGTCTCATAGATAATATTCACATCACAGTCTATCAACTATTGTCTCATAGATAATATTCACATCACAGTCTATCAACTATTGTCTCATAGATAATATTTACATCAAAATCTATCAACTACTGTCTCATAGATAATATTCACATCACAATCTATCAACTATTGTCTCATAGATAATATTCACATCACAGTCTATCAACTATTGTCTCATAGATAATATTCACATCACAGTCTATCAACTATTGTCTCATAGATAATATTTACATTACAATCTATCAACTACTGGCTCAAAGATAATATTTACATCAAAATCTATCAACTATTGTCTCATAGATAATATTTACATCACAGTCTATCAACTATTGTCTCATAGATAATATTCACATCACAATCTATCAACTACTGTCTCATAGATAATATTCACATCACAGTCTATCAACTATTGTCTCATAGATAATATTTACATCATAATCTATCAACTACTGGCTCAAAGATAATATTTACATCATAAGCTATCAACTATTGTCTCATAGATAATATTTACATCATAATCTATCAACTACTGTCTCATAGATAATATTCACATCACAGTCTATCAACTATTGTCTCATAGATAATATTCACATCACAGTCTATCAACTATTGTCTCATAGATAATATTCACATCACAGTCTATGAACTATTGTCTCATAGATAATATTCACATCACAGTCTATGAACTATTGTCTCATAGATAATATTTACATCATAATCTATCAACTACTGTCTCATAGATAATATTTACATCACAGTCTATCAACTATTGTCTCATAGATAATATTTACATTATAATCTATCAACTATTGTCTCATAGATAATATTTACATCATAATCTATCAACTATTGTCTCATAGATAATATTTACATCAAAATCTATCAACTACTGTCTCATAGATAATATTCACATCACAGTCTATCAACTATTGTCTCATAGATAATATTCACATCACAGTCTATCAACTATTGTCTCATAGATAATATTTACATCACAGTCTATCAACTATTGTCTCATAGATAATATTTACATCATAATCTATCAACTATTGTCTCATAGATAATATTTACATCATAATCTATCAACTATTGTCTCATAGATAATATTTACATCAAAATCTATCAACTATTGTCTCATAGATAATATTTACATCACAGTCTATCAACTATTGTCTCATAGATAATATTCACATCACAATCTATCAACTACTGTCTCATAGATAATATTTACATCAAAATCTATCAACTATTGTCCCATAGATAATATTTACATCACAGTCTATCAACTACTGTCTCATAGATAATATTTACATCAAAATCTATCAACTACTGTCTCATAGATAATATTTACATCAAAATCTATCAACTACTGTCTCATAGATAATATTTACATCACAGTCTATCAACTACTGTCTCATAGATAATATTCACATCACAGTCTATCAACTATTGTCTCATAGATAATATTCACATCACAGTCTATCAACTATTGTCTCATAGATAATATTCACATCACAGTCTATCAACTATTGTCTCATAGATAATATTTACATCAAAATCTATCAACTACTGTCTCATAGATAATATTCACATCACAGTCTATCAACTATTGTCTCATAGATAATATTTACATCAAAATCTCTCAACTACTGTCTCATAGATAATATTTACATCAAAATCTATCAACTACTGGCTCAAAGATAATATTTACATCATAAGCTATCAACTACTGTCTCATAGATAATGTTTACATCACAATCTATCAACTACTGTCTCATAGATAATATTCACATCACAGTCTATCAACTATTGTCTCATAGATAATATTCACATCACAGTCTATCAACTATTGTCTCATAGATAATATTCACATCACAGTCTATCAACTATTGTCTCATAGATAATATTCAGATCACAGTCTATGAACTATTGTCTCATAGATAATATTTATATCAAAATCTATCAACTATTGTCTCATAGATAATATTCACATCACAGTCTATCAACTATTGTCTCATAGATAATATGCACATCACAGTCTATGAACTATTGTCTCATAGATAATATTTACATCATAATCTATCAACTACTGTCTCATAGATAATATTTACATCATAAGCTATCAACTATTGTCTCTTAGATAATATTTACATCATAATCTATCAACTATTGTCTCATAGATAATATTTACATCATAATCTATCAACTATTGTCTCATAGATAATATTTACATCAAAATCTATCAACTATTGTCTCATAGATAATATTTACATCAAAATCTATCAGCTACTGTCTCATAGATAATATTCACATCACAATCTATCAACTATTGTCTCATAGATAATATTTACATCAAAATCTATCAACTACTGTCTCATAGATAATATTTACATCAAAATCTATCAACTATTGTCTCATAGATAATATTTACATCAAAATCTATCAACTACTGTCTCATAGATAATATTTATATCAAAATCTATCAACTACTGTCTCATAGATAATATTTACATCACAGTCTATCAACTACTGTCTCATAGATAATATTCATATCACAGTCTATCAACTATTGTCTCATATATAATATTCACATCACAATCTATCAACTATTGTTTCATAGATAATATTCACATCACAGTCTATCAACTATTGTCTCATAGATAATATTCACATCACAGTCTATCAACTATTGTCTCATAGATAATATTTACATCAAAATCTATCAACTACTGTCTCATAGATAATATTCACATCACAATCTATCAACTATTGTCTCATAGATAATATTCACATCACAGTCTATCAACTATTGTCTCATAGATAATATTTACATCAAAATCTATCAACTATTGTCTCATAGATAATATTTACATCACAGTCTATCAACTACTGTCTCATAGATAATATTTACATCACAGTCTATCAACTACTGTCTCATAGATAATATTTACATCACAATCTATCAACTACTGTCTCATAGATAATATTTACATCACAGTCTATCAACTACTGTCTCATAGATAATATTTACATCACAGTCTATCAACTACTGTCTCATAGATAATATTTACATCACAGTCTATCAACTACTGTCTCATAGATAATATTTACATCACAGTCTATCAACTACTGTCTCATAGATAATATTCACATCACAGTCTATCAACTACTGTCTCATAGATAATATTTACATCAAAATCTATCAACTATTGTCTCATAGATAATATTCACATCACAGTCTATCAACTACTGTCTCATAGATAATATTCACACCACAGTCTATCAACTACTGTCTCATAGATAATATTCACATCACAATCTATCAACTACTGTCTCATAGATAATATTCGCATCACAGTCTATCAACTACTGTCTCATAGATAATATTCGCATCACAGTCTATCAACTACTGTCTCATAGATAATATTTACATCACAGTCTATCAACTACTGTCTCATAGATAATATTTACATCACAGTCTATCAACTACTGTCTCATAGATAATATTCACATCACAGTCTATCAACTACTGTCTCATAGATAATATTTACATCACAGTCTATCAACTACTGTCTCATAGATAATATTTACATCACAGTCTATCAACTACTGTCTCATAGATAATATTCACATCACAGTCTGTCAACTACTGTCTCATAGATAATATTTACATCACAGTCTATCAACTACTGTCTCATAGATAATATTCACATCACAGTCTATCAACTAATGTCTCATTCTACTAATCACAAGGTGTGTCTTGCTCTAAGTCAGTTCTCCTTCAGTCTACACCAGTTCTAAGCAAGTTATCAGAATACATCTTCATCTTTGTGAATTCCTTTAGACTTGATCATAACTTTGGGAAACATCACAACAGTGCTCTCTCTCGAGTTGCCCTCTACTAGTCTCCTATATTTGACAGCTCCTGTTGCTTCTATGGTCAGTCATCTAATGCCTACTGAGTCTAATTTTGTCATCGTATGATCCCAGCGAACTCTTAACATTCAACTTTCACACGATCTTCATGAGAATGAGCTCACCACATTTCTTTGTTTTCCTCAAGAGAGATAATTCCAAAATACTCCACTGTATAAATCTCCCATTCTTTTCATGTAAGATAACTCTCCTTATTTCCATTCTCGTTAACAAAGAAAAGGTATGGGATTTGTCCTTTGTGTAGAGTTTTGTTTGGGAGGACTAAGATCAAATAAGATCACTAAAGGTACAACTTGCAACTTAATTTTATTTTCGTTAACGCTGTCCAATAACTTTAATAGATTTCTTGATGTAATTTTCGTTAACGCTGTCCAATAACTTTAATAGATTTCTTGATGTAATTTTCGTTAGCGCTGTCCAATAACTTTAATAGATTTCTTGATGTAATTTTCGTTAACGCTGTCCAATAACTTGAATAGATTTCTTGATGTAATTTTCGTTAGCGCTGTCCAATAACTTGAATAGATTTCTTGATGTAATTTTCGTTAGCGCTGTCCAATAACTTTAATAGATTTCTTGATGTAATTTTCGTTAGCGCTGTCCAATAACTTTAATAGATTTCTTGATGTAATTTTCGTTAGCGTTGTCCAATAACTTTAATAGATTTCTTGATGTAATTTTCGTTAGCGCTGTCCAATAACTTTAATAGATTTCTTGATGTAATTTTCATTAGCGCTGTCCAATAACTTTAATAGATTTCTTGATGTAATTTCGCAGAGTACATGTTCGCAGAACAGATAAAATTGATCTAGAAGCAGCGTACCACCACATAAATGAATACATGGCCCATGTGGAGGAGTACTTTAATCAGTTGGAGAGAACACAAGCCAATGTTACCAGGAGAGTTTACTTAGCCTCTGATGATCCTGAAGCACTGAAAGAGGCACAAAAACTGTAAGGTTTATATCTCAGGCTAGAATTATGGTATTTAAACCATTGTACAAATCAGATTTCAATTTCAGATTAGAATTATGGTATTTAAACCATTGTACAAATCAGATTTCAATTTCAGATTAGAATTATGGTATTTAAACCATTGTACAAATCAGATTTCAATTTCAGATTAGAATTATGGTATTTAAACCATTGTACAAATCAGATTTCAATTTCAGATTAGAATTATGGTATTTAAACCATTGTACAAATCAGATTTCAATTTCAGATTAGAATTATGGTATTTAAACCATTGTACAAATCAGATTTCAATTTCAGATTAGGATTATGGTATTCAGGTCAATGTAAATATTCAGATTTTCATTCCAGGCCAGAATTATGGTATCCAGTTATTGTTTTAAAAGAAAGTATGACTTTAATCCCATTCTAGATCATGGTTTTCAGGTCAATGTAAAAATTCAGATTTTAATCCCAAACTTGAATTATGATTTTCAGGTGAAAGTAAAAATCAGACTTTAATGCCAGACTCTGATCATGTATTTTCATATGGAAGTAGAATAAGGTTTTTAATTTAAAGACGAGAGTCATGTTTCTCAGATTAAAGTGAGAGTCATGTTTCTCAGATTAAAGTGAGAGTCATGTTTCTCAGATTAAAGTGAGAGTCATGCTGAGAGACCAGATTGTATTGGATCATCTCTTTATTATTAATTCTGTTCTTACTAAGAATAAAATTGCAATCTTTGATTGGTGCTCTCATAGAAAATAGTTGACTGTTCATGCCAGGAACGACATTAAAACATGTACTGATACTGGAAGATGGTCAGTTCATCTTTTTCATTGACTTGCTAGTGAATTATGTTACATATCTTACACCAAGCAGCTCAACACACATTTGTTTAGGATTGCCTCCCTGGCCTTTGTTTTTCCATGCACTCAGCAATAAACATTGTCATCACCATCCACCACGGATGGTGCCACAGCTAACCCGCCATGTTTTCTGTTTTATCATTGTATACAGCTTATGTTTTCTGTTTTGTCAGTGTATACAGCTTATGTTTTCTGTTTTGTCAGTGTATACAGCTTATGTTTTCTGTTTTGTCAGTGTATACAGCTTATGTTTTCTGTTTTGTCAGTGTATACAGCTTATGTTTTCTGTTTTATCATTGTATACAGCTTATGTTTTCTGTTTTGTCAGTGTATACAGCTTATGTTTTCTGTTTTATCATTGTATACAGCTTATGTTTTCTGTTTTGTCAGTGTATACAGCTTTTGTTTTCTGTTTTGTCAGTGTATACAGCTCATGTTTTCTGTTTTGTCAGTGTATACAGCTTATGTTTTCTGTTTTGTCAGTGTATACAGCTCATGTTTTCTGTTTTGTCAGTGTATACAGCTAATGTTTTCTGTTTTTTCATTGTATACAGCTCATGTTTTCTGTTTTGTCAGTGTATACAGCTTTTGTTTTCTGTTTTGTCAGTGTATACAGCTCATGTTTTCTGTTTTGTCAGTGTATACAGCTTATGTTTTTGTTTTGTCAGTGTATACAGCTTATGTTTTCTGTTTTGTCAGTGTATACAGCTCATGTTTTCTGTTTTGTCAGTGTATACAGCTCATGTTTTCTGTTTTGTCAGTGTATACAGCTCATGTTTTCTGTTTTGTCAGTGTATACAGCTCATGTTTTCTGCTTTTTCAGTGTATACAGCTCATGTTTTCTGCTTTTTCAGTGTATACAGCTCATGTTTTCTGTTTTGTCAGTGTATACAGATCATGTTTTCTGTTTTGTCAGTGTATACAGCTCATGTTTTCTGTTTTGTCAGTGTATACAGCTCATGTTTTCTGTTTTGTCAGTGTATACAGCTCATGTTTTCTGTTTTGTCAGTGTATACAGCTCATGTTTTCTGTTTTGTCAGTGTATACAGCTCATGTTTTCTGTTTTGTCAGTGTATACAGCTCATGTTTTCTGTTTTGTCAGTGTATACAGCTCATGTTTTCTGTTTTGTCAGTGTATACAGCTCATGTTTTCTGTTTTGTCAGTGTATACAGCTCATGTTTTCTGTTTTGTCAGTGTATACAGCTCATGTTTTCTGTTTTGTCAGTGTATACAGCTTCTCTTTCCTTCCTCATCTCCCTTTCAGCCTCAAGGGGAGATATAATTTGTGGCCTTTTGCTCTTCTGTTGACAACTGCTGCTTTTATGTTTCCTAGTGATTCTTCTATTCCATTAATTTATCTATTTCGTGGCCGACCCTTGGTGTTCTTGCAATGTTCATTGAAGGCTCGTCGTGTTGTGTATTAATCTCTGTCTTATCATGTGGTGAAACCATTTTATCTGTTGTTTCTTTATGTATTCTATGGCAGGAATTATTGGTAGCTTTTTTTCTCAGTTCTTAATTTCTGATCTTGTCTCTCAGGCTGTTTCCTGTCATTCGTTTAACAGATTTAATCTCGGTAGAGATTATTTTTCTTATTATACTTGCATCTAGGGTCCAGGACTGGCATTGGTAGCACAACATTGGGATGAAGATTGTATTGTAGAGTGCCCGTTTTGCCTCTAGAGTTATGTCCTTGTTGGACAATAGTGGTGATAGCTGTCCTATGATTTGACAAGCTTTGTTGCATCTTAAGTCTATCTCTGCTGTTTGAGAATTGTCGTTTGTCACTAAATTTCCTAGGTATTTGAATTACTGTACTTGTTTTAGTTGTCTACCATCTATAGTTATGTTGATGTTCTGTTTTAGTTGTCTACCGTCTATAGGTATGTTGATGTTCTGTTTTAGTTGTCTACCGTCTATAGTTATGTTAATGATCTGTTTGAGTTGTCTACTGTCTATAGTTATGTTGATGCTCTGTTTTAGTTGTCTACCGTCTATAGTTATGTTGATGATCTGTTTTAGTTGTCTACTTTCTATAGTTATGTTGATGTTCTGTTTGAGTTGTCTACCGTCTATAGTTATGTTGATGATCTGTTTATCTTTGTTGATATTCATGACGTCTGTTTTGTTGATGTTTATTTTCATGTTGTATTTTGTGCATGTGCTGTTAAGTCTGTATAAGTATTCTTGTAGGTCTTCCTACACCTAACTCTAGCTATTAGGACAGTGATCTAGTAACCCTTTCTTGTGAAACTAACCAAAAAAAACAACAGTTTTAAAACTAAATGATTAATGTGATCAATTTTGTGTTATTTTCTCTTCTCTTTTCTACCTTTCAGCTCCCTATGTAGCATAGGTCTTCAACAAACACTTTCCAAGTCGTTCTGTTTCTTGCCATTCTTTTAAGATCATTCCATGTCTTCCCCATCATCTTCATCTCTGCTTCCATCTGTCTTCTCCAAGAATTTCTTGGTCTTCCTCTTTGTCTTTGTTCCTGGAATTCCAAAAAAGGGCCTGTTGTGTAATAATCTCAGTTGACTTCCACAGTGTGTGCCCTATCCAGCGCCATCATCTTCACTGTATCTCGTTATCCACTGGTATTTGACTGGTACATTTCCATAATTCTATGTTAGTGATTTTGTCCTGCCATTTCCATCCTTTTATTCTGCATAAGCATCGTTAATGAAAGTCTGTATCTTCATGATTGTCAATTTTGTTGTTCTCCATGTTTCACAGCCATATAATAGGACTGACTTAACACTGGAGTTGAAAATTTTTATTTTTGTATTTAACCTAATTTCTTTGGACTTCCATATGTTTCCCAGTGCAACAAAAGCTCCTCTTGCTTTTGATATCCTTATTTTGGTATCATTTTCTGTTCCTCCCTCTTTATCTATATTACTGCCCAGATATATGTAAGATTGTACGTCTAGTAGAGGTATTTCTCCTAATTTTATTTGGTTATTGCCAACTGCATATATACCCGCTCGTGCACTGCCGGGGCCCGAAAGGGGAGTAAAGAATAGTGGCGCTGTACCCTATCAGGCATGTTCGTAAGAGGCGAGAAAGGAGGGTTGGGCATGGGACTGGCTATCCCATACTGTTAAAAAAATATGCTGAAAAAACTTCACAAACATGTTATTTTATTTATGTTTTAATGTTGATGTTTTCATCTTGATGTTTTAATGTTGATGTTTTCATCTTGATGTTTTAATGTTGATGTTTTCATCTTGATGTTTTAATGTTGATGTTTTCATCTTGATGTTTTAATGTTGATGTTTTCATCTTGATGTTTTAATGTTGATGTTTTAATGTTGATGTTTTCATCTTGATGTTTTAATCTTGATGTTTTAATCTTGATGTTTTCATCTTGATGTTTTAATGTTGATGTTTTAATCTTGATGTTTTCATCTTGCCAGATATCCCAAGTATACTTTTATCAGTGATAACTCGATATCACAGTCTGCGTCACTGGAATCAAGATACAACGATATCTCATTACGAGGGATTATCATTGATATATATTATCTTGCCCGTTGTGACTTCCTTGTCTGCACATTTTCATCTCAGGTAAATCCATTTTGTGATACCATCTCAGGTAAATCCATTTTGTGATACCATCTCAGGTAAATCCATTTTGTGATACCATCTCAGGTAAATCCATTTTGTGATACCATCTCAGGTAAATCCATTTTGTGATACCATCTCAGGTAAATCCATTTTGTGATACCATCTCAGGTAATACCACATTGTAACACTCTCTAATGTAATACCTCATTGTGACACTCTCTAATGTAATACCTCATTGTGACACTCTCTCAGGTAATACCTCATTGTAACACTCTCTAATGTAATACCTCATTGTAACACTCTCTAATGTAATACCTCATTGTAACACTCTCTAATGTAATACCTCATTGTAACACTCTCTAATGTAATACCTCATTGTGACACTCTCTAATGTAATACCTCATTGTAACACTCTCTAATGTAATACCTCATTGTAACACTCTCTAATGTAATACCTCATTGTGACACTCTCTAATGTAATACCTCATTGTAACACTCTCTAATGTAATACCTCATTGTGACACTCTCTAATGTAATACCTCATTGTAACACTCTCTAATGTAATACCTCATTGTAACACTCTCTAATGTAATACCTCATTGTAACACTCTCTAATGTAATACCTCATTGTGACACTCTCTAATGTAATACCTCATTGTGACACTCTCTAATGTAATACCTCATTGTGACACTCTCTCAGGTAATACCTCATTTGTTACACTCTCTCAGGTAATACCTCATTGTGACACTCTCTCAGGTAATACCTCATTGTGACACTCTCTCAGGTAATACCTCATTGTGACACTCTCTCAGGTAATACCTCATTGTGACACTCTCTCAGGTAATACCTCATTGTGACACTCTCTAATGTAATACCTCATTGTGACACTCTCTAATGTAATACCTCATTGTGACACTCTCTAATGTAATACCTCATTGTGACACTCTCTAATGTAATACCTCATTGTGACACTCTCTAATGTAATACCTCATTGTGACACTCTCTAATGTAATACCTCATTGTGACACTCTCTCAGGTAATACCTCATTGTGACACTCTCTCAGGTAATACCTCATTGTGACACTCTCTCAGGTAATACCTCATTGTGGCACTCTCTCAGGTAATACCTCATTGTGACACTCTCTAATGTAATACCTCATTGTGACACTCTCTCAGGTAATACCTCATTGTGACACTCTCTAATGTAATACCTCATTGTGACACTCTCTAATGTAATACCTCATTGTGACACTCTCTCAGGTAATACCTCATTGTGACACTCTCTAATGTAATACCTCATTGTGACACTCTCTAATGTAATACCTCATTGTGACACTCTCTAATGTAATACCTCATTGTGACACTCTCTAATGTAATACCTCATTGTGACACTCTCTAATGTAATACCTCATTGTGACACTCTCTAATGTAATACCTCATTGTGACACTCTCTCAGGTAATACCTCATTGTGACACTCTCTCAG
The DNA here is from genome assembly GCA_032433765.1 of Megaustenia siamemsis. Classification (NCBI taxonomy): domain Eukaryota; kingdom Metazoa; phylum Mollusca; class Gastropoda; order Stylommatophora; family Ariophantidae; genus Megaustenia; species Megaustenia siamemsis. The sequence goes on from JAVIAB010000050.1 coordinate 3,165,628, forward strand.
GTAATACCTCATTGTGACACTCTCTCACGTAATACCTCATTGTGACACTCTCTAACGTAATACCTCATTGTGACACTCTCTAACGTAATACCTCATTGTGACACTCTCTAACGTAATACCTCATTGTGACACTCTCTAATGTAATACCTCATTGTGACACTCTCTAATGTAATACCTCATTGTGACACTCTCTAATGTAATACCTCATTGTGACACTCTCTAATACCTCATTGTGACACTCTCTAATACCTCATTGTGACACTCTCTAATACCTCATTGTGACACTCTCTAATACCTCATTGTGACACTCTCTAATACCTCATTGTGACACTCTCTAATACCTCATTGTGACACTCTCTAATACCTCATTGTGACACTCTCTAATACCTCATTGTGACACTCTCTAATACCTCATTGTGACACTCTCTAATACCTCATTGTGACACTCTCTAATACCTCATTGTGACACTCTCTCAGGTAATACCTCATTGTGACACTCTCAAACGTAATACCTCATTGTGACACTCTCTAACGTAATACCTCATTGTGACACTCTCTAACGTAATACCTCATTGTGACACTCTCTCAGGTAATACCTCATTGTGACACTCTCTAATACCTCATTGTGACACTCTCTCAGGTAATACCTCATTGTGACACTCTCTAATACCTCATTGTGACACTCTCTAATGTAATACCTCATTGTGACACTCTCTCAGGTAATACCTCATTGTGACACTCTCTAATACCTCATTGTGACACTCTCTCATGTAATACCTCATTGTGACACTCTCTAATACCTCATTGTGACACTCTCTCAGGTAATACCTCATTGTGACACTCTCTAATACCTCATTGTGACACTCTCTAATGTAATACCTCATTGTGACACTCTCTCAGGTAATACCTCATTGTGACACTCTCTCAGGTAATACCTCATTGTGACACTCTCTAATACCTCATTGTGACACTCTCTCAGGTAATACCTCATTGTGACACTCTCTAATACCTCATTGTGACACTCTCTAATACCTCATTGTGACACTCTCTCAGGTAATACCTCATTGTGACACTCTCTCAGGTAATACCTCATTGTGACACTCTCTCAGGTAATACCTCATTGTGACACTCTCTAATACCTCATTGTGACACTCTCAGGTAATACCTCATTGTGACACTCTCTAATACCTCATTGTGACACTCTCTAATACCTCATTGTGACACTCTCTAATACCTCATTGTGACACTCTCTAATACCTCATTGTGACACTCTCTAATACCTCATTGTGACACTCTCTCAGGTAATACCTCATTGTGACACTCTCTAATACCTCATTGTGACACTCTCTCAGGTAATACCTCATTGTGACACTCTCTCAGGTAATACCTCATTGTGACACTCTCTAATACCTCATTGTGACACTCTCTCAGGTAATACCTCATTGTGACACTCTCTAATACCTCATTGTGACACTCTCTAATACCTCATTGTGACACTCTCTAATACCTCATTGTGACACTCTCTAATGTAATACCTCATTGTGACACTCTCTAATACCTCATTGTGACACTCTCTCACGTAATACCTCATTGTGACACTCTCTAATACCTCATTGTGACACTCTCTCACGTAATACCTCATTGTGACACTCTCTAATACCTCATTGTGACACTCTCTAATACCTCATTGTGACACTCTCTAATACCTCATTGTGACACTCTCTAATGTAATACCTCATTGTGACACTCTCTAATACCTCATTGTGACACTCTCTCACGTAATACCTCATTGTGACACTCTCTAATACCTCATTGTGACACTCTCTCACGTAATACCTCATTGTGACACTCTCTAATACCTCATTGTGACACTCTCTAATACCTCATTGTGACACTCTCTAATACCTCATTGTGACACTCTCTCACATAATACCTCATTGTGACACTCTCTAATACCTCATTGTGACACTCTCTAATACCTCATTGTGACACTCTCTAATACCTCATTGTGACACTCTCTCAGGTAATACCTCATTGTGACACTCTCTAATACCTCATTGTGACACTCTCTAATACCTCATTGTGACACTCTCTAATACCTCATTGTGACACTCTCTCAGGTAATACCTCATTGTGACACTCTCTAATACCTCATTGTGACACTCTCTCAGGTAATACCTCATTGTGACACTCTCTCAGGTAATACCTCATTGTGACACTCTCCCAGGTAATACCTCATTGTGACACTCTCTCACATAATACCTCATTGTGACACTCTCTCAGGTAATACCTCATTGTGACACTCTTTCACATAATATCTCATTGTGACACTCTCTCAGGTAATACCTCATTGTGACACTCTCTCACATAATACCTCATTGTGACACTCTCTAATACCTCATTGTGACACTCTCTCAGGTAATACCTCATTGTGACACTCTCTCACGTAATACCTCATTGTGACACTCTCTAATACCTCATTGTGACACTCTCTCACGTAATACCTCATTGTGACACTCTCTAATACCTCATTGTGACACTCTCTCAGGTAGTACCTCATTGTGACACTCTCTCACATAATACCTCATTATGACACTCTCTAATACCTCATTGTGACACTCTCTCAGGTAATACCTCATTGTGACACTCTCTCACATAATACCTCATTGTGACACTCTCTAATACCTCATTGTGACACTCTCTCACGTAATACCTCATTGTGACACTCTCTAATACCTCATTGTGACACTCTCTCAGGTAATACCTCATTGTGACACTCTCTAATACCTCATTGTGACACTCTCTCAGGTAATACCTCATTGTGACACTCTCTCACGTAATACCTCATTGTGACACTCTCTAATACCTCATTGTGACACTCTCTCACATAATACCTCATTGTGACACTCTCTAATACCTCATTGTGACACTCTCTCACGTAATACCTCATTGTGACACTCTCTCAGGTAATACCTCATTGTGACACTCTCTCACGTAATACCTCATTGTGACACTCTCTCACGTAATACCTCATTGTGACACTCTCTCAGGTAATACCTCATTGTGACACTCTCTCAGGTAATACCTCATTGTGACACTCTCTCAGGTAATACCTCATTGTGACACTCTCTCACGTAATACCTCATTGTGACACTCTCTAATACCTCATTGTGACACTCTCTCACGTAATACCTCATTGTGACACTCTCTCAGGTAATACCTCATTGTGACACTCTCTAATACCTCATTGTGACACTCTCTCAGGTAATACCTCATTGTGACACTCTCTAATACCTCATTGTGACACTCTCTAATGTAATACCTCATTGTGACACTCTCTCAGGTAATACCTCATTGTGACACTCTCTAATACCTCATTGTGACACTCTCTCAGGTAATACCTCATTGTGACACTCTCTAATACCTCATTGTGACACTCTCTCAGGTAATACCTCATTGTGACACTCTCTAATACCTCATTGTGACACTCTCTAATGTAATACCTCATTGTGACACTCTCTCAGGTAATACCTCATTGTGACACTCTCTCAGGTAATACCTCATTGTGACACTCTCTAATACCTCATTGTGACACTCTCTCAGGTAATACCTCATTGTGACGCTCTCTAATACCTCATTGTGACACTCTCTAATACCTCATTGTGACACTCTCTCAGGTAATACCTCATTGTGACACTCTCTCAGGTAATACCTCATTGTGACACTCTCTCAGGTAATACCTCATTGTGACACTCTCTAATACCTCATTGTGACACTCTCTCAGGTAATACCTCATTGTGACACTCTCTAATACCTCATTGTGACACTCTCTAATACCTCATTGTGACACTCTCTAATACCTCATTGTGACACTCTCTAATACCTCATTGTGACACTCTCTAATACCTCATTGTGACACTCTCTCAGGTAATACCTCATTGTGACACTCTCTAATACCTCATTGTGACACTCTCTCAGGTAATACCTCATTGTGACACTCTCTAATACCTCATTGTGACACTCTCTCAGGTAATACCTCATTGTGACACTCTCTCAGGTAATACCTCATTGTGACACTCTCTAATACCTCATTGTGACACTCTCTCAGGTAATACCTCATTGTGACACTCTCTAATACCTCATTGTGACACTCTCTAATACCTCATTGTGACACTCTCTAATACCTCATTGTGACACTCTCTAATGTAATACCTCATTGTGACACTCTCTAATACCTCATTGTGACACTCTCTCACGTAATACCTCATTGTGACACTCTCTAATACCTCATTGTGACACTCTCTCACGTAATACCTCATTGTGACACTCTCTAATACCTCATTGTGACACTCTCTAATACCTCATTGTGACACTCTCTAATACCTCATTGTGACACTCTCTAATGTAATACCTCATTGTGACACTCTCTAATACCTCATTGTGACACTCTCTCACGTAATACCTCATTGTGACACTCTCTAATACCTCATTGTGACACTCTCTCACGTAATACCTCATTGTGACACTCTCTAATACCTCATTGTGACACTCTCTAATACCTCATTGTGACACTCTCTAATACCTCATTGTGACACTCTCTAATACCTCATTGTGACACTCTCTAATACCTCATTGTGACACTCTCTAATACCTCATTGTGACACTCTCAGGTAATACCTCATTGTGACACTCTCTAATACCTCAATGTGACACTCTCTAATACCTCATTGTGACACTCTCTAATACCTCATTGTGACACTCTCTCAGGTAATACCTCATTGTGACACTCTCTAATACCTCATTGTGACACTCTCTCAGGTAATACCTCATTGTGACACTCTCTCAGGTAATACCTCATTGTGACACTCTCCCAGGTAATACCTCATTGTGACACTCTCTCACATAATACCTCATTGTGACACTCTCTCAGGTAATACCTCATTGTGACACTCTCTCACATAATATCTCATTGTGACACTCTCTCAGGTAATACCTCATTGTGACACTCTCTCACATAATACCTCATTGTGACACTCTCTAATACCTCATTGTGACACTCTCTAATACCTCATTGTGACACTCTCTAATACCTCATTGTGACACTCTCTAATACCTCATTGTGACACTCTCTAATACCTCATTGTGACACTCTCTAATACCTCATTGTGACACTCTCTAATACCTCATTGTGACACTCTCTAATACCTCATTGTGACACTCTCTCAGGTAATACCTCATTGTGACACTCTCTAAGGTAATACCTCATTGTGACACTCTCTAACGTAATACCTCATTGTGACACTCTCTAAGGTAATACCTCATTGTGACACTCTCTCAGGTAATACCTCATTGTGACACTCTCTAAGGTAATACCTCATTGTGACACTCTCTCAGGTAATACCTCATTGTGACACTCTCTCAGGTAATACCTCATTGTGACACTCTCTCAGGTAATACCTCATTGTGACACTCTCTAATACCTCATTGTGACACTCTCTAATACCTCATTGTGACACTCTCTCAGGTAATACCTCATTGTGACACTCTCTAAGGTAATACCTCATTGTGACACTCTCTAACGTAATACCTCATTGTGACACTCTCTCAGGTAATACCTCATTGTGACACTCTCTAAGGTAATACCTCATTGTGACACTCTCTAACGTAATACCTCATTGTGACACTCTCTAACGTAATACCTCATTGTGACACTCTCTCAGGTAATACCTCATTGTGACACTCTCTAATACCTCATTGTGACACTCTCTCAGGTAATACCTCATTGTGACACTCTCTCAGGTAATACCTCATTGTGACACTCTCTCACGTAATACCTCATTGTGACACTCTCTCACGTAATACCTCATTGTGACACTCTCTCAGGTAATACCTCATTGTGACACTCTCTCAGGTAATACCTCATTGTGACACTCTCTCAGGTAATACCTCATTGTGACACTCTCTCAGGTAATACCTCATTGTGACACTCTCTCAGGTAATACCTCATTGTGACACTCTGTCAGGTAATACCTCATTGTGACACTCTCTAATACCTCATTGTGACACTCTCCCAGGTAATACCTCATTGTGACACTCTCATGTAATGCTCAACTTCTTATACCCCAAGTTTATGAACAATCTGATCATATGTGATCTTTGAGAAGTGCCATTTGTTAATTCTAAGAGAACTCATCTTCTTGCACTCCAGTCATTTCCAAAATTATTCATCTCCTTTTTGTTGCTTTACAATTTCTTCTTGACTCCAATGTTGATATGCAGTCTCCACAATCATGTTCAATTAGTTCCATGTCATATTCACTTGAACTTATAAATATTCAATTTCACGTCCTATCAGTCAATCCAGAGTCACATTCGCTTAAACTCATAATTAGCCAATCTAAAGTCATGTCCAGTCTAAATTCATGTCATTCAGTCAAATTTTTTTTAGGGGGAGGGGGGGGGGGGGGTGGCGGCAGGATTTCCCCTTGTGTCCTGCAGTTGCAACAGCAGACCATCAGCTGACCAAGACCTAGCAGTCCTACCTCCTCGTGGTCTTCCCTGGTAACAGCCTGCGTCAAAAAAAGGCAGCCTAACAGAGGTTAGGGTCGCCGTGCTCCCTGTAGTGGTGGCTCTTGCTGATATAGAATACCTAGTATTGCAGTACCTCTAGGCAGGACAAGTCACACAGTTTTCCAGCCATAGCCTGGAGCTATGCAAACTCCAACTTCTCTAGTAAAAGCTGGGAACATCAAGAAAACCATTACTACGTGCCACACTTGATGGGTCAAAGGTCTCCTGCTTGTGAAACTCGTAACATTGGACTAGTGCAACAACATGTAGCACATCTCTTTCTCGAACCACCATCTCATCTTTTATTCCTCTGTTCACTTCTCCTTCACTCACCAGTGCTTATCATCCTAGATGTAGCAGTATTTATCTGTGCCTCATCGTTTGTTATCTTTGTCCTCGTTTTCTGAAGAAGGTCGCATGTAGGCAGAAAGGTCAGTATTTTCTTGTGTTCCTTTTTTTGTCAAGCTGTCACTATAACTGGTAGGAGTATATGCTACACCCCACTGCTGGCTCTTTGTACAACAACAATCAATTGAAAGTCATCTTCACGTGTTTGAAAACCAATGTCCAGTTCAAAGTCTGGTACAAGTGGTGGGGTGCAGTGTACGCTCCTACAAAGTCTGGTACAAGTGGTGGTGTGTAGTGTATGCTCCTACAAAGTCTGGTACAAGTGGTGGGGTGTAGTGTACGCTCCTACAAAGTCTGGTACAAGTGGTGGTGTGTAGTGTATGCTCCTACAAAGTCTGGTACAAGTGGTGGGGTGTAGTGTACGCTCCTACAAAGTCTGGTACAAGTGGTGGGGTGTAGTGTATGCTCCTACAAATTCTGGTACAAGTGGTGGGGTGTAGTGTATGCTCCTACAAATTCTGGTACAAGTGATGGGGTGTAGTGTACGCTCCTACAAAGTCTGGTACAAGTGGTGGGGTATAGTGTACGCTCCTACAAAGTCTGGTACAAGTGGTGGAGTGTAGTGTACGCTCCTACAAAGTCTGGTACAAGTGGTGGAGTGTAGTGTACGCTCCTACAAAGTCTGGTACAAGTGGTGGAGTGTAGTGTATGCTCCTACAAAATCTGGTACAAGTGGTGGAGTGTAGTGTACGCTCCTACAAAATCTGGTGACAACTTTACAAAAAGGCAACACAACATAATCATAACATTTCAGCCTACATGCAGCCTTCTTCAAAAAACCCGAACACACAAATGGACAATGAAATGAAGGATAACTAAAGGGAATGATCTAGAGTAACCAAAACTATGTCTTTGAAGTAATGCGGTTAGAGAAACATGGCGGCAGCCAAGATTGGTTGACTATTTAAAGGAAGTGATAGTTAACTAAAGGGATTAGTTCAGAAGAAAGGTAGTGACAACTCTATGAAAGTCCCAGTCTTGACATGGGATTCAAGACTTAGAGAAACATTCTATGATGTTTTAGTCAGGATTTATTCACAAGATTTATTCAGAAGATTTATTCAGTAGATTTATTCACAAGATTTATTCAGAAGATTTATTCACAAGATTTATTCACAAGATTTATTCACAAGATTTATTCACAAGATTTATTCACAAGATTTATTCACAAGATTTATTCACAAGATTTATTCACAAGATTTATTCACAAGATTTATTCAGAAGATTTATTCAGTAGATTTATTCACAAGATTTATTCACAAGATTTATTCAGAAGATTTATTCAGTAGATTTATTCACAAGATTTATTCACAAGATTTATTCACAAGATTTATTCACAAGATTTATTCAGAAGATTTATTCAGTAGATTTATTCACAAGATTTATTCAGAAGATTTATTCACAAGATTTATTCACAAGATTTATTCACAAGATTTATTCACAAGATTTATTCACAAGATTTATTCACAAGATTTATTCACAAGATTTATTCACAAGATTTATTCACACGATTTATTCACAAGATTTATTTCAAGGGAAGATGTTTAGCCATAGGTTGAGGCTGTCAGAAGGGCTAGAACTTTCTATCACCCAGGTCTATATTTCAGGTCTCTTAAAGAGATCAATGCTTATTAAGGAAATCAAGGTTAGGAATATATGGACTGATACAGCAGTCATATTATCATGTGTGTGATTTTATGTGAATTACAAGAAGTTCTATGTTTCATAGATTACACCAAGGCATTTGACAAAGAAAAGCACCAAGAAATAATCAACATTTTAGAAAGCATAAACATAGACAGCAAAGATCTAAGAATAATAAAGAACATGTACTGGCAACAAACAGCGGCCATAAGAACTGGAAACCAGTTGGGAATGTTTCAACAAATAAAACAGGGTGTTAGACAAGATTGTGTGCTGTCACCAGATTTGTTTAATATTTATAGTGAGATTATTTTAAGGTCCATAAGGGACATGCCTGGAATAACAATTCAAGGTCATAATATAAATAATCTAAGTTTTGCTGATGATACAGTTTTAATCGCTAAGAGTGAAAATGAGTTACAAGAAATGTTGGACATTATAGTGAAAGAAAGCAAAAATAATGGACTCAGCCTTAATAGCAAAAAGACAGAGGTAATCGTAGCAACAAAGAAAAAGACATCACCTCAGTGCAAAATAAAGACAAGTGGAACAATATTAAAACAGGTAAATGAATTTAAATATTTGGGAACTTTGTTAACCTCAGACGGAAGATGTACAACAGAGGTGAGATGCAGAATGGCTGAGGCAAAAGCAGCTTTCCAAAAAATGAGGACGATACTATGCAATCCATTTTTGACAATAGAAACAAGAAAAAGAGTTCTTAAATGTTATGTAGAGCCTTTCTTAATATATGGATGTGAATCATGGACAATAGGACAACAGACAAGAAAATCACTGGAGTCTGTAGAAATGTGGTTTTACAGAAGAATGTTGAGAATACCATGGACAGCAAAGAAGAGTAGTGAAAATGTTCTGAGAGAGGTCAAAGCAAAAAGAGAGCTAATTTCCAATATTAGGAAGAAACAATCATCATTTTTTCGCCATGTAATGAGAAGAGAACAACTGGAATATATTATAACAACTGGAAAAATTGAGGGACGAAGAGATAGAGGGAAGCAAAGAGAAAAAATAACAGACAGCTTAAGAGAATGGCTTGCCAGAAGGTCAACATCAGAAATGATAAATAGCTGCCAAGATCGAAAGTTGTGGAGAGACATGATCACCTACGCCAGTATGGCGAGAATGAGATCTAGATGACATCTTGTGTCATCATATGACATGTTGAACACAAGTGTTGTTCTGAACATTTGTAGTTGCAGTTTCTGCGTTGTGAATTAATCACGTTGTGTTGAGCACGTGGTCTACGGGGAATTGCTACAACTGACCAAGATTGTTTGGACTTGGTATCCCCTATCATTTGTGTTGAATCATGTTGTGTTGAATCATGTTGTGTTGAATCACGTTGTGTTGAATCACATTGTGTTGAATCACGTTGTGTTGAATCATGTTGTATTGAATCACGTTGTGCTGTCACTGTAACACGTGCAGCGATGACAGGAATATGCTGGAGCTTGGTAGATCAGAGGGAATAATAAGAACTGACAGACCAGGGACATCTTGACAGAGAAAAGTAGAAATAGGTTGATATTAGGCCAGACACAGGGCCCTATGAAAAGTTTGGCAATAAATGAATTAACTAAATGGAAGAATTTTGTTATTGCCCTTGAATTGGTGAGAAGAGTTGCTGGTCACTGAGAGGTTTTTGTCCGTGACTCGGACACAAAGAGACAGAATAGGCAACAGTCTTCTCTTGTTTCAGGTCTGCAGGGTGGCGTATGAGCTGATGCAGACGCTACATGGTGATGCCTCCAAAAACTACCGTTCTCTAGATGACATCTATTACTACGGAGGGCAAAGTGCCCATAATGTGGTAGCAGTGGAAGCCCATCAGGGCAACAAGGATGTTCTAGATATTCAGGTGAGTGCCAACATTTGTTATGTCTGTGTTAGATCTTACTTTGTATGTTACAATGTTTCACCTTTATGTTTCACCTTTATGTTTCACCATTATGTTTCACCTTTATGTTTCACCATTATGTTTCACCTTTATGTTTCACCATTATGTTTCACCTTTATGTTTCACCATTATGTTTCACCTTTATGTTTCACCATTATGTTTCACCTTTATGTTTCACCTTTATGTTTGACCTTTATGTTTCACCATTATGTTTCACCTTTATGTTTCACCAGTATGTTTCACCTTTATATTTTACCATTATGTTTCACATTTATGATTCACCATTATGTCTCACCATTATGTTTCACCATTATGTTTCACCTTTATGTTTCACCAGTATGTTTCACATTTATGTTTCACCATTATGTTTCACCATTATGTTTCACCATTATGTTTCACCTTTATGTTTCACCATTATGTTTCACCTTTATGTTTCACCATTATGTTTCACCATTATGTTTCACCTTTATGTTTCACCTTTATGTTTCACCATTATGTTTCACCTTTATGTTTGACCTTTATGTTTCACCATTATGTTTCACCTTTATGTTTCACCAGTATGTTTCACCTTTATATTTTACCATTATGTTTCACATTTATGATTCACCATTATGTTTCACCATTATGTTTCACCATTATGTTTCACCTTTATGTTTCACCAGTATGTTTCACATTTATGTTTCACCATTATGTTTCACCATTATGTTTCACCATTATGTTTCACCTTTATGTTTTGCCATTATGTTTCACCATTATGTTTCACCATTATGTTTCACCTTTATGTTTCACCATTATGTTTCACCTTTATGTTTAATCTTTATGTTTAATACACTAAATTCCTGCCTATACACTATAAAGATCATATCACAACATATCATTTATGTTAGACTTGTCCTTTCACTCTTTAGTTCAAGTTTAATTGTTGTATGTAGGAGCAAGTTGTGTGGAATGTAACGTACACTCATACAAAGTACGGTGACAGCTTGACAAGAAAGGTGGAAAATAAAATCATGATGTATCGACATACATGCTACTTCTTCATGAAACGAGAACAACACAATCGGACAACGGAATGAAGAAAAACTCTACTACATGTTCTAGAATAAGCAGAACTAGTAGATCAAGTAGAAAAAAAAATGGGATTAAAAGTGAAATGACATAACAAAAGGGAAATGTACTACAATGTAAGAGAATTAAAAACCCTGCAAAATTCAATAATGTAATACAATAGGAAGGAAAGTACTCCTGTCACACCAAGTGGCGTATAGGGAATATGGTGTTAGTGATCCCGTCACGCCAAGTGGCGTATAGGGAATATGGTGTTAGTGACCATAAATTTTACAGACCTTCAGCACATGATTTTTGGGGTAATGTGGTCGGTATTACGTCCGTGCCGCTTCACTTTCCCAGAAAAAAATCCGGTACCCATTTAAGGCTGGGTGAACCCGGAAGTTGTCGGTTGGGATCGAACCCTACCCCTTGTCCTTTGTAGTCCAGTTCACTAACCACTGAGCTATTGCGGCTCCCCTAGAAATGTAATACAATACTTGGCTGAAAATCATCCCATCATGATTTTGTTTTGTTCCTTTTTTATCACCCATACAGTGTAGAAGTGTACGTTATACCCCACCATTGCGTTCTTGCTGCCAGCTATACAGCAGCTCTGCTGTTATTTACCTGTTCCCAAGTTGTATACATGCAGAGTTATTTACCTGTTCCCAAGTTGTATACATGCAGAGTTATTTACCTGTTCCCAAGTTGTATACATGCAGAGTTATTTACCTGTTCCCAAGTTGTATACATGCAGAGTTATTTACCTGTTCCCAAGTTGTATACATGCAGAGTTATTTACCTGTTCCCAAGTTGTATACATGCAGAGTTATTTACCTGTTCCCAAGTTGTATACATGCAGAGTTATTTACCTGTTCCCAAGTTGTATATATTTTGTTTTCACTTTTAAAATTAAATGTTCGTTGATTTTTGCAAAAAAATAAGAAGTAGTTAAATTCGATGTAATTGTTTTGCAAAAAGTTGTGTCATACGAAGGTTTTTTCTCTAACATAACCTCATATACTGTTTGTTGATATTTGAAATGAGTTAAAATTAACATGTAAAGCTAATTTAATGTTTTCAAATAAACGATATGTGTATGTAAGGGAGCCACAAATAGTTCAGTCGTAAGTGAACTGGACTACGAAGGACTAGAGGACAGGTTCAATCCTGATTGATGGCTTCCGGGTTCACCCAGCCTTAAATGGGTACCGGCTTTTTTCTGGAAAGTAAAGCGGCACACGCGTAATATCGATCACATTACCCCAAAAATCATGTGCCTAGAGGTCTATAAAATTTATGGTCACTAAGACCATATTCCCCATAAGCCACTTGGCGTGATGCGGCTCTTTACTTTTTTTTAAACATGTGTATGTACATTCATGTTTGATTAGTTTCAATTAGTTGCATATATTCTTTCTAATTTGTGTATGTACATGCATGTTTGATTAGTTTCAATTAGTTGCATATATTCTTTCTTCTGAAGGTTCTTTTAAATGATTAACTTGTAAGCTTTAAAAGGTAATTAGTAGGGAAATATGGAACATTTGTGCAACTTTCTGCATTAAACAGAACATTTGTGCAACTTTCTGCATTAAACAGAACATTTGTGCAACTTTCTGTGTTAAACAGAACATTCGTGCAACTTTCTGCATTAAACAGAACATTTGTGCAACTTTCTGCATTAAACAGAACATTTGTGCAACTTTCTGCATTAAACAGAACATTTGTGCAACTTTCTGTGTTAAACAGAACATTCGTGCAACTTTCTGCATTAAACAGAACATTCGTGCAACTTTCTGCATTAAACAGAACATTTGTGCAACTTTCTGCATTAAACAGAACATTCGTGCAACTTTCTGCATTAAACAGAACATTTGTGCAACTTTCTGCATTAAACAGAACATTTGTGCAACTTTCTGCATTAAACAGAACATTTGTGCAACTTTCTGCATTAAACAGAACATTTGTGCAACGTTCTGCATTAAACATAACATTTGTGCAACTTTCTGCATTAAACAGAACATTTGTGCAACGTTCTGCATTAAACAGAACATTTGTGCAACTTTCTGCATTAAACAGAACATTTGTGCAACGTTCTGCATTAAACAGAACATTTGTGCAACTTTCTGTGTTAAACAAAACATTTGTGCAACTTTCTGTGTTAAACAAAACATTTGTGCAACTTTCTGTGTTAAACAAAACATTCGTGCAACTTTCTGTGTTAAACAGAACATTTGTGCAACTTTCTGCATTAAACAAAACATTTGTGCAACTTTCTGTGTTAAACAAAACATTTGTGCAACTTTCTGTATTAAACAGAACATTTATGCAACTTTCTGTATTAAACAGAACATTTGTGCAACTTTCTGTATTAAACAGAACATTTGTGCAACTTTCTGTATTAAACAGAATATTTGTGCAACTTTCTGTGTTAAACAGAATATTTGTGCAACTTTCTGCATCAAACAGAACATGTGTGCAACTTTCTGTATCTTTTTTCTTATTGAAGTAACCTAACACAAAACATTTTACTGAAATATAATTCAAGCAGAATTGTGACAATGACTCCACTTGTGCAGGTGATTGCCAACCAAATTGTTATAAATTCATGTTTTAAGTGAACTGTTAATATTGAGGCCACCAAACCATGCTACATGGATGTACATAACAAATAACAAACAATGTAGTTCTAACTACAATTTTGTAATGGTAATTGTATTCTATCAGAATAGATAGAAGGATAGATAGAAGGCACCTCAATTAAGTAATAATCAATTCGGATTCAGAAAAGGCAAAAGCTGTACTGATGCTATATTTACATTGAGACAACTGTGTGAACAAACAATAGAATATGACAGAAACCTAAATATAGTGTTTATAGGTCAGGAAAAAGCGTTTGATCGTGTGGACAGGAACAAACTTTGGCAAACTTTAGAAACCTATGGCGTAGCAGGACAACTACTAGATAATATAATGGCATTATATAAAAACGGTCAAAGTGTCGTTAGAACATCGGAAGGTCTGTCAGAATGGTTTCAGGTTACAACAGGTGTAAGACAAGGATGTGTCCTCTCACCACTCCTCTTCATCATATATATGGACAAAATAAATCTGGAAACAACCAACATCTTCTTTTCTCTTTTCACTGATACCTTAAAGGTGTCGTGGTCTATATCATTTGTCGTTCTTGAGCTGCTCGAACTTTCTGAATTAGTGATTTTCCTTTGTTGTTACATGTCTCTGTCACTGCATCTATCCATCTTCGTTTCTCTTTTCACTGATACCTAAAAGGTGTCGTGGTTTATATCATTTGTTGTTCTTGAGCTGCTCGAACTGTTTGAATTAGTGATTTTCCTTTGTTGTTACATAATTTTTTTTAATGATTTTCCTTTGTTGATAAGGATTCATTCTGACCAAGTGACCAAACCATTTAAGTTGTTGTTGTTCTATATATCTTGGCAGGGTTTTGTTCCTACTGTTTTTCTTATGGTTTCATTTGGTTTTCTATCTCTTCTTATGTTGTTTGTTACTTTTCTCAAGCATCGCATCTCACATGTATTGATCTTTCTTAAATGTGTTTTAGAAAGGGTCCATGTTTGACTTTCATAGCACAAAGTTGATATGAAAATGCTATTTATCATTTGTTGTTTAGCTGGCATAGAAATGTTTGGATGTCTTAGCAATGGTGAAAGCTGGTATGTGACAGCATTTGCTTTTTGTATTCTCATGTCAATTTCTCTGTCTAGTTTTCCATCTTCTGTAAACATTGTGCCCAAATACTTGAATTTCTCTACTTCTTTTATTTCTTTGTCTTTGATCTTAATGTTTAATGGGTGTCTTAATTTGCTTATTCTTATAGCCTCTGTTTTTGCTGTGTTAATTTTCATACTGTAGTTTGTGCAGCTTTTATCTAGAGATGTTAAATGCTGTTGTAGCAGGTTTTCATCCTCATATATTAGGCATTGGTCATCTGCGAAGAGTAGCTCGTTAATGTTGGAGTTTTCTACCTCTATGTTATTATTTGATTTGTCCTTATTGTTGGTTGTTTCCAGATTTATTTTGTCCATATATATGATGAAGAGGAGTGGTGAGAGGACACATCCTTGTCTTACTCCTGTTGTAACCTGAAACCATTCTGACAAACCCTCCGATGTTCTAACGACACTTTGACTGTTTTTATATAATGCTATTATATTATCTAGTAGTTGTCCTGCTACCCCGTATGTTTCTAAAGTTTGCCAAAGTTTGTTCCTGTCCATACGATCAAACGCTTTTTCCTGATCTATAAACACTATATTTAGGTTTCTGTCATATTCTATTGTTTTTTCATATAGTAAACAACCAACAATAAGGAAAAATCAAATAATAACATAGAGGTAGAAAACTCCAACATCAACGAGATACTCTTCACAGATGACCAATGCCTAATATATGAGGATGAAAACCTGCTACAACAGCATATAACATCTCTAGATAAAAGTTGTACAAACTACAGTATGAAAATTAACACAGCAAAAACAGAGGCTGTAAGAATAAGAAAATTAAGATACCCATTAAACATTAAGATCAAAGATAAAGAAATAAAACAAGTAGAGGAATTCAAGTATTTAGGCACAATGTTCACAGAAGATGGAAAGCTAGACAAAGAAGTTGACATGAGAATACAAAAAGCAAATGACGTCACATACCAGCTTTCACCATTGCTAAGACATCCAAACATTTCTATGCCAGCTAAACAACAAATGATAAATAGCATTTTCATACCAACTTTGTGCTATGAAAGTCAAACATGGACCCTTAATAAATCACATTTAAGAAAGATCAATACATGTGAGATGCCAAGCTTGAGAAAAGTAACAAACGACACAAGAAGAGATAGAATACCAAAAGAAACCATAAGAAAATTGGTAGGAACAAAACCCTGCCAAGAATATATAGAACAACTTAAATGTTTTGGTCACCTGGTCAGAATGAATCCTCACCAATCACCATCAAGGGCGTTCTTCTCGAGAATGCATGGAAAAAGACCAAGAGGAAGACCCAGAAGAAGATGGATAGATGCAGTGACAGAGACTTGTAACAACGAAGGAAAATCACTAATTCAGACAGTTCGAGCAGCTCAAGAACGACAAATGATATAAACCATGACACCTTTTAGGTATCAGTGAAAAGAGAAAAGAAGAATTGTATTCTAATATAACCTAGAGATAGTTTAGTTTGATAGTTTTGACAGAAGAATGCTTTGGAAGTTGCTGAGTCATTACGGAATCCCCATAAAGTTTATTAACCTGATAAAAACAATGTGTGAAGGAACAAAATGTAGTGTGGTGCATGAAGGACAGATTACAGAAGCATTTGAAATAAGAACAGGAGTAAGGCAGGGATGCCTTCTGTCCCCATTTCTCTTTCTACTGGCCATAGATTGGATTATGAAAATAACTCAAAACAACAGAAATGGGATCCAGTGGTCACTGACCAAACAACTTGATGATTTAGACTTTGCTGATGACATAGCTCTCCTATCACACAGCCATCAACAGATGCAGGATAAAATGAGTATACTTGATGAGAGATCACAACAGCTAGGACTGAAGATTAATAGAGATAAGACCAACATTATGAGAATTAATACAGTTGGCAATAACCAAATAAAACTAGGAAAAATACCTCTATTAGACGTACAATCTTACATATATCTGGGCAGTAATATAGATAAAGAGGGAGGAACAGAAAATGATACCAAAATAAGGATATCAAAAGCAAGAGGAGCTTTCATTGCACTGGGAAACATATGGAAATCCAAAGAAATTCGGTGAAATACAAAAATAAAAATTTTCAACTCAAATGTTAAGGCGGTCCTATTATATGGCTGTGAAACATGGAGAACAACAAAATTGACAATCGCGAAGATACAGACTTTCATTAATGGATGCTTACGCAGAATAAAAGGATGGAAATGGCAGGACAAAATCACTAACATAGAATTATGGAAATGTACCAAACACCAGTGGATAAAGAGATACAGCGAAGACGATAAAGCTGGATAGGACACACACTACGGAAGCCAACTGAGAGTATTACACAATTGGCCCTTTTTTGGAATCCCCAGGGAAAAGACAAAGAGGAAGACCAAGGAATTCTTGGAGAAGACAGATAGAAGCAGAGATGACGATGATGGGGAAGACATGGAATGATCTTAAAAGAATGGCAAAAAACAGAACGACTTGGAAAGTGTTTGTTGAAGACCTATGCTCCACTGGGAGCTAAAACGGTAGAAGAAGAAAGATAACCTAGAGGGAAATCTGGCTGCAGATCGTAGCACACGGAGAACAAAATTAAAAAAAACAGTTCAGCAACATTGAAGGCTGCGTTGATATCATGTTGGAAAACAAAAGGTGTAGGAGAAAGGAGATGAGGCCAGGCATGACAAATACATCTTGTTCATTCTACAGTTGGATCTGTCTATCCAATATTGGCAGGTTCAGCCACAAGAGAAGCTGTTCACCAAAGTAACAACCAACATAAGACACTAATATTTGACCAAACTACTGACATATCATGATTGCATATTATCAACCGTCTGTCAAGATGCCAAAGGCCATATATCATTTTCTTTCTTTCTTGAGTTCACCTAGTGGGTACTGGAATAAAAATAGACCTCTTCGTCATCCACCCTTACAAGGACATTAAGTGGACACAGATGTGTTGGGGTTTATTTGTGTCTTTCAGCCCGACACATCTGATTTCAGCACAGAATTTGTAAGTACCGGGTTGTCTCCCCTCCTTTGATCTGCCAGACTAGATAGTCTCTAGGATCACCGCTGGTAGGTGGGGACTAGCAACCTGATCAGCATCATTGTTCATCAATCCAGATGCATGCAGTCAGCTGTGGGTTGCTGATAGCAGTCAGCTGTGGGTCGCTGATAGCAGTCAGCTGTGAGTCAGTGATAGCAGTCAGCTGTGGGTCAGTGATAGCAGTCATAAAATAGCACAAATATAAATATTGTAAATTAATGAAGGCCTGTCGATGGAAAATTATATTTTATTGTTTCCCTTTTATCTCAACAATATAATTTTATTTTTTTTCCACATAAAATTAGTTGAGTCACCTTGTATAAATGTCCCTTGTATTGTTCTTCTATTGCTTGCACATCATCATCATTGAGTGCTGTAATTGCCTTGAAGGTTGGTTACCATGGAGCACCATTCCTCTCTGTCTCTTGCTTGATAGTGCAGGTTGTCATAGGCTGACTTGTCCATCTTTTGATGTTACTTGTCCATGTTAGTCTTGGTCTGCCTCTGTCTCTTTTACTTTTGTTTATTTTTAAATTGCCAGAAAAAAAAAGAACTTTACACCCATTGATATAAAAAGAGGAGTAAGACAGGGATGCATCCTATCACCATGCTTGTTCAATCTATCTATCTATCTATTGACCTTTCGAGCCGTAACCGGCCCATAGGGCGTAGACCAAAATACACCTTCTCCTATATGAATTTTTGTTCTAGCAGTTTTCTTTTAAAGATATTTTATCAAATCTCGCCATCTGTCTCTGTTCTGTGCAAGCAGTTCTATCTCATTGATGGAGCCGATTCCTGCTGCTCTTGCCTCTCTCATCAATGTTCTTCTCAGTGTCTCCCTGGGTCTTCCTCTTTTTCTTTTACCTGTTGTTTCCCATATGAGGGCTTGCTTTGCTATTCGATTATTATCTCTTCTCATCACATGTCCAACGTATGACCATCGTCTTTTCTTTATTACTGAAGATATTAGTGGTTGATTGGCGATTTCTCTAATTTCCTCGTTTGTTTTGAATTCGTTCCATTCTATACCAAGTATTTTCCTTAGACATTTATTTTCGAATGCGTTCAACTTTGTTTCTATATCTCTTGTTGTTTTCCAGCTTTCACACGCATACGTAAGGGTTGATAGTACATTTGATTTGAATAGCCTAAGTTTTGTGTTTGTGCTAATGAGTTTTGATTTCCACAACTTTTCAAGGCTTCTGAAAGACATTGCTGCTTTAGCCAGTCTGATTCTAATTTCTTTGCTCGTATCCCCTTCTCGATCAATGTGACTTCCAAGATAGATAAAGTGATCGATCTCTTCTACTGGTTTGTTTTCCATGTATATTTTGTCACTTGTTGGAATTAAACTTTTCATGACTTTAGTCTTTTCATGATTGACCTCAAGCCCAATTTTGCTGGCTATTGATGATAGTTCATTTGTGTTTTCCTGCATCGTTTTTATCTGACTGCTGATGAGAACTATGTCATCAGCAAAGTCGAGGTCCTCCAAATGGTCTCCTTGTATCCATTCGATGCCTTTATTACCAGTGCAGCATTTCTTCATTATGAAGTCCATAACAATTCCAAATAACAAGGGCGATAAAATACATCCTTGTTTAACCCCAGTTTCTATTGGGAAACATTCGCTCAGTCCTTCCTCTGTTCGAACTGCACATGTGTAACCATCATACATGTCTTTGATAATATTTATGATTTTTGATGGTAAGCCATATTGCTTCAGAATTTTCCACAAAGAATCTCTATGAATACTATCAAATGCTTTTTTGAAGTCGATGAAGTTAAGTACAAAAGGTTTTTGCTTTTCAATGTGTTCCTCCAATATAAGTCGTAGAGTGAAAATGTGGTCAAGACAGCTTCTCCCTTTTCTAAACCCAGCCTGTTCTTCACACATTACTGTATCTATTGAATCCTTTATTCTATTTAGGATGATTTTACAGAATAACTTTGAGGCAACTGACAAAAGTGTCACGCCTCTCCAGTTGTTACAATCTCTAAGATTGCCCTTTTTTGGGATCTTAACAATGATTCCTTTTTTCCATTTATGAGGCGTCTTCTCTGTTTTCCAAATGATGTTGAACATTTTTTGGAGATGTATTAAATTATGGCTATCAATTGCCTTGAGGATCTCAGCTGTTAACTTATCCTCTCCAGCAGCCTTGTTATTGGTCATTAGCTTTAAGGTGGTTTCTATTTCACTCAAGGTGAAGTCATCTAAATTTACATCTAATTCTGCTGCTGGTGTTTCAGCTTCAAAATCTATTAAACTGTGAGGTAGTGGACGGTTAAGAATTTCTTTGAAGTGTTCTGCCCAACGGGCTTTTATGTCTGCGCTTGTTGTTAGCATTAATCCAGATTTGTCTAGAATTGGTGTTCCACTGGATGTATAGGTGTTTGTCAGCATCTTTTGTACAGTATAAAGAGTTCTGCTGTCTCCTGTAATTGCAGCTGTCTCTGCTTTCTCTGCCAAGTTGTCTATATAAGCTCTTGTATCTCTTCTTGCCGAACTTTTCACTTTGTTGTCTAATTCTTTGTATGTTGCTTTTGCCAGAACCTTTCCAAGATCTGTCTTTACATTAGTCATGGCTCTCTTTGCTTCTCTTCTTTCTTTGATGTATTTCCATGTGGTGTCTGAGATCCAAGCTCGTTTTTCCATTTTCTTCAGTCCAGCACTTGCTTCTGCTGCTGTCATTAGTATTTTGCTCTGTGAGTCCCACATTTCATTGATATCTAAGTCTATTTCACCAAGTGCTGGATAACAATTACTTAGCTCTATGTTAAACTTTTCCTTTATGGCTTCATCTTTCAGTTTATGACTATCAATTTTATGTGTAATTGACCTCTTCTGTTGGTTTCTAAATTTTAATCTTATTTTCCCAATGCACAGGTTGTGGTCACTATTAACATCAGCACCTCTGTATGCTCTTACATCTAATAATGATGATCTGAATTGTTGTTTAATACATAGGTGGTCAATTTGATTTGATGTTCTATCATCAGGAGATATCCATGTTGTTTTGTGGATATTTTTGTGTGGAAATAATGTCCCACCTATAACTAAATTTTCTATTAAACATAATTCTATTAATCTTTCTCCATTCTGACTTGTTGTATTACAGCCTTCTCTCCCCATCACATGTTCCACTCCTGCGTTATCTTGTCCTACTTTGGCGTTGAAGTCTCCCATTACAATTAAAAGATCGTGTTTTGGTATTTTGTTTATAAGTTGTTGCAGTTGGTTATAAAAATCATCCTTAACTTCATCATCAGCTTCGTTAGTAGGCGCATAACATTGAATAATTGAAAGTCTTCCATGTTTTGTTTTGTATCGTGTTCGTATCAGACGGCTATTTACCGGTTCCCATTCTAATAAACTTCTTGCAGCTTTGTCTGTCATCATTATGCCTACTCCTTCACGGTGTTTTCCATCTTCCCTTCCAGAAAAAACTACTATTTTATTATCAATAGATCTCCTACCTGTTCCAGGCCAGCGCATTTCGCTTAATCCTAACTTAATCCTATACACTGAGCAAATCTTTAAAAACATCAGAGATGCCAGGCCTATACATTAATGGAAAGATAATCAATAACCTAAGATATGATGATGATACTGTACTACTATGAATGGTGCTTGCACATAAAATTGTATAAATAATTTTTAATAAATGTTCCTGCCCTATTTTTATGTTATTTTCTCATATAAAATTGATGGAATGTTTGATTTAAATGTTTGTTCCAGCCAGGAGATATCTTGGGCATATCTGGAAACCATTGGAATGGGTACTCTAAAGGACTGAACCGAAGGACAGGATTATCTGGTCTCTTTCCCTCCTACAAAGTAGAAGATATGCCAGTTCCTGTGAGGATGCCTACCTATCCCAAAGTGCCACTCAAACGCAGCTGACCATTAAGTAACCTCCATTTTTTTTAGAACCAGTACTGATTTTTTTCGTAAGAACATGTTAAAAACAAAAATTAATTCATGATTATATTCTATTCTTTGTGTTTTACAAATTGAATCAGTTGACAAAACTTTGTCATCTATCTGGGACAGATTTCCAGCAATAATTAATTTTTTTTAGAAGTAATTGTCCTTCCAGGCATGTCGTACGAGGCGACTAAGGAGATTGATCGATGGTTTGATAAGCTGTCATTGTAAAATGTATTGTTATGAAAACAGAGCAATAGATTTAAGCAGTGATCTCTGCAATATGTGCCATTTTGCCACGCAAGGTTTCTGTATTTGAGATTGTGGTTCTGCCCTATGTGCCATCTTTGGCTCAAAAGGACAATAGGTAGATAGATAGATAGATAGAATTTATCATTGCAACTTTGTATTCCTTCTGTATATTTTTAAAATATTTAATACATTTCAGCACAAATTCTTTTCATGGAGAGAAATTTTTAATGAAGTAATTCTTGGAGTAGAATTTTATATTTGTCAGAATTGTTGTTCTTGAGAAGAGTTTTATATTTTGTAAAAACTGTGACCTGAGATTAAAATTGTGTTGTTATCAAAGATCTCATTTTGAAAGAAGATGTAGAAATAAAGTCTGCTGACTGCATGATGTGG
This sequence comes from Megaustenia siamemsis, assembly GCA_032433765.1. Classification (NCBI taxonomy): domain Eukaryota; kingdom Metazoa; phylum Mollusca; class Gastropoda; order Stylommatophora; family Ariophantidae; genus Megaustenia; species Megaustenia siamemsis. The sequence continues at coordinate 3,188,595 of JAVIAB010000050.1, forward strand.
GACAATGATGATACTAAGTGTGGCTGTCACTTTTTGATGTATCACGTTGATACTAAGTGTCATTGTCACTTTTTGATATATCAATATGACACTATGTGTAATTGACACTATTTGATGTATCACGTTGATACTAAGTGTGATTGTCACTTTTTGATGTATCAATATGTCACTATGTGTAATTGACACTATTTGATGTATCATGATGATACTAAGTGTGATTGTCACTATCAATACGTCACTATGTGTAATTGACACTATTTGATGTATCACATTGATACTAAGTGTGATTGTCACTTTTTGATATATCAATATGACACTATGTGTAATTGACACTATTTGATGTATCATGATGATACTAAGTGTGGTTGTCACTATGTGATGTATCATGCATGAAATAACAGAGAGGTTCTAAATGTGATTATTTTGTGAATGTTTATCATTGAAAGTTTGATGACACATATAATAGGGAAGTCATGAGAGTATGTGTGGTTTAGAACCTAGAACAGTGTGCTTCAACCTATGCCTCAGGAGACCCACTTTGGTATCCCACGGGCCTCTTCAACTGTTTTCATTAATGGTATATACACCAATACCATAGTTCATTTTTAAATTGTGGGATTGGCAAAATAAATAAGTCAATTTTTGTAGTTGCCGTAGTTCCAATGTAGTACCTACTTCATGAAATGTAACAGATGGTAATACTTTGGCTAGAATAGAAATCCCACAGCTTTCATGGAGACTTCACAAGGAGAATCTTTCTGTAGATTCATCCAGAAAGTCTATTCTTGTGAGGGTGTAAATTTGGGTTTTTGCTGCTGGCACAGGATTCCTGATCCTAGCAAGTGTAAAGAAATTTGACCTACGGGCTGCAGTGCAGTTGATTAACTGCTTTTTGACAAACTGCAAGACGCTGGAACAAAGTAATAAAATTACTTGTGAAAGTGTGAAGACCTGATGCATAGACTGATGTCCATCAGGTATTACCCATCCCATGATTCAAAATTATAGGCAGTATCATCAACAATAACTAAGCTGATGTCTCAGAAGTTTCAACAGTTTTTAAAACAGTCTATGAGCTCAGAGTTTTGAGTTGGTGATGACTTTTGAAAGTTTCCAGTTTCTAAGTTTAAAGCCTTCGCTGCGTGTTTGTATTTCTTCATTGAATCACAGTTCAGTGTTCCTCCTACAGTTAAATTTGTGCAGACGTTATCAGAATTGTGCATTCACAATGAGCTACTATCAATTTTGTTCTGAAGTGTGCTAGTCGCAATGATGTCAGTGTGCTAGTCGCAATGATGTCAGTGTGCTAGTCGCAATGATGTCAGTGTGCTAGTCGCAATGATGTCACTGTGCTAGTCGCAATGATGTCACTGTGCTAGTCGCAATGATGTCACTGTGCTAGTCGCAATGATGTCACTGTGCTAGTCGCAATGATGTCACTGTGCTAGTCGCAATGATGTCACTGTGCTAGTCGCAATGATGTCACTGTGCTACATTGCTTTTAACTTTAGTTCCAAATGGCTGAAGCAAAGAAACATCCAAATCATCATCATCATCAAGTACCGGGCCTGCTGGCATAGGTGATCATGTCTCTCCACAACTTTTGATCTCAACAGTTATTTATTATTTCTGATGTTGGCCTTCTGCCAAGCCATTCTTTTAAGCTGTCTGGTATCTTTTCTCTTTGCTTCCCTCTATCTCTTCGTCCCTCAATTTTCCCAGTTGTTACAATATATTCCAGCTGTTCTCTAAACACCAAACAAACATAAAATGACACTTTCAATCCATGTGGTGAGAAAACAACTTTTTTGTGGTACACAACAGCAAACCACAATATGTTACTTGTTCCCAAGTGTTACATGCTTCAAAGGGATATAAGCTAAGCAGACACTATACTTTGTCTACATAAAACGTGCTATGATAAATACCACAGAGCTATACGGAGTCATGTGTTTAATGGTTATATATTAAATTACCTGGGAGCATAGTGAGTCAATTCTTTGCTCTTATTTACTATGAAAAAATTACCTGTCTGCTTGTAAACTTTTGTTGTTACCACATACCTACCATGTATTTGTCTGACGCATATATATATAAGTAAGTAAAGTACCCCTGTCACGCCAAGTGGCGTATAGGGAAATATGGTGTTAGTGACCCTATATTTTACAGACCTTCAGCACATGATTTTTGGGGTAATGTGGTCGGTATTACGCCCGTGCTGCTTTTACTTTCCCAGAAAAAATCCGGTACCCATTTAAGGCTGGGTGAACCCGGAGCCGTCGGTTGGGATCGAACCCTACCCCTTGTCCGTAGTAGTCCAGTTCACTAACCACTGAGCTATCGCGGCTCCTACTAATTTTTAGGGAATTAGTAAAACCCAGGTGTCCTCGCAGAGAGAATTAATGTGAATTAGTTTATATTTGTGGTAGTTGTGAGATAGAGAGAATTAATGTGAATTAGTTTATATTTGTGGTAGTTGTGAAATAGAGAGAATTAATGTGAATTAGTTATATTTGTGGTAGTTGTGAAATAGAGAGAATTAATGTGAATTAGTTTATATTTGTGGTAGTTGTGAAATAGAGAGAATTAATGTGAATTAGTTTATATTTGTGGTAGTTGTGAGATAGAGAGAATTAATGTGAATTAGTTTATATTTGTGGTAGTTGTGAAATAGAGAGAATTAATGTGAATTAGTTTATATTTGTGGTAGTTGTGAAATAGAGAGAATTAATGTGAATTAGTTTATAATTGTGGTAGTTGTGAGATAGAGAGAATTAATGTGAATTAGTTTATAATTGTGGTAGTTGTGAGATAGAGAGAATTAATGTGAATTAGTTTATAATTGTGGTAGTTGTAAAATAGAAAGAATTAATGTGAATTAGTTTATAATTGTGGTAGTTGTGAAGTAGAGAGAATTAATGTGAATTAATTTATAATTGTGGTAGTTGTAAAATAGAAAGAATTAATGTGAATTAGTTTATAATTGTGGTAGTTGTGAAATAGAGAGAATTAATGTGAATTAGTTTATAATTGTGGTAGTTGTGAAGTAGAGAGAATTAATGTGAATTAGTTTATAATTGTGGTAGTTGTAAAAAAGAAAGAATTAATGTGAATTAGTTTATAATTGTAGTAGTTGTGAAGTAGAGAGAATTAATGTGAATTAGTTGATAATTGTGGTAGTAGAGAAATAGAGAGAATTAATGTGAATTAGTTTATAATTGTGGTAGTAGAGAAATAGAGAGAATTAATGTGAATTAGTTGATAATTGTGGTAGTAGAGAAATAGAGAGAGTTAATGTGAATTAGTTTATAATTGTAGTAGTTGTGAAGTAGAGAGAATTAATGTGAATTAGTTGATAATTGTGGTAGTAGAGAAATAGAGAGAATTAATATGAATTAGTTTATCATTGTAGTAGTTGTGAAGTAGAGAGAATTAATGTGAATTAGTTTATAATTGTGGTAGTTGAGAAATAGAGAGAATTAATGGGAATTAGTTTAAGAATTGTGATAGTTGAGAAATGTCATGTTTTGGGGGATTATTATTTTGGTAAAAGATGTGAATAATTAATGGATCTACATGTAACTGTAATTAATGTATTTTAATAAATGAAATAATTTGTGTGACTTTAAATTAATGTATTTTAATTAGTGAGTGAACAATGTGATTTTAATTAATGTATTTTAATAATTGAGACAATCCCTATGGTTTATGTACAAACCTGCAATAACTGGACATTAAAGTAGGTGGTGACTACTTGTGAGCTAAGAAGCATCTCCCCCCCCCCCCCCATGTCTTCTCACAGAAATGATTCAAATAGACGAAGGTTCAGCTATAGTTGATGGCAAGGATCTTGATGTTTGAGAATAATTAGACGAATGTGGTGAATATGAAAAATGTAACTTCATTTTATTGAGAGAAAAAGTTGTGTAGATTATTTTTATGTTGAGTTTACAAGTGTAAGGAGCCAGTGGTGGGGTGTGATAAACACTCTAAGGTATGGTGACAGCTTTACAAGGAGCCAGTGGTGGGGTGTGATAAACACTCTAAGGTATGGTGACAGCTTTACGAGGAAGGAACACAACACAATACTGTCGTTTCAGCCTGTGGCCTTCTTCAGAATACAGAGACAACGACAACAAACGGTGAAGCACAATTATCTATAACTACATGTTAGATGATCAAGTGAATGGAGGGGTGGACAGAAAAGAAGAAAGTAGGATGTTAAAATAAGAAAGGAGGCTACATGAGGAGAGGTAGGATGAGTGTCAAGATGTGTAAAATAAAAAGAATAGACAAATGAGGAAGAGCTAGAAATGTCAATAGTAAAAAGTGAATAATGTATAGTAAAACATATATAAAAAATCACTTAGCTCAAACAACTTGTCTGTCCACCAAATTATTTGCCTGTTCCCTTTACAAGCATAACCTTGTTGGAGAATTCATCATATGACATATTAGTTGTCAACATAAACAGAAGACACATGGAGTTTCCTAGCAAAGTTCTCACAGAACAGTTTGAATGACATGAATATCTGTGATGACCTCAATCTGTTTGACAGCTGCCATGTGTATTTGGGAGTCATGGTGGTTTTAGCTACATTTAAGTGTCACATTCCAAAGTGCCTAGGTCAGTCTGATACCTCAGATACCTGACTTGCTATTAGGGAAGAATACAGCAGCAAGCTAGAACACTGGCCTCCTCACCTCCAGGTTCATCCAAATAACTAATTTATGAAGTATCTGACTGCCATTCATTCTAAGAATCGCCCTTTCTCTCTCACCAAGTGGCCTATAGGGAATATGGTGTTAGTGACCCATCACACCAAGTGGTGTTTAGGGAATATGGTGTTAGTGACCCATCACACCAAGTGGCCTATAGGGAATATGGTGTTAGTGACCCATCACACCAAGTGGCCTATAGGGAATATGGTGTTAGTGACCCATCACACCAAGTGGTGTTTAGGGAATATGGTGTTAGTGACCCATCACACCAAGTGGTGTTTAGGGAATATGGTGTTAGTGACCCATCACACCAAGTGGTGTTTAGGGAATATGGTGTTAGTGACCCATCACACCAAGTGGCCTATAGGGAATATGGTGTTAGTGACCCATCACACCAAGTGGTGTTTAGGGAATATGGTGTTAGTGACCCATCACACCAAGTGGTGTATAGGGAATATGGTGTTAGTGACCCATCACACCAAGTGGTGTTTAGGGAATATGGTGTTAGTGACCCATCACACCAAGTGGTGTTTAGGGAATATGGTGTTAGTGACCCATCACACCAAGTGGCCTATAGGGAATATGGTGTTAGTGACCCATCACACCAAGTGGCCTATAGGGAATATGGTGTTAGTGACCCATCACACCAAGTGGTGTATAGGGAATATGGTGTTAGTGACCCATCACGCCAAGTGGTGTATAGGGAATATGGTGTTAGTGACCCATCACACCAAGTGGCCTATAGGGAATATGGTGTTAGTGACCCATCACACCAAGTGGCCTATAGGGAATATGGTGTTAGTGACCCATCACACCAAGTGGCCTATAGGGAATATGGTGTTAGTGACCCATCACGCCAAGTGGTGTATAGGGAATATGGTGTTAGTGACCCATTATGCCAAATAGTGTTTAGGGAATATGGTGTTAGTGACCCATTATGCCAAATAGTGTTTAGGGAATATGGTGTTAGTGACCCATCACACCAAGTGGCCTATAGGGAATATGGTGTTAGTGACCCATCACACCAAGTGGTGTATAGGGAATATGGTGTTAGTGACCCATCACACCAAGTGGTGTTTAGGGAATATGGTGTTAGTGACCCATCACACCAAGTGGTGTATAGGGAATATGGTGTTAGTGACCCATCACACCAAGTGGTGTTTAGGGAATATGGTGTTAGTGACCCATCACACCAAGTGGTGTATAGGGAATATGGTGTTAGTGACCCATCACACCAAGTGGTGTATAGGGAATATGGTGTTAGTGACCCATCACACCAAGTGGCCTATAGGGAATATGGTGTTAGTGACCCATCACACCAAGTGGCCTATAGGGAATATGGTGTTAGTGACCCATCACACCAAGTGGCCTATAGGGAATATGGTGTTAGTGACCCATCACACCAAGTGGCCTATAGGGAATATGGTGTTAGTGACCCATCACACCAAGTGGCCTATAGGGAATATGGTGTTAGTGACCCATCACACCAAGTGGCCTATAGGGAATATGGTGTTAGTGACCCATCACACCAAGTGGCCTATAGGGAATATGGTGTTAGTGACCCATCACACCAAGTGGCCTATAGGGAATATGGTGTTAGTGACCCATCACACCAAGTGGCCTATAGGGAATATGGTGTTAGTGACCCATCACACCAAGTGGCCTATAGGGAATATGGTGTTAGTGACCCATCGCACCAAGTGGCCTATAGGGAATATGGTGACCGTCACGCCAAGTGGCGTTTAGGGAATATGGTGTTAGTGACCCATCACACCAAGTAGCCTATAGGGAATATGGTGTTAGTGATCCGTCACGCCAAGTGGCTTTTAGGAAATATGGTGTTAGTGACCCATCGCACCAAGTGGCCTATAGGGAATATGGTGTTAGTGACCCGTCACGCCAAGTGGCTTTTAGGGAATATGGTGTTAGTGACCCATCGCACCAAGTGGCCTATAGTGAATATGGTATTAGTGACCCATCACACCAAGTGGCCTATAGGGAATATGGTGTTAGTGACCCATCGCACCAAGTGGCCTATAGGGAATATGGTGTTAGTGACCCATCACACCAAGTGGCCTATAGGGAATATGGTGTTAGTGACCCATCACACCAAGTGGCCTATAGGGAATATGGTGTTAGTGACCCATCACACCAAGTGGCCTATAGGGAATATGGTGTTAGTGACCCATCGCACCAAGTGGCCTATAGGGAATATGGTATTAGTGACCCATCACACCAAGTGGCCTATAGGGAATATGGTGTTAGTGACCCATCGCACCAAGTGGCCTATAGGGAATATGGTGTTAGTGACCCATCACACCAAGTGGCCTATAGGGAATATGGTGTTAGTGACCCATCACACCAAGTGGCCTATAGGGAATATGGTGTTAGTGACCCATCACACCAAGTGGCCTATAGGGAATATGGTGTTAGTGACCCATCGCACCAAGTGGCCTATAGGGAATATGGTGACCGTCACGCCAAGTGGCGTTTAGGGAATATGGTGCTAATGACCATAATTTGTATAGACCTTCAGCACGTGATTTTTGGGGTAATATGGTTGGTATTACACCCATGCCTCTTTACTTTCCCAGAAAAAATTGTGATAAAACAGTGATATTTTCACCTTCACCCCAAAATATCCGTCTTTGCCATGGCATGGGGTTGCCTTCCCTCCCGATCTTAGTCACTTGACCAGACTAGACTTGTTGGTCTGTTATATCGGCTGAGTCGCTGGCAACTTTAGCTCTGTTACTGCCATGCATCATGGCCTCTGCTCTAGTACTGAGTTTATCCGAGCATGTGTGATGTCCTCATTCTTTCTCTCACCGTTGCAACATCATCATCATGTTGTAACAGCTAGAAGATCATTTTACAAACTCACATTCACTTTTACTGAAACGAGATCACAGAGAATTCTCAATTATATAAATGTCTGTTGCCTGAAAGATCATTAACTCTTTCATTAGGGAAACTTTGTGATCACAGAGAATTCTCAATTATATAAATGTCTGTTGCCTGAAAGGAGATCATTAACTCTTTCATTATGGAAACTTGTTATCAATGCAATGGAAGAGATTTCAGAGACAAAGTTGTTCATGGTTTCAAATATTAATCTACATATTTATTGAACACATAAACATAATGTATGTGGATTTTTAGATAATTGAACAAGGAATTCGATTTGTAACAAAAATATGATTTGATGATGGTTTACACAAAACAAATTGAATGTGACACACTCTGTGGCTTAACGTATGCGACCAAAGTCAGCATTACACATGGTGTATCGAAACATAGGAACGGAGTTAATGCATTTACTGAAGGGAGATGATTAATACATTTACTGAATGGGCTACAAATTGTACGGCATTTCTGAAGTCCAGCCCACAATTGGCCAGGATCGTAGTTACGCAAACATGTAGACCATATTAATTTGTGCTGCTTTCAAATGACGATTTCTTTACAGCATAACCCCATAGAGGTATTTGAATAGAGGAAGCCTGTGCTCTCCCTTGCTGCTCTTATGCTCCCAAATTTGGCAAGTCAGGCTCTTAATTCTGTCCTTAGAAGCTGAACCGATGTCCTTAGTTGGAAAGGGAGGGGAGAGATGATTAGAACGAGTGAGGTCAACTACTTCTCTGTCTGTGACTATATTCACATGATTATACATTGTTTGTTTTCATTATTTTAAATGACTAGATATCACAATATGGAATCTGAAACAAAGGAATCATTTTGTGATTTGCATTTTCCTGCTTCAAATTAGTCTCAATGATTTTTTTTGGTTTAGTATTTTACTTTTTTTTTTTTTTACATGTTATATCCTTAAGATGATTATAATTATGGGAGTTCAGCTGATCATATGAGATTGACAGGACTGGTTTTCTCTTGATGTTTTCCTGGTTTTTTTATTTTTCAAATATTTTGGGAACTTTTGTGTGGGTCATGTATTCACATGCCAGATAATATATCTTTTGTGTGGGTCATGTCAGAATATATCTTTTGTGTGGGTTGGGTATTCACATATCACAGAATAAATCATTTGTGTGGGTCATGTAATCACATGCCAGAGAATACATCTTGTGTGTGGGTCATGTATTCACATGTCAGAGAAGAAATCATTTATCTGGGTCATGTATTCACATGTCAGAGAATAAATCATTTGTGTGGGTCATGTATTCACATGTCAGAGAATACATCATTTGTGTGGGTCATGTATTCACATGTCAGAGAATAAATCATTTGTGTGGGTCACGTATTCACATGTCAGAGAATAAATCATTTATCTGAGTCATGTATTCACATGTCAGAGAATACATCATTTGTGTGGGTCATGTATTCACATGCCAGAGAATACATCATTTGTGTGGGTCATGTATTCACATGTCAGAGAATAAATCATTTATCTGAGTCATGTATTCACATGTCAGAGAATACATCATTTGTGTGGGTCATGTATTCACATGCCAGAGAATACATCATTTGTGTGGGTCATGTATTCACATGTCAGAGAATAAATCACTTATCTGAGTCATGTATTCACATGTCAGAGAATACATCATTTGTGTGGGTCATGTATTCACATGCCAGAGAATACATCATTTGTATGGGTCATGTATTCACATGTCAGAGAATAAATCATGTGTGTGGGTCACGTATTCACATGCCAGAGAATACATCTTTTGTGTGGACCGTGTATTCACATGTCAGAGAATACACCTTTTGTGTGGGTCATGTATTCACATGCCAGAGAATACATCTTTTGTGTGGGTCATGTATAAATGTCAGAGAATACATCTTTTGTGTGGGTCATGTATTCACATGCCAGAGAATACATCTTTTGTGTGGGTCATGTATTCACATGTCAGAGAATACATCTTTTGTGTGGGTCATGTATTCACATGTCAGAGAATACATCTTTTGTGTGGGTCATGTATTCACATGCCAGAGAATACATCTTTTGTGTGGGTCATGTATTCACATGTCAGAGAATACATCTTTTGTGCACAAAATGTCAATGTATATTGTTTGCTCCTTATATTTACCAGATGTTTTTCCTTCTTTTATTGTTCTCTTTATACATTGTGATGATGGGTTACTATAACTGTGTTATACAAAATACTGGCTTGATCCAGCGGTCTTTATGAACATGAATTACTTAACATAATGACATGAATCAAAGCTGTTTTATCTGACTATGCAAAACACATTCATAATGTGATGTATTAAACTCATGGCTGAAATATTTGTGCTGTGAAGACTTTAACATTGATGACACTGGAATACAGTGAGCCATGTAGGTCAGATCATTATAGATTGCTGTATATTTGAGCAGATTAGACGAATGTGTTGTCCTAAGTCTGACCTTGCAACTAATACTAGAGGGAGGTGAAGGAGACCTCCACACAGCCTTCACCCTTGTCTGGTGATGTCAACACCAAAATATGAATGGAGGAGAAAGAAGACAAGTCAACGATCAACTCTTTTTGTTCATCCAGACAATGAGGGGACACTACAAGGTCCTGGAGAAGAATTTGCCAACAAGACATAGCATGACTACACAAGAACACAGAGACAGCATATGTTCATTGAAGTGACTGATTGCTATAGCATATATATATATATATATATATATATATATATATATATATATATAATGTTGTGTTTTATGCAACAAATCTATGTCAATAGAAGTGGGAAAGAGAGTTCAGCGGTGTTATATAGAACCAATTCTGACCTATGGAAGTGAATCATGGACAGTAGACAACAAATGAAAAGACAATTAGAGGACACAGAGATGGGATTTCTCAGAAGAATGTTGAAAGTTTCCTGGACAGCTAAAAAGACCAATGAGGAAATTCTCAAAGAGGCCAACACAAAAAGTGAGCTCCTAAAAAACATCAGAAAGAAACAATCAACATTTTTCGGGCACATCATGAAAAGAGGAAAGCTGGAATACTTGGTTACAACTGGCAAAATACAGGGAAAGAGAGATCGCGGACGACAAAGAGAGAAAATACTGGATAGCTTGGTGTCATGGCATGGAAAACAGTCAACAACAGAACTGATACGATGCACTGTAGATAGAAGATTGTGGAAGAACATGATCACCTACGCCAACCGGTATGGCACATGATGATGATAATGATATATATATATATATATGTATTGTGCTGGCTTTTGATAAATATAGAACACTTTGATGATTTTACAAATGTTGACAACAACGAATTTATTAGCATTAGTTGCTCCCTGTGTCAGACTTATTCCAGTCGACCACACTCTGTAAATGGGTACCTGAATTGCTGGAGATAAAACATGAAAGAGAGTACTGTCCAGCTTGGAGCAGGTCAACTAACAGAAAGACAAGAGAAACTACAAAAGCCTTCATGAAGTATCAGAAACAAACTATACAAATAAAACATGTAAATCCAAGCCAGAAGATATAACAAGACTGAGGCCAGGATAGATAGGTAAAGTAGGACGAAAGATGGGTGAGAGCTGACAAGGGGAAAACAACAATAAGTACCAACAATATATGTGTTTATGTATGTATGTGTTTATTTTGTATAGTTTGTACGTAATACCTGATGAAGATTTTTACTGAAATATTGAAGTCTATCTTGTCTTTCTATTAGTTGACCTGCTCCATACCATCGTATGTTTATTGTGTATGCCAGCACTACATCAGGATTTGATATCCACAACATTTCAGATACAACATTATATTCTGTAGGGTAACCTTTATATTTATTACAAATGTTGTTTTATTTTTGCCAATGATTGTATTACAGGATATGTGATTCCTATGTTGTTTCATCCATAGTGTGTGATATACTCTTGAAATATGCATTTCAGCTGTTTTTTTGCTCATATACAATTGTTAATTTATTTTTAAAATATCACAATTTTTTATCACAATTTTTTTTCACAATTTTTGCTTGTTTTGTTAACACAAAGTGCTTTATGAGTTTATAAACTATGACAAGTGGTGCAGTGACAGGAAGTGGTGCAGCGACAGGCAGTGGTTCAATAACAGGAAGTAGTGCAGTGACAGGAAGTAGTGCAGTGGCAGTGTTCAGATCAACAAATGACAGGTATTAAAACTGTCATGAAGGTGAGACTACTGGATTTTGTAATTCACCATGACACAAGTAAAGACGGTCAATTTAATGCACAGATGATGATGTCTTTTTTTAACAAGCAGGAGCCTAAGTATTTTTATACATTGACATTTAAGGAGAACACAGATCACCTTTGTGACTGCCATAAGTGTAATATCTGCTAACTAAACAAAGAATCCGGCTTCTAGAAATTGCATATTTAACAGTCAAATTATACATGACATACATCTTCAGCTGACCTTTTGTGGAATCCATAGGGAAGAGAGGAAGGCCAAATATACTTGGAGAAGACAGATGGAAGCAGAGATGAAGTTGATGGGGAAGACATGGAATGATCTTAAAAGAATGGCAAGAAACAGAACGGCTTGGAAAGTGTTTGTTGAAGGCCTATACTCCACAGAGAGCTGAAATTGTTTGTTGAAGACCTATACTCCACAGAGAGCTGAAATTGTTTGTTGAAGACCTATGCTCCGCAGGGAGCTGAAAGGTAGAAGATGAAGATATTTCCAACTGTTCTACTTGTCAAAAATTAGCTGACACTTTTTCCAATAAAAATGGGATTCTTCTAGCACTGGTTCTTATTCTGTATCACTTTGTTTAGTTACACCAAGCACTGTTATTAAACTATGCTCATGGGAATGCAAACATTCTTGACAATATACTGTCCCAATTGTTATGTTGTAACTCATTAATTATTCAGTTCAGTTTGTGTTAGTGTGTAGATATTTGACTGTAGTTCTCTTATAATTGTTTGAGTACACATCCATAGCCTAAGACAAACAACTGTGGTCAGTGAGTTTGGTCCTAGGAAATTGAACAGAAAGACTTTTGAAAATCACTTTATTTTGATTAAGGACTTCATCTGTGTTCCAGATCATTAATGATAATGTCATTTGGTCTGACTGAGTTTAATTTCAGTCAAATATTGCCAGAGTCGTGAAGAGGATTTAATTTGAGCTTTTTTTTTCTTAAGAAGTGGAAGGTAGAGTGAGGTTAATGTTGAAATAGATAGTTAGGTATCACTAGTAGAGCTCTGTTAGAGGACCTCATCCTTGGTGCAGCCATCACGATCATGATGATGATGATGTTCATCACTCTCTGCTCTTCTCTGTTTTTGCCAGTTGCAAGTTTTGTTTGAATGTTTTACTTGTCCAGTCTATGTTGTCATCATTCTTTATTTCCTTCTTTGTTGTCTCTCTATCTATTTCTTTCTTTGTTGTCTATCTATTCCAGTTGTCACTATTCTACTGTAAGATGGTTTTGGCTGGACCATATGATCTTGTAACATGTCAGTACCTAGCCTCATTTCTTGTCAGTTGTCAGTCTGTCACCTTATTTCCTTATCTTGACTGATGTCAGACATGCCAGTACACAGCCTCATCTCCTTATCTTGACTGATGTCAGACATGCCAGTACACAGCCTCATCTTCTTATCTTGACTGATGTCAGATATGCCAGTACACAGCCTCATCTCCTTATCTTGACTGATGTCAGATATGCCAGTACACAGCCTCATCTCCTTATCTTGACTGATGTCAGACATGCCAGTACACAAGCTATCTAGTATCTTCTTTCTTTGTCATCCACGATCTCTCTTTCCCTGTATTTTGTCAGTTGTAAGTATTTCAACTTCCCTCTTCTCATGATGTGCCTGAAAAATGTTGATTGTTTCTTTCTGATGTTTTTAGGAGTTCCTTTTTTGTGTTGACCTCTTTGAGAATGTCCTTGTTGGTCTTTTTAGCTGTCAAATGGAACTCTCAACATTCTTCTGAGAAATCCTATCTCTATGGCCTCTATTCATCTTTTTATTTGTTTGTCTGCTGTCCATGATTTGCTTCCATATGCCAGCAATATGTGGTGAAAAAGGTCAGGTGAGCACTCTGTACACATTAATGACAGTTAAACACAAACAGAACCAAGCAAGCACTGCCTGGCCAAATCTTCCCGGGGTGTGCAGATGAGTTTAAGTGGGCCAGGGTTCTCCTTGGAATTCTCAGAGAAGTTCACACCTCCTTTATGTGTGTGTCCAGATCACAGTGGTTATGATTCTAACATAATGTACATCATAGTTAATACTTTCTGTTCTTACTTGTCACGATGATTATACGGTAACACCACATACTGTAGCTAATATTTTCCCTTTGTTGATACATTGTGTATTGGTACATTGATGTGTTGATGTGCTGTGTGCTGGTACATTGATGTGTTGTATGTTGACATGTTGTGTGCTAGTACATTGATGTGTTGTGTATTGATGTGTTGTGTGTTGATACATTGATGTGTTGTGTGCTGATACATTGATGTGTTGTGTGCTGGTACATTGATGTGTTGTGTGCTGGTACATTGATGTGTTGTGTGCTGGTACATTGATGTGTTGTGTGCTGGTACATTGATGTGTTGTGTGCTGGTACATTGATGTGTTGTATGCTGGTACATTGATGTGTTGTGTGCTGGTACATTGATGTGTTGATGTGTTGTGTGCTGGTACATTGATGTGTTGTATGTTGACATGTTGTGTGCTAGTACATTGATGTGTTGTGTATTGATGTGTTGTGTGTTGATACATAGATGTGTTGTATGCTGGTACATTGATGTGTTGTGTGCTGGTACATTGATGTGTTGATGTGTTGTGTGCTGATACATTGATGTGTTGTGTTCTGATGTGTTGTGTGCTGGTACATTGATGTGTTGTGTTCTGATGTGTTGATACTGGTACATTGATGTGTTGTGTTCTGATGTGTTGTGTGCTGGTACATTGATGTGTTGTGTTCTGATGTGTTGTGTGCTGGTACATTGATGTGTTGTGTTCTGATGTGTTGTGTGCTGGTACATTGATGTGTTGTGTTCTGATGTGTTGTGTGCTGGTACATTGATGTGTTATGCATAGTTTACAGCAAACTGTGATATCTTTTAGCCTAGAACATCCAACTTGTGTGACATTTTTGGGTAGCAAGTTGCCTTTCCTCTTCAGTCCTAATTGATGTAAACCCTCATGGAAACCTTTGGTATTTGTTGAGTACAATAAGTCAGTGAAGAAATACCACAACTGATGTAGAAAACTGTTGGTAATTGGGAAAAAGCTGCATCCTAAAATTATAAGTCATTGTGGAACACAGTCATCAATGTGGAACATAGTCATCAATGTGGAACATAGTCATTATGGAAGATAGTCATTGTGGAACACAGTCATCAATGTGGAACATAGTCATTATGGAAGATAGTCATTGTGGAACACAGTCATCAATGTGGAACATAGTCATTATGGAAGATAGTCATTGTAGAAGACAGTCAGCAATGTGGAACACAGTCATCAATGTGGAACATAGTCATTATGGAAGATAGTCATTGTGGAACACAGTCATCAATGTGGAACACAGTCATCAATGTGGAACATAGTCATCAATGTGGAACATAGTCATTATGGAAGATAGTCATTGTGGAACACAGTCATCAATGTGGAACATAGTCATTATGGAAGATAGTCATTGTGGAACATAGTCATCAATGTGGAACATAGTCATTATGGAAGATAGTCATTGTGGAACACAGTCAATATGGAAGATAATCATTGTGGAACACAGTCATCAATGTGGAACATAGTCATTATGGAAGATAGTCATTGTGGAACACAGTCATCAATGTGGAACATAGTCATCAATGTGGAACATAGTCATCAATGTGGAACATAGTCATTATGGAAGATAGTCATTGTGGAACACAGTCATCATTGTGGAACACAGTCATTATGGAAGATAGTCATTGTAGAAGACAGTCAGCAATGTGGAACATAGTCATCAATGTGGAACATAGTCATTATGGAAGATAGTCATTGTGGAACACAGTCATCAATGTGGAACATAGTCATCAATGTGGAACATAGTCATCAATGTGGAACATAGTCATTATGGAAGATAGTCATTGTGGAACACAGTCATCATTGTGGAACACAGTCATTATGGAAGATAGTCATTGTAGAAGACAGTCAGCAATGTGGAACACAGTCATTATGGAAGATAGTCATTGTAGAAGACAGTCAGCAATGTGGAAGACAGTCAATATTAAGTCAAAGTCAGCTAATTAGTCAAATAAAATCAATATATCTCAAAGATACTCAGATATGAAAACAAGTCAAAATCACAGCTTTCTATGTCAATATTGCCATTTGCTCAGAGAATTTACTTCTGCCCACTTTCGGTGGCTGGTTGCAGGTGTTTTATCATGAAGACCTTTCGTCTGTTTTGTTTTGGCAAGTCCATATTCCTGTTAACTCTACAACATTTGAGTACATCTTTCTTTGATTGTTTTACCTTTTACTGCACTCTTGTCTTATGTTTTACCTTTTACTGTACTCTTGGCTTATGTTTTACCTTTTACTGTACTCTTGGCTTATGTTTTGCTTTGAAGATTCAGCTTGTGGACTCCTAATAATTATGTTTATTTTGTTTGTTATTGTGATAGTATTGAAGTTGTTCTGTGAGATTTGCCATTTTTGTCATGTATCACTTATCAAAGAAAAGTTTGTTTACAATTTGGAGGTCATGGATTAAGGAAATGTATGTAGCATCCATTTGATAGTTTACCTTTGTTGCAATATGCTGTCTTGGTTGACAGATTCTCTTGCTATTGTTGTTATACTGAGTTTGTACACATCGACTTATGATACTTAATTTACTGAAGGTTGGAAGCTCATGCGATCATATTGTGTCTCTTGTCTCTCACCAAATCATTCATTTTTCTCTCGGGTCAAAGATGGCACATGGGGCAGACGTCATAGTTCTTCAAGATTGTTGATCTGCTGCTAGTTCTTGTAGTTCTTGCTTGTTTCTTAGTCCCATGGTTGAGACTTTCCAAGTAATTGTTCTTTGTAGCAATTCTCTTGGTCTGCCTTGTTTTCTTTTTCCAGGTGGTTTCCCCATGAATGCCTGACAGGGAAGTCTTTCTTCATTCATTCTCAGCACATGACCGATGTATTTCTAACACCTTCTTCTTATAAAGCTCCACACTTATTCTTGTTTTCTTTCTTCTTATTGTTTCAAATGTATTCTCTCCAATTTATGTTTGGATTCTGCAGAGAAATTTATTTTCAAAGTCATTTAATTTCCAATCTAAAATCTGGGTGGATTTCCAAATTGTCCATTGCCATAGAACAGACACAATAGATTTAGGAAAAGTTATTTCAGAAGAAAGCTATACAAAATGAAGGCATGCAACTGTTGTAGAGATTGTGTACTGGCCACTTGTAAGAAAAATCATTTTGTAAAAGTTGTGTGATACATGTTTATGACTGCCTGATGCTTTGCACATGGTGGCAGGTAAATCTTGACTTAAATATCATGTTTTATGATAAATTTGTTCACAACTGTTTATACATTATAACAGCATATGTTTATGTTCAGTTTGGAAAAACATATACACATTGTTTTATTGGCTTGGTGTGTACATTTTAAGTTCCAGCATGTGTTTGTGTTCATTATTCATAATCTGTTGCAGCCTTTATTATTATTGTTGATCACAAGGTTGGGCAAGTAGGTGATTGGCTGCATTGGACCAGATAATTTTCCAGTCAAGTGGGAGTTGCTCTGATTCAAGTAGGCGTGGCTCTGATTCAAGTAGGCGTAGCTCTGACTCAAGTAGGCGTGGCTCTGATTCAAGTAGGCGTGGCTCTGATTCAAATAGGTGTGGCTCTGATTCAAATAGGCATAGCTCTGATTCAAATAGCCATAGCTCTGATTCAAGTAGGCGTAGCTCTGATTCAAATAGGTGTGGCTCTGAATCAAGTGGGTGTTGCTCTGATTCAAATAGGCATCGCTCTGATTCAAGTGGGAGTTGCTCTGATTCAAATAGGCATAGCTCTGATTCAAGTGGGTGTTGCTCTGATTTATATTGAGATGAACGTATATCAATATATAGCTCCTGTGAGTATGCCTGATGAATACTTCATTTCGTCCTTTGTCCTCACAGGTACATTCAGTGAATGTTGATGATCTGCATTGTGGTTGACAAGTTATGGTGTCTGCACATTTCTGCCCAACACATCGATTTGAGCTTGATATTTGTGGATACTAGGTTACTTCCCCTTTTACGCTTGACTTGTTCATCTAAGACCGGACTAGTTATAGTCAGTGTCCACACTAGTTTATCTATATCTAGACTGCTAGTCTATGTCATCCTGACAAGCTAGTCTATGTCATCCAGGCTGGTTAGTCTACGTCATCCTAGTCTATGTCATCCAGGCAGGTTAGTCTATGTCATCCAGGCTGGTTAGTCTATATCATTCAGACAGGTTAGTCTATGTCATCCAGGCTGGTTAGTCTATGTCATCCAGACTGGTTAGTCTGTCATCCAGGCAGGTTAATCTATGTCATCCAGACAGGTTAGTCTATGTCATCCAGGCAGGTTAGTCTATGTCATCCAGGCTGGTTAGTCTGTCATCCAGGCAGGTTAGTCTATGTCATCCAGGCAGGTTAGTCTATGTCATCCAGGCAGGTTAGTCTATGTCATCCAGGCTGGTTAGTCTATGTCATCCAGGCTGGTTAGTCTATGTCATCCAAGCAGGTTAGTCTATGTCATCCAGGCTGGTTAGTCTATGTCATCCAGGCAGGTTAGTCTATGTCATCCAGGCTGGTTAGTCTATGTCATCCAGACAGGTTAGTTTTATGTCTGTGTCATCCAGGCTGGTTAGTCTATGTCATCCAGACAGGTTAGTCTATGTCATTCAGGCTGGTAGACTGTCATCCAAGCACGTTAGTCTATGTCATCCAGGCTGGTTAGTCTGTCATCCAGGCAGGTTAGTCTATACCATCCAGACAGGTTAGTCTATGTCATCCAGGCTGGTTAGTCTGTCATCCAGGCAGGTTAGTCTATACCATCCAGACAGGTTAGTCTATGTCATCCAGGCTGGTTAGTCTATATCATCCAGACAGGTTAGTCTATGTCATCCAGGCTGGTTAGTCTATATCACCCAAACAGGTTAGTCTATGTCATCCAGACAGGTTAGTCTATGTCATCCAGGCAGGCTAGTCTATGTCATCCAGGCTGGTTAGTCTATGTCATCCAGACTGGTTAGTCTATGTCGAGGTCCACTGAGAGGAGATGATGAAGGATCTTGATCACTTCTTTGATTCGGGTGTAAACAGTTAGTTATTGGTCAGCAATCACTTTCAGCCCACACTCTGTTAGGCCCATTACCAGAAGTCAGGGATGCCGTTATCCTGCAAACTCCTTGACCACTGCACTGTCCATGCAGCCTCTATATGACATCTTTCCACTAAGCTCCTCTCTCTCACTCTCTCTCCCCAGCAGAACCCAACAGTGGCGATAAGGTCCTAATCGAAAGATCACTCGACATTTCTTTAGTGTATTCAGTGAGAATCTTAAAATTAGACACAATAAAATATGGCAGAAAATGACTTTCTAAATTTTAACGGACGGTGATGCATTCCGTGTGTGACCTCAGTTGCTGCTGGCTAAGGTCTGCAGGTACAGAACACAATAGGCTTGCAACACGTTGAACGCTGGGACACAAGCAAGCACACAGCCCCTACTGTTAGCCTCCCTTCTACGAGAACTCTTGTTGCTACTGAAACACATCCAGCCATCAAGTCACTGCCTCTCGACTGACCAGCAAATTATTAATTTGTTGTTATTATTGTTGTTATTATTGTTGTTAATTTGTTATAGAAATGATCTTACCAGCAACTTTACCATGAAAATAAATCCAGGCTAATCATATATTGGAGCTTAAAATAAATAAAAATGTATATTTTTGTTCTTGCTTGACTTTTTTTGTTGTATTCCTGTTGTAACCTGTGTTTCTGTCATCATTACTTCCTTCATTGATGTGCTAAGTATGAGTTAGAGATTGGACTAGCGGTGTCGATTTTAACTTAGTAACAGTCAATCAATGAATAAGTCAATCAATGAATAAGTCAATCAATGAATAAGTCAATCAATGAATAAGTCAATCAATGAATAAGTCAATCAATCAATAAGTCAATCAATGAATAAGTCAATCAATGAATAAGTCAATCAATGAATAAGTCAATCAATGAATAAGTCAATCAAGTAAAGTCCCTTACATTTTGTTATGCAACGGACAGGGTGGACATAACAGCTACCATCCACTGAACGAGAATGAAAGCTCCTACGTCATAATAGTCAACTATGACTGACGGTGGCTGCTATAGTCAACTATGACTGACGGTGGCTGCTATAGTCAACTATGACTGACGGAGACTGTTATAGTCAACTATGACTGACGGTGGCTGCTATAGTCAACTATGACTGACGGTGGCTGCTATAGTCAACTATGACTGACGGTGGCTGCTATAGTCAACTATGACTGACGGAGGCTGCTATAGTCAACTATGACTAACAGTGGCTACTATAGTCAACTATGACTGACGGTGGCTGCTATAGTCAACTATGACTGACGGTGGCTGCTATAGTCAACTATGACTGACGGTGGCTGCTATAGTCAACTATGACTGACGGTGGCTGCTATAGTCAACTATGACTGACGGTGGCTACTATAGTCAACTATCACTGACGGTGGCTACTATAGTCAACTATGACTGACGGTGGCTGCTATAGTCAACTACGACTGACGGAGACTGCTATAGTCAACTATGACTGACAGAGGCTACTATAGTCAACTATGACTGACGGTGGCTACTATAGTCAACTATCACTGACGGTAGCTACTATAGTCAACTATGACTGACGGTGGCTGCTATAGTCAACTATGACTAACGGAGACTGCTATAGTCAACTATGACTAACGGAGACTGCTATAGTCAACTATGACTAACGGAGACTGCTATAGTCAACTATGACTAACGGAGACTGCTATAGTCAACTATGACTAACGGAGACTGCTATAGTCAACTATGACTAACGGAGACTGCTATAGTCAACTATGACTAACGGAGACTGCTATAGTCAACTATGACTAACGGAGACTGCTATAGTCAACTATGACTAACGGAGACTGCTATAGTCAACTATGACTGACGGAGACTGCTATAGTCATCTATGACTGACGGAGACTGCTATAGTCAACTATGACTAACGGAGACTGCTATAGTCAACAACGACTGACGGAGGCTGCTAAAGTCAACTATGACTGACGGAGGCTACTATAGTCAACTATGACTAACGGAGGCTGCTATAAGCAACAATGACTGACGGAGGCTGCTATAGTCAACTATGACTGACGGAGGCTGCTATAGTCAACTATGACTGACGTCGACTGCTATAGTCAGCTATGACTGACGGAGGCTGCTATAGTCAACTATGACTAACGGTGGCTGCTATAGTTAACTATGACTGACGGAGACTGCTATAGTCAACTATGACTGACGGAGACTGCTATAGTCAACTATGACTAACGGAGACTGCTATAGTCAACTATGACTGACAGAGGCTGCTATAGTCAACTATGACTAATGGAGGCTGCTATAGTCAACTATGACTAATGGAGGCTGCTATAGTCAACTATGACTAATGGAGGCTGCTATAGTCAACTATGACTAATGGAGGCTGCTATAGTCAACTATGACTAATGGAGGCTGCTATAGTCAACTATGACTAATGGAGACTGCTATAGTCAACTATGACTAATGAAGGCTGCTATAGTCAACTATGACAAATGGAGGCTGCTATAGTCAACTATGACTGACGGAGACTGCTATAATCAACTATGACTGACGGAGGCTGCTATAGTCAACTATGACTAATGGAGGCTGCTATAGTCAACTATGACTGACGGAGGCTGCTATAGTCAACTATGACTGACGGAGGCTGCTATAGTCAACTATGACTGACGGAGACTGCTATAGTCAACTATGAGTGATGGAGGCTACTATAGTCAACTATGACTTACGGAGGCTGCTATAGTCAACTATGACTAACGGAGGGTACTATAGTCAACTATGACTAACGGAGGCTGCTATAGTCAACTATGACTAACGGAGGCTGCTATAGTCAACTATGACTAACGGAGGCTGCTATAGTCAACTATGACTAACGGGGGCTGCTATAGTCAACTATGAGTGACGGAGGCTTCTATAATCAACTGTGAGTGACGGAGGTTGCTATAATCAACTATAAGTGACGGAGGCTGCTATAGTCAACTATGAGTGATGGAGGCTGCTATAGTCAACTATGAGTGACGGAGGTTGCTATAATCAACTATAAGTGACGGAGGCTACTATAGTCAACTATGACTTACTGGGGCTGCTATAGTCAACTATGAGTGACGGAGGCTGCTATAATTAACTATAAGTGACGGAGGCTGCTATAGTCAACTATGACTTACTGGGGCTGCTATAGTCAACTATGAGTGACGGAGGTTGCTATAATCAACTATAAGTGACGGAGGCTACTATAGTCAACTATGACTTACTGGGGCTGCTATAGTCAACTATGAGTGACGGAGGCTGCTATAATCAACTATAAGTGACGGAGGCTACTATAGTCAACTATGACTTACTGGGGCTGCTATAGTCAACTATGAGTGACAGAGGTTGCTATAATCAACTATAAGTGACGGAGGCTACTATAGTCAACTATGACTTACTGGAGCTGCTATAGTCAACTATGAGTGACGGAGGCTGCTATAATCAACTATGAGTGACGGAGGCTACTATAGTCAACTATGACTAACGGAGGCTGCTATAGTCAACTATGAGTGACGGAGGCTATAGTCAACTATGACTGACGGAGACTACTATAGTCAGCTATGAGTGACGGGGGCTACTATAGTCAACTATGAGTGACGCAGGCTACTATAGTCAACTATGACTGACGATTTTCATTACACAAGTACAATTATGTGTGTGTGTATATATATATATATATACCGCAAATAAGAGACAATAAAACCCATGCATTATGTCTTAGATTAACCTGTCCACCTTTTAATGTTATCAGTCCACTTTAATCTTGGTCTGCCTCTGCCTCGTCTACCGTGTACTTTCCCTTCCAAGATAACATTTAGAAGGGTGTTTTTGTCTCCTCACATCTCCACAATCATATCCTATTGTCCATGATTCACATCCTTATGTTAATATGGATAATTATGTATTATAAAATGGTTATGGTTAATCGAAGGCCCCGGTTTCACCGCAAACGTATTAACATCCATAATTGCTCAACCGCCCGCGCCAGTGGAATCATCCGAATTAAAATTCATCTCATTGAAGGATCAAAACAAAAAATTGTAGCTGCATTCACCATCATAGCAGCTACAGCACATGCCAAAAGACATAAGGCCAAGCGGCACCGAAAGTGAACACATCTGAGCTATCCTTCGGCATACGATATCATCATACATCGTTAGCAACTGGAATATTGACATCCGGTCAATATGGCGGAACGGCGGCAGGAACCATTGAGGCTCACTCCGAAAAGTGTTCCTTATTGCAGTTTCCTCATAATTCAAGTCTGGCTTGCTGCCGGATCTGCTGAGTTTAGTGCTCTGTGCACACCGTGAGCTGTGTTTTTCATCCGAATTATATAATATCATATGCTGGAGGCGAAGGCGCGCCTCCCAGCACCAGAGCTGGAAGTTGTCAGCGATCCACAGCTGATGGCTTGCGCCAGGATCGGTGAACCAAAACCATCCAGACCCTGCTCCACCTCTCTGTAGTGCCTCCAGTAACAGACTAACCTGTCTAGTCTGGCCAAGCGTGCAGGGATCGAAGAGGGAAGACAACCTAGTACTCAAAAATGTGCTGAAGTCGAATGTGTTGAGCCAAAAGGCGCAAATGTAGCAGTTATACTGTAAACCACAACACAACGCAGACACGTCCACTTAACGTCCATTTAAGGGCGGATGCCGAAGAGGAATTCTACAGTCTACGAATACTCTAGAATACTTTAGTGGAGAGTCTGGTTTCCAAGATGGCGGATCTTGTCCACGTCCTCTCGATCGCTGCAGAAAATGCACACAGGGTCTGATTAATTTCGGATCTTCTTTGCACTTTTCTGCGTAAAAGTCAAAATGATGATATGCTTGATACATCTGTGTCGCTAAAGCCAGGTCGTAGGCCGACAACAGTCCGTTTTTGACGAATCAAGTGTTGTGAGTGAGACCTTCCACCGTCTAGACTTGATCTGCGCTTTACGTCACATTAGTGCTGTTCAAGACCGTTATTGGGATTCTTTGACGCAGGTTATTTCCATGTTACACATTAATGTAAACTACTTCGTCAGTCGCAGTTTTGTTTTTTTGGGGAAATTGCTTCGTGTTTTGTTCGTCGTAGGCTGCTTACACTTGAGTAATCAGACATAAGTCTAAAGGTATCGAGATTATGAGTTTGGCGACATGGTGTGTTACGTCATCGTATTGGTTCCCTAAACCGGCCGTGCGCAAATCTTACGGTCTGCTGTTTGATGTGCGACGGGGATAATTTAACGACTGACTGAGTGTCTATATGTTCGGAATTGGAGTCATCAACGATGGCCTAACATCATCAAGTGCTACGACGATGATCATCATTTTCAAGAGGACGTGACTTACCGGTATATGGGGATAGGCGGCGGGAACAAATGAAGGCTATGCATGAAAAGTGTTCCTAGTTGCAGTTTCCTCATATTACAAGTCGCATGTCTGTGTTAGTCACCTCTAGTGACTCGGGCAGATGGTGCTCGTAAACCTGGGAAGGCCGACCATCTAAGGGCAGAATCCCCCTACAGAAAAGATCAACTGCTGCCTTGCAGGAAGATTGGGGACAATCAAAGGCTAAGGAAAGCAAACCTGAAAAAATGCTGGCTGAAATCGGATGCACTGGGCCACTGGCGCAGAACACAGTGCAACGTTTTAACGGGTACTCAATCGGAGTGGATCTAACAGGCTTAAACAGACAGCTGTCTTCGTATGAGAGTCTGGACGTCCTACTCTGATTGAGTCCTGATCGCAGAGAGAGAGAGAGAGAGAGAGAGAGAGAGAGAGAGAGAGAGAATACTTTAGTTATCGGGCGAACGCAAGCAATCCATATATTGGACGTTCAAATGGGACATGGACGGCAATGATTGGCTACAGCAGCGGTGACGTCACAGCAAATTGTGACATCACAGCTGTGACGTCATCAACGTCTGCTGCCGGCTTCTTCCCGGTCCAAGCCGTTCAATCTCGTCTTCGGTTATTCTGTTTTGTTTTAGAGGGATTTTGTGTTTTAGCCACTTATGTTCATCCACCAAATGTTGAAAAAGTGAGTAATCTTGTTGTTTGCTTGAGCTAGTTCGTTTATTTATTATTTTTGGCAAGACCAACAAGAGAAAATGTGAACTCATGAATTCCCGCCGTTGGCCTCCACATGAAAATCTCGAATTATTTGCCGGCCCATGATGTTCTGGTGATCTTCCTGGAAACAACACAGGCCATTCAATCCATAGAGCTGATTATTCGTAAAGAGATAAGCAGTAATTAGTTAATTGATTCTTTATTTTACCCAGTCAAAATATTATTATTTAATTAGGAATTAAGCACATTTAATTAAAAGTAATTTAACGTGACGACAACTTTTGACATGTTCAACTTTATTTAAGATTTAATGATTTAAGTTTATGTTCATTTTAATTTTTAAGTAATTTTTATTTTATTGAAATAATTACATTTAATAAATCATCAAGTTTAAGTAAAGTTGACCGAAGTTTCAGAAGTGCGAGTTTTTGGCGCATGTGACAAGTTCGTATTTTTTTTACCTTTCTACTGGTGGTCAGCCGCTGACGACTTAGACTTAAGGAATAGACGGATCATGATTAATTATTAATAACGATAGCCCTCTTCGTCATCCGCCCTGATTTAAATTAAAAGGACGTTAAGTTGGTGTAGAGAGTATTACACAACATGCCCTTTTCTGGAATGCTCAAGGAAAAAGACAAAGAGGAAGACCGAGATATTATTGGAGAAGACAGATGGAAGCAGAGATGAAGATGATGGGGAAGACATGGAATGATCTTAAAAGAATGGCAAGAAACAGAACGGCTTGGAAAGTGTTTATTGAAGACCTATGCTCCACTGGGAGCTAAAAGGTAGAAGTGGAAGAAGAATATAAAAAGCAAAGTAAAGTACCCCCGTCACGCCAAGTGACGTATAGGGAATATGGTGTTAGTGACCATATATTTTACAGACCTTCAGCACATGATTTTTGGGGTAATGTGGTCGGTATTACGCCCGTGCCGCTTTACTTTCCCAGAAAAAAATCCGGTATCCATTAAAGTATTAAAGGCAGGGTGAACCCGGAAGCTGTCGGTTGGGATCGAACCCTACCTCTTGTCATTTGTAGTCCAGTTCACTAACCACTGAGCTATCGCGGCTCCCAAGAAGAATATAGATAACATAATTATAATAATATATTTTTCATGTATAAATTGTAATATTATAATTAATTCATGACCACAAAGTGATCATGTTAAGTCTAAGATGACAGATGTGTTTCTCTCTCTCAACTCCCAAGGCACATTCATCATCATTGAGTGCCGTCTCCATGACGAAGGTTGGCTACCTTGGAGCGCCATTTCGCTCTGTCTCTTGCTTTGATGGTGCAGGTTGTCATAGGCTGACTTGTCCATCTTTTGATGTTACTCGTCCATGTTAGTCTCGGTCTGCCTTGTTTACCTTGTATTTTCCCTTCCAATATTGCCATAATTGATTCGCTTTCTATGCCCCTTTGTATTCCGTCATTTTGACTGAACCACTTGTTTGATTTCTCCGGAGTTCAAAAACGGCGACTAGAAACTCTTCATACATAGCAGGCCAGTCCAGGTGTGAACTTTCTCCGTCTCCATATTTGACAGTGTCTTCAACTGTTATTCATAATTTTGTTTGTAGCAAGTTTTGACTAGGCATCTGTATGTACACAGCACAGGATCGTTAGTTTGATCATGAAACGGGTTTCATCAATATTTTTATGTTGACCACATTAGCACACCTCTATGTTATCTGAGCCGTTTGTCAATAATTTCACTGGTGTTATTCATGTCTTTACATTATATTACATATACTTTAAATCATAGTATAATTGAATAACATCTTTGTTTTAAACATGGATTTAAAAAAAAAGCACACATGAAGTACTAGGTAGAATGGAGGACACGAGATACATTTTAGTGTGCTTATATTTTATAGAACGATTTCGTTTTGAAATAGGGAAAAAATAATCGATAGTCTATCTATTTATCTATTGACCTTTCGAGCAGTAGCCGGGCCGGCCATAGGGCGTTGACCAAGATACTCCTCCTCTTATCTAAATTTTATTATCTATTTATTATCTCCTATCTGAATTTTTGTTCTAGCAGTTTTTAATTCTTTTAAAGATATTTTATCAAATCTCGCCATTTGTCTCTGTTCTGTGCAAGCAGCTCTATCTTATTGAGGGAGCCGGTTCCTGCTGCTTTTGCCTCTCTCAGCAATGTTCTTCTCAGTGTCTCTCTGGGTCTTCCTATTTTCCTCTTACCTGTTGTTTCCCACATGAGGGCTTGCTTTGCTATTCAGTTATTATCTCATCACATGTCCAACATATGACCATCGTCTTTTCTTTATTACTGAAGATATTAGTGGTTGATTGGCGATTTCTTTAATTTCCTCGTCTCTAGTACAGTATACAAATATAAATGTTACAATAAAGTAGATGTTCAACACAGTTGTAAAGTCTGTTTCATTACCTACTTTACATTGAATAGAAAGAGTGAGATTTGATTGAGAGTGAAATGAGCTGTACAAATATAACTGGAAAGTGATAAGAGTACATGCAGGCCTCCTCCAAAGACAACATCCCATTGCATGCCCTTGACAGGAACTGAGTGCTGGGCTGCTTTCCCTCTTTGATCCCGACTCGCTTGGCCAGACTAAACTGATTAGCCTGGTTCACTGATCCTAGTGCAAGCCATCAGCCGTGGGTAGCTGTGCTGCTGTAAGACCTCCCAAAAATAATTTAATGAGTTTATTTGGTTTTTCAAAGAAATCAGATGAAAATTTACATTATTTCTCCAAGAATTATTTATATATCACATGTGATCAGAACAGTGTTTGAAGCTTGTCATATATGTTAACAAATGTTATCTATCTGGCAATTTATTACACACTGACAATAATTATGTATAGTATATATACCAACACTATCTTGAGTTTTCCAATGATAGACCTTAAAAAGGATTATTTATATCTTTATACAGGGAGCCAGACAAAAGACAAGGCAGAGATAATAAGCTATTTGTGATAGAACATTATTGAATGGACTGGATTAACCTTTGTCACCTCTCAGAAAGCAAAGGGTTGGAAGAAAATTGTGAAGATGTCGCAAAGACTGTTTCAACAACTGCTTATGTTACAGGAATAATGAATGCAGGTTTTAGTTCCTGGTATCCAGACTGACATATTACCTTGACATTCAAAGACTATCCTGAAAACTTCACCAGAAAATCATGTCAGAGCTGGTGACAATTTCTAGCCTGTTCTGCTCACAGAATCAGTATCACTGCAGTCGAGAATTCCCCTTATCTACTCTACTCATATCACAGCTCCTGCCAACGTGCACTGACAAATTCTGTTGACAAGATCGACTGCCATCCGGCCTTAATCGACAGCACCATCAACAATTCCAAATAACTTCCATCGAATAGAGAATGCATAGTCATTTCCTCACTCCAGTTAAGCAATTTATAACAAACAAAACAACTGAAACAGTTTAAGTGACTAAATTAGTCTCTGCAAAAACAGGGCAACACGCAGTCATTTTGAATTGTTGGTTATGATGTTTGCAAGATTTGATCTCCAGTGTGTGAGCAAGTCGGTTGCTTGGGTGACAGTTTCAAACATCACTGAAAAGAGAGTGCCCACAGTCACTTCCAACTCTAATTCACTCAAGTAAATATAAAAAAAAAAAACAATCAAAACATGGAACAGTGTGATGGCACTCTCTAAAGACCTTTCAAGCATGGCTGCCATCTTCCCAGAAGTCTACCAATAATTATTGGTATCGTCCAGTTGGAACAGTCCTCCAGAATTTCTCAGAACTATTTTCATTGTCAACGGTACTCAATTTCCTGTGTTGAGAGATGTTTCATTGTACTTGATCATCTCATTGCCGACTATTGACTGTTTCATACATGTCTGGACTGGCATTTTTTGGAACCACTTTCTACAATGAAGTATCACAAACATATACCAGTTTGAGTTGGCCTAGTCATATCACACATAACTGGAGCACCATAATAGGTAAATTTTTTAAATTTTTGTTTTGTGTGAAATCAGTGATCTTATGTAATTTTGTTGTTGACTTGTGTCTTGCTATGTCAAGGTCTGATCTATTTACTGTTGTGATCATTATTTAATAAATTCATATAAAATCATGCATTACATAAGAGTGTTGTGATACCCACATGAGTAGTTCAAATATACGTTTATATCAAATACCATACCTGCTGGCATAGACAAACTGTCTCTCCATAATTTTCTGTTTCTTCTTCTACCTTTCAACTGTCAACAACAAGTGCTTTCCAAGCCGTCCTGTTTCTTGCCATTCTCTTAAGATTGCTCCATTTCTTCCCTGTCTTCTATATCTTCATCTTTGTCTCTACCTCTGGGAATTTAAAGAAACCCTGAAATACTCTCAGCTGGCTTCCACAGTGTGTGTCCAGCACCATCATATGGCCTTGTCTCTTGGAATACTCTCAGCTGGCTTCCACAGTGTGTGTCCAGCACCATCATATGGCCTTGTCTCTTGGAATACTCTCAGCTGCTTCCACAGTGTGTGTCCAGCACCATCATATGGCCTTGTCTCTTGGAATACTCTCAGCTGGCTTCCACAGTGTGTGTCCAGCACCATCATATGGCCTTGTCTCTTGGAATACTCTCAGCTGCTTCCACAGTGTGTGTCCAGCACCATCATATGGCCTTGTCTCTTGGAATACTCTCAGCTGGCTTCCACAGTGTGTGTCCAGCACCATCATATGGCCTTGTCTCTTGGAATACTCTCAGCTGCTTCCACAGTGTGTGTCCAGCACCATCATATGACCTTGTCTCTTGAAATACTCTCAGCTGGCTTCCACAGTGTGTGTCCAGCACCATCATATGGCCTTGTCTCTTGAAATACTCTCAGCTAGCTTCCACAGTGTGTGTCCAGCACCATCATATGGCCTTGTCTCTTGGAATACTCTCAGCTGCTTCCACAGTGTGTGTCCAGCACCATCATATGGCCTTGTCTCTTGAAATACTCTCAGCTGCTTCCACAGTGTGTGTCCAGCACCATCATATGGCCTTGTCTCTTGAAATACTCTCAGCTGCTTCCACAGTGTGTGTCCAGCACCATCATATGGCCTTGTCTCTTGGAATACTCTCAGCTGCTTCCACAGTGTGTGTCCAGCACCATCATATGGCCTTGTCTCTTGGAATACTCTCAGCTGCTTCCACAGTGTGTGTCCAGCACCATCATATGGCCTTGTCTCTTGGAATACTCTCAGCTGCTTCCACAGTGTGTATCCAGCACCATCATATGGCCTTGTCTCTTGGAATACTCTCAGCTGGCTTCCACAGTGTGTGTCCAGCACCATCATATGGCCTTGTCTCTTGGAATACTCTCAGCTAGCTTCCACAGTGTGTGTCCTATCCAGCACCATCATATGGCCTTGTCTCTTGGAATACTCTCAGCTGCTTCCACAGTGTGTGTCCAGCACCATCATATGGCCTTGTCTCTTGGAATACTCTCAGCTGGCTTCCACAGTGTGTGTCCAGCACCATCATATGGCCTTGTCTCTTGGAATACTCTCAGCTGGCTTCCACAGTGTGTGTCCAGCACCATCATATGGCCTTGTCTCTTGGAATACTCTCAGCTGCTTCCACAGTGTGTGTCCAGCACCATCATATGGCCTTGTCTCTTGGAATACTCTCAGCTGCTTCCACAGTGTGTGTCCAGCACCATCATATGGCCTTGTCTCTTGAAATACTCTCAGCTGCTTCCACAGTGTGTGTCCAGCACCATCATATGACCTTGTCTCTTGAAATACTCTCAGCTAGCTTCCACAGTGTGTGTCCAGCACCATCATATGACCTTGTCTCTTGAAATACTCTCAGCTAGCTTCCACAGTGTGTGTCCAGCACCATCATATGGCTTTGTCTTTTGTCTGGCCTACTGTATACATATCATACATGTCTTATATCTTAGCCTTATTGTATTTGACTTGTACTTTCCCACAGTACTATGTTAGTGAGTTTGTTCTGCCATTTCCGTCCTTTTATTCTGCTTTCAGTTAGTCTCCTCAGTTTTATCAACTCAGCTATGAACAGTGTCACTTTAACTCTTTACTATTTCTCTTCAGTTCTCCTCTATCTCATTCTCTCAATTTTTCTTCATTATCACTCAAGTATATTTTTGCCTGTTACCTTCTCAATACATAGAAATAAAATGTTTGTATGGTGTATTTTTTCTTACTGGCTTAGAATAAGAAGGTCTTTTGTGTCACAATGTTACTAAGAGTTATCTGGCAAAGAGTTAAACAAATATACATGGATATGTTGAGCACCAAAACTTGCCATCTAAAATGTTTTTAGAAAGAGCCATAGAAGTTAAAACAGATCAGTACCAATAAACTGTATCCAGGCTTTTGATCTAGTCAAGCCTCAGGAAATAAGGAACATTTCAGAAAGTATAAATATTAAGAGAAATATGAGAATTAGTGTGATTGGGGAGGGGGGGGGGGTGCAAGATGCCTGTCCAGCAACTAGCTGAGTGTGGTCAGCAACTGACTGCATGCATCAAGATCAGAGAACTGATCATGACCCTGCTCCATCTCCCAGTAGTGCTCCTGGAAACAGACTATCCAGTCTGGCCAATCAAGTAGGGATTGAAGATGGAAAGCAACCTGGCACTTCAAAATGCTGTGCTGAAATGTGACATGTTGGACCAAAAGGCGTAAATATCACAGCCCAGCTACAAAGAAAATGCATGTGTGCCCATTTGAAGGGCATGAAGAAGATTTCATTCCTTTAGTAGTCATTGAGTGAACAGAAGGAAAGAAATGTGAGAATAATAAATAGCATGTACAACCACAAGAACTGGAAATCAGTTCACGAATGTTTCAACAGATAAAACATGGTGGTAGAAGACTATTGAAATAAAACTGAACCACAAAAGACATATCCAGAATATCATTTGATGGTTATAATATAACAAATATAAAAAAATATTTGCCTCAAGGTATTTGGGGAAGATGGCCATATTTATCAATGACCAATCGATATTGTTACATGCGGTGTCCTCACTGTTTTTATGAATTTCTATTTTTCAAAATTTGAAATAACGGTGATAGAACAAATTAAAATTGATCTAACACATGCATTTTATTGGGAAGTTTATTCAGTCAGAAAAGCTAGTCATAAGAAAATGAAAGGTTTTAGGGGAAATAATTGCAAAAGCATTGATAGATTAAAAGCCACAAATTACCACTTTTAGGCGCTGGCTGTGAAAGCCGCGATTTGCAGCTCGTGGTACAGAATGTGTTACATGGGTGGTGTAGTTGGTATCAAGCCAGAATGAAAACACAGTACCAATTTAACACTGGGTGAACCAAGAAACCAGCAGATGAGGCCAACTCCGGCCACTTGTGCTCAGCTGTCCAGTTCACTAACTCTGCTCTTTATAAACTATCTGAGATATGTTGATGAGGGGCTAAGGCAAAGAAATGCAAATGAATGCATAAAAATGCGAGGCTGCAGTAAAACTAATGTTGATGTTAAGGTTTAAATCATCAAGAGTAAACATAAGTACAGAAGATGATTGACTTTAATGATGAAGAGAAGACTCCTCTGTCTCTCTCTCTGTCTATCTGTCTGTCTCTCTCTCTCTCTGTGTATGTGTGTACACATTTGTGTGGTATATTATTTGAGAATCTTTTGATCCTGCTATGTCTTTTCCCCTGTTGCCAGGATGAAGATTATAATTCTCTCCAAATCTTCTTAGTGTTACTACACTTTATGATATATGTTTATTTCTGTGAGTAGATTTGACATTGAAGTTTAGCATAGTTGTTGCATGAATGAAGATGTTCTGGAATCTGGGTCCCACTTCCACAGCAGCAAATGTCAGCTTTAGTTATTCATGGGTGGTGAAGATGGTTCAGGAGCCTGCAATGGCCTGTTCTGAGGCCAAAAATAGGAAGTCTCCTGTCTGGGGAGTAGATAAGTTGGATACTGCATGTAGTATATTTGCAGCTTTTTCTTCCACTTTGTTCTGCATTTGTTTTGTATGATAAGAACAGACGTAGCGGCCCTAGTAATAAAAGCTGAAAGACAGAAGTAATAATAAAAACACAGGAAAAAAAAGATTCCCTTATAATACAAAGTTATGTTAAATGGGACAGTATTAAAGCAGGTCACTGATTTCAAAAACATTGGAACTACCTTCAGATGGTACATGTATAACAAAGGTGACATTAGCTTAGTGTGTTATATTAACTCTAGAATACTATAGGGTAGTAACAATTACAGCATCAAAATATACATTCTTCATAATTTGACAGTTTGCAGTGGTCATACATATTACCCATCCATGTACCTTCCCAATTAATTGCTACTTCCTGTGACTCCTAAGTGTTGGATTTGTTTCCTTTGGTGTAGGATCATCCCCAATGAGAATGATAATAGAATTGATCAACAAATACAGAGGCAGACAATTGTGTTGATCACCTAACCAATAGGCATGGTAATTGATAATTATGCTCTAACATTGTAATAATTGTTTATATTTCATTTGTTTTAATGGTGCTCTTTTCTTGTTTTCCACGTTAGATTGGAGGAATACATGCCATTTTGTGCTTCATTCAAGTTGAAAGTGTTCCTCCCAGAAGAAGGCAGCATGAAGAGGTAAATGTTTCATTTACAAACCCCCATTGTTCTAGAGAACAGTCTCAAGTGAAACAACCAGCATGACTAGACTACTAACAGGAATACCCTTGAAAGTGTAAACAGAATAGACTAACTTGTTATATAATTGGAAGAGAACATAAAAAACAAATGTTGAACTTTCTAAAATTGTGTGTGAAGCTGATATGAGTGGCGCTTCATCTGTTCTTGTTATGGTGTTCCTTCACTACCAGAAGGTTTAACTACACCATTTTTCTGAATTTGTAAACAGTGTGAAATAACAGCAAGAAATTTAATGTAAATTGACCTAGAACATATGGTTAGTTGGACAACTTGCTCAGGAACTTAGAAAAGAGGTTAAGTAAGAAAACTACAAAGTTTTAATAAGAATAATTGTGGGAACATCAGTAAATTAAAAGCTGCAAAATGAGGCTCATGGTTTTCTCGCATTGGTTACTAGAGCTGCATTCTTTGGTACGGAGTGTGTTAATGACTGGCATTCCTTGTCTAAATTGTTGCTGTTAGAGTTAGGGTACAATTTCACTTTTGTTATAGTTTGATTAAATCTCATCACTGCTCCTCCTCCAGGTCAATACAACTTTCTGTCTCTTCTTCTACCTTTGTGGAACAGTGTTCAACAAACACCTCCAAAGCCATCCTTTTTTTAGAACCATTCTTTTAAAATCACTCTGTCTTCCATATCTTCATCTGTTTTCCCCCTAGGCTTCTTCAATTATATTTTGGTCTTTCCCTTTGTCTTTGCAAATGAAGGAGATCTTTCTAAAGTTCCAGTTATATATAGATAGAGATCTAAAAGATATTGTTTTCTTTTTTTCTTCTTCTTTTCTCTTTCTCACTGGTACCGAAAAGGTGTCGTGGTTTATAATTTGTCGTTCTTGAGCTGCTCGAACTGTCTGAATTAGTGATTTTCCTTTGTTGTTATATGTTTCTGTCACTGCATCTATGCATCTTCTTCTGGGTCTTCCTCTTGGTCTTTTTCCATGCATTCTCAAGAAGAACGCCCTTGATGGTGATTGGTGCGGATTCATTCTGACCAGGTGACCAAACCATTGAAGTTGTTCTATATATTCGTGGCAGGGTTTTGTTCCTACCATTTTTCTTATGGTTTCATTTGGTATTCTATCTCTTCTTGTGTTTGTTAATTTTCTCAAGCATCGCATCTCACATGTATTGATCTTTCTTAAATGTGATTTAGAAAGGGTCTGTGTTTGACTTTCATAGCACAAAGTTGGTATGAAAATGCTATTTATTTTATCATTTGTTGTTTAGCTGGCATAGAAATGTTTGGATGTCTTAGCAATGGTGAAAGCTGGTATGTGACAGCATTTGCTTTTTCTATTCTCATGTCTATTTTTCTGTCTAGTTTTCTATCTTCTGTTAAAATTGTGCCCAAATACTTGAATTCCTCTACTTGTTTTATTTCTTTATCTTTGATCTTAATGTTTAATGGGTGTCTTAATTTGCTTATTCTCATAGCCTCTGTTTTTGCTGTGTTAATTTTCATACTGTAATTTGTACAACTTTTATCTAGAGATGTATTATGCTGTTGTAGCAGGTTTTCATCCTCATATATTAGGCATTGGTCATCTGTGAAGAGTAGCTCGTTGATGTTGGAATTTTCTACCTCTAAGTTATTATTTGACTTCTCCTTATTGTTGGTTGTTTCCAGATTTATTTTGTCCAT
Organism: Megaustenia siamemsis; assembly: GCA_032433765.1. Classification (NCBI taxonomy): domain Eukaryota; kingdom Metazoa; phylum Mollusca; class Gastropoda; order Stylommatophora; family Ariophantidae; genus Megaustenia; species Megaustenia siamemsis. The sequence continues at coordinate 3,224,011 of JAVIAB010000050.1, forward strand.
ATATATGATGAAGAGGAGTGGTGAGAGGACACATCCTAGTCTTACACCTGTTGTAACCTGAAACCATTCTGACAAACCCTCCGATGTTCTAACGACACTTTGACTGTTTTTATATAATATCATTATATTATCTAGTAGTTGTCCTGCTACAACATAGGTTTCTAACATTTGCCAAAATTTGTTCCTGTCCACACTGTCAAACGCTTTTTCCTGATCTATAAACACTATATTTAGGTTTCTGCCATATTCTATTGTTTTTTCACACAGTTGTCTCAATGTAAATATAGCATCAGTACAGCTTTTGCCTTTTCTGAATCCGAATTGATTATTATTTAATTGAGGTTCTATTATGTATCTTACTCTCCTCTCCAATATTTTAGCATACATTTTACCAACTTGACTCAATAGGGATATTCCTCTGTACATTTCACACTCCCTTTTACTTTCTTTATTTTTCCAAAATGGACAGTGATAGATGTTTGCCAGTCTTCTGGGACTTGCCTTTCTTCCCAAGCCATATTGAATATTATAGTAAGCCAATCTATAGATGTTTCCTTACAGGCTAGTAGTATACAACTTTTTATCAACTGTTGTGACCGTGCGTCACCAAAATACACGATATGTTTGTGCAATTCTTTTGCAACCTTAATGTCTAGCTCTTTAGACTGGAGATTCCTCGAACAATCTGTCCTTGTAAGTCTTTTTCATGCTGTTGCATATCACACCGTATTAGTTCACTTCAACAACATTGGCTGCATTAACAATGGTGGGTAAACGAGGGCAAGTCTTTTTCAAGTTGTTGCACATCATATCGCAGCTGTTCTGTGATGTCTCTATTTCTTCACTCTGTTCCTCTCTGTTTCTCTTTTCCTCCGGCAACTCTTCTGACAACCACATTCCGTGCCTCTTTCTTAAGTTCTTTCTTTCCATTTTGTCTATTAATGTCCTCGTATGTTCTTCAGTGTGGTGATTCAGAATCTATCTGCTTTTGTTCTGTTTTCTGTGTTCCAAACTAATTCTTCTTTCTGGTAATGGCATCTCCACCTCTTCTGATGACGTTGTTCATGTTCTCAGTACCCTCTGGTTTCGTCGTTGTCTACATTTACACCTATTATTTCTGTATGGTTCTCCCTCTTCCGTTGTATTTCTTGTGTTGCGGTCTTCTTCTCCTTGCTGTCCGTATACTCCTCCCTTGATTTAGTCACTTTATACCTCTTCCAGTATCGTATCGTTTGTACTCACATTTGTGCCTCATCCTTTTTGTCCGTATACTCCTCCCTAGATTTGTTAACTTTGTATCTCCTCCAGTATCGTATCGTTTGTACACACATTTGTGTCCCAACCTTTTTGTCCGTATACTCCTCCCTAGATTTGTTCACTTTGTACCTCCTCCAGTATCGTATTTTTTGTACTCACATTTGTGCCCCAACCTTGCTGTCCGTATACTCCTCCCTTGATTTGTTCACTTTGTACCTCCTCCAGTATCGTATCGTTTGTACACACATTTGTGTTCAACCTTACTGTCCGTATACTCCTCCCTAGATTTCTTCACTTTGTACCTCCTCCAGTATCGTATCATTTGTACTCACATTTGTGTCCCAACCTTGCTGTCCATATAATCCTCCCTAGATTTGTTCACTTTGTGCCTCCTCCATTATCGTATTGTTTGTACTCACATTTGTACCCCAACCTTGCTGTCTGTATACTCCTCCCTTGATTTGTTCACTTTGTACCTCCTCCAGTATCGTATCGTTTGTACACACATTTGTGTCCCCTATAACCAGATATAACCGGATGTTCTTTACGTCGTCTAGAGCCTCAACGCCTTGATTTGCGTTGCATAACAGGCATGTATGTAAATATAGCCGATGACCAGCCTGCGATCCTTGCAACACACTTGCACTGGACTCGAAGATGGTTGAGCTGCCTGTGTGAACTGACAAGCTGAGTCGACCTCTGCCTGCGATGACTGGCCACTGCACCGACTGTAGCCGCGGTTGATTCTGCCCCTGTATGACACCCCTTGGAGCTGGTTGATCGTGCCGTTGTACTTCGCGCTGTTAGTATTACGCCTTCGGTTATTTACAACCCAATCTCGTTCTTCACCAGTGACAGACTGAAGCCGTGTGAACATTCAATGGTCACGGCACCAATTTGAAGCCGTGTTATCCTTTTTTTTTATTCAACGAGTGAACATAGCTTTGAAGCCGTATTCGTGCAACACTGTCCCAGTTAACAGTCTCTTGAATTTGTGTTGCGATTCTCCTGAACAATACAAGAATATCGCAAAATGTGGCATGTCATATGTTGAGGGTATGTTCCTCTGCACATTAGATGATGATAGACTACGATGACCAAAGAATGTGATCAGCATTACCCTGCCATACGCCCTTGACCAGTCCGGCGGACACTACTCCTTTCTGTTCAATGTATTGAGCTACTTCAAGTTGTGGTTAGCCGTGGTGGTGTTCCACCAAGATCTGGGAACATTGTCTTCCCGTTGAAAGGATTCATTGACACTACTAACTTTGAGGACCACAACACTGACATTAACAACACCTCAAGAAGTCTTCTCGTAACAAATACAAGTGTTTAATACTGACACCTTGTCAGCAATTTCCACAATGAATACGCCAGCAACATAACTTGCAATTACAACATTGAAAAACGGCAGCAACATACCTTGCGCTGAAATAATGTACATGTCAAACATGGCATACGATGTCCAAATAACCTATGCAGGCCTACCTCTCACACTTTTTGGTCCATAGGATACAACTTTCTCTCATACCAACTGGAGACTATCAATTTCCGTTGGACCCTGACATGGTCTCCATTTCGAACACCAGGAAATCTTTCCAGATGAATGCTACGAATACAGTTATGCTATCTCTGCGGTAGCCCGTAACTTATCTAGTAGCACAGGTCGTTCATTCAGGACACTAACTGCCACATCTCTCCTTCCAAGAGCAAGCCAACGTCCTGACTCTCTCACGGTTCACTTCTAACTCTCCTTCCTTCAACTCTTATCTGCCCACTGACTAACCAACTTTCAACTGTTTATTAATTTGAATAACACTTCATATTAATATTTACATTGATAGGGAAACATTTCTGGCAGCACGAGCTATTCATAAAGAACCTGTCACACTGATCAACTACTCTGTCCATCCTTGGCCCAGCTGTTCCTTCAAGAAACTCCTACTGCTCACGTCTAACTGCCCACGTCTAACTGTTCCCTTCTAACTGTCCTTTCTACTACGTCACTCTCCTGTCTACCCCCCGTTCCATTTGGTGCACCGTTTCTTCCGCTTTTCTCTCAATCTCTTTTGCTCGCTGTGCAACTATATTTCATTCTGACCTCTGCAACTATTTGTTCCACTGTTATACTATACATCCTCCTCTATGTTCCCTGCTACCTCCCTGCTTCACTACCTTCTATCTTCCCCCAAGTTATTAATCTATCCTAATAAATAACCCGTACCATCCTTGTTCTACTCAATTCCTTATTTTGCTTGCCTCCTGTATCTATACTGTCCAAAAAAAGAAACGCATAGGTACTGATGACCAAATTTTAGGCATAACTTTGACATTCAATAAGTTTATTAATTTAATGACCACAGTGTTCAAATTGCACATAAGAATACCTTAGGGTACTTGCTTTCCATTTACAGTTGTCGTGCATCTGTGTGACAAATTTTTTTAGTCCCGTGGGTTCTCATGTTAGTATGGTGTGTGGCCTCCTCTTGCATCGATCAGCGACTGGCATCTCCTTGTCATAGATGCGATCAAATGTCTGATGTGGGCCTGTGGTATGGTTGCCCACTCTTCCTGCAGTGACTGAAACAGATCACGACGATTGGCTGGAGAAACGTTTCGGTGACAAAGACGTCTTTGCAGCTCATCCCATAGATGCTCGATTGGGTTCATGTCTGGAGACAGCGATGGCCAGGGAAGGGTGGGAATGTTGTTGGTAGTCAAGAACTGTGTGGTGAACCGTGCAGAATGGGGTCTGGCGTTGTCCTGTTGAAACACAGACCTCTGCGGTGCCAAAACTGGAACGACATAGGGTGCAAGAATTTCATTGACGTATCGTTGCGCATTCAAGCCTCCTTCAATCTGCACCAATGGACTCCTTCCGTTGAAATTGATCATTCCCCACACCATTACACCTCCACCGCCGTGCGGCGGAGCTTCATCAACGCAATTTTGGGCAAAACGTTCATTAGGCCTACGGTATACCCTTCTCCGTCTGTCATGGCGTTGCAACAAAAAGGAAGATTCGTCACTAAACCAGATACGTCTCCATTGATTGTCGATTGTCCAGGGCCGATGCTGGTTGGCCCAAAGAAGTCGATTTTGGCGATGGCGGCGCGTTAAGACAGGTCCTCGGTGAGGTCGTCGTGCCATAAGTCCAGTGTCATGCAGTCTATTCCGGACAGTTTGCTCAGACACACGGCGTCCTGCAAGCAATGACTGCGCACTAGAGGAAGCTGTTGTAAACCTGTTTCTGAGGTGATGAACCCGAATAAAGCGATCTTCAGCTGCTGTTGTCACCCTGGGTCGCCCACTGCGGTGCCGGTCTTCAACTGAGCCAGTGGCTTGGAAACGGTGCCAAAGTCGACTGATGGTACTCTGCTGCACGTTTAGATGCCTGGCAACCTGATTTTGACTTTCGCCTGCTTGCAGACGACCGATAGCAATGTTTCGTAAATTTAGCGATAGACGCGCCATAATTGTTTGCTTAAAATTTAAATGAATTTGTTTGTGTAACCCCATCCTTTTATAGGGCTTCATTTGCGTGGGAAGTGAGCTGTGTTTACCAAAAAAATCACGATTTTTCCATGAACGCAATTTGTTGTTATGTTAAAAAAATGCGTGATTACCAAGGGCAGCTACTGCGTTCTGACTATGCAAAAGAATCTCGAAATTTACGCTTAATCCTTGACCTGTATCTTGTTGACAAATTTTGGTATGGTTTGAGATACCCCGAAAAAATTTTTTTTCTAAAAATATATAAATAATTAAGCTTGTACAAGCTATGCGTTTCTTTTTTTGGACAGTATATTTTACCTCTTACTCTATCTCCCCTGTTTCTTGCTTACTTTCCTCCTCTTCCTGTTAATTATACCATCCATCTGTCGACTTATAATTATCATATCTTTGATGACCTTTCTGATCTTTCTTTCTTCTAAAGTCATAAATTTGTCCCCTTTCCTGCACAGGGGATATATCATACCTATCATATTTTTGAGCTCTCTCCCTTTTATTATCTCTACTCCTACCGTAATGTGGTTGCCTTCTTTCTTGCTCCTCGTATGTCTCCTCTATTTTCTGTGGTCTGTTCATTTCAATAATTGCGTCTATTGTTTTTAATCTCCATGTTCTATCTAATCTTTTCCTTGTACTGGGCAATATATCTTCTTCTATCCTACTACTGTATCCAATCTCACTACCTAATCCCTCTTTCTTCCTGTCTTGAATTTGCTTTAGCATTACTTCTTTTTCTTTATCTTTCACTGTTACATCTTCCTTTGTATCATACCTATCATATCTTTGATATTCTTCCCTTTTATTTTCTCTACTCCTACAATTATACGGTTAACCCTTTTTTCCGATTTTATCTTCTGTTGGTGATCTAGATATCATTGTAACTCACCCCTTTCTTTCGCATAGGATGCATCATTCAATACTCTTTCCTCTTGCTCTTTTTGTATTTTAGCAAATTTGTCCTTTGCTTCTTGTGACACATTCTTCTCTACCAATCTTGCTATGTCAGCTGCGGTTAGTGTCCAAGAACCATCCGTTGTTTCTGCCTCTTCTGTGTTTTCTGTGATCTCTTGGTATGTATCATCTTTATTGTTTCTACTCTATGGGTTCTATCTAATTTTTCCTTCTTCCTATCTGTTGTTTTACTAATTTCTTTGTTGTTATCATTCAATGTTACTACTGTCTGAATAATATCTACTTGTACACCCTTCTCCTTCATGTTTGTTTGTCTATCTGTCACTGTCCCCCTATTTCTTGTTCCTTTCTCAACCATCTGTTTAGCACTATCTGTGTATTCCGTTATTTCTGTTTGCGTACTTCTTTCTTCATTCTCCATTTCTCGACCTATTTCCTTGTCCATACCCACTCCGACATCAACATGACTTTTTATGGCAATATCCATTAACTTATTCCGGGTCTGTTTTGTCTTTTGTGTCTCCATTACTCTCTTACACTTTTTAGATTTGTTATAGACTAACTTTTCTACCCCCTTCATTTCATCCTTATCTGTCATCAGAAATTCTTCATTGTCAGATATCTCTGTTCTGTCTGTTTTCCCACTCAATCTCTTTATTTTGTTTCCTAATCGTTTTGTTTATCTTGAGACTATATAGCCTATCTTTTGTTCTATCATCTAGTCCCTCACTTCTTCCTCTAATACTGTTTACATACAATGGTTTTGTCTTTAGGTTGTCTTCATGTCTCCTTTCTATGGGTCTAAACACCTCCACATTTATGTTATAATTTGCTATCTTATGTTCTTGATTTATAATATTGTTTACTATCTCGCTATTTTTATACAATACTATATCCTTATTTCTATTGCTTGAATGGACTATAAATCTACAATACATAATCCGTCCAAATTTTTCAAAATATTTTCTAATCTGTTCCTCTAATATTCTTCCTTAATGAAATGGCATTTTATTTTGAAGAACAATTGTATTGAACAATTTAATGTTCACTTTAATGAATGTATATATATATATATGAGCCAAACATTTGTTTATCAGTTCAATGATGAACAACTGTCTGTCAATTAACAAGACAAACGTTTATCAATTCATGACTAACGTTTATCAATTAACTAGAAGAACGTTTATCAATTCAATGAACATTTCATTTAAAAAATCGTCTCTAAGCAGGTTTCACTACGTAATCAACTCACTAATCTCTTCGATCAGTCCCTGCCACCCATCAGCACTACTGGCAGCAAGAGTCGTCCACATTAGACTTGTTCAACAATGATCATGGTCAAGATGCCGTTGAAACACGTTCAATTCTTCTCAACAGTGAAGGCTATTTGGCAGCAAGAGTCGTCCACGTTAGACTGGTTCAACAATGATCATGGTCAGGATGTCGTTGAAGTACGGTCAGTTCTTCTCAACAGTGAAGGCTAATTGGCAGCAAGAGTCGTCCATGTTAGACTTCATACGATATCAAACTGTCAGGCCCCTGGGCATCCATACTAGCTGCATCACTGGTCAATTGCTCCTTCCACTGCTCTTCTCCGGCTCAGCTGTCTCCACCCGTCAACTCACTCCCAACTTACTAAAATTTCTAACTGACCAAAAAGTAACGTCATTCTCTTTCTACGTCACTTTTCTCTCCCTGCGCACTGCACTGCGCCAATTCTGTCTCTACTTATTTTGCCGTGCAACAATTCCGTCTCCTCACATTTTTGGTGCGCAATTTCACGTTTATATTAATTCCCCTACCATTGTAGTGGGTAACTTTGCGTTGATAGTTGCCGCGCTGTTATTCCATCCCTCCCTGGGATATTGCCTTCCCTTGGGAATGGTTCGTTGATACTATTTACGTGGACGTCTACAACACTGACAACAGCAACACTCTAAGAAGTCTTCTTAGAACAAAGAAACAGGTGTTTATTTGTGACCCCTGGTCCACACTGATAACAATGAAAAATGTCAGCAACTGATCTTGCAACTTACAACAATAGAAAAAACACCAGCAACATACCTGGTGCTGAACTCGTACATCTGTCAAACTGGCATAATGCAGGTATAAGAAAACTCATGCCGGCCTTCCTCTCGCACTCTGTTAACCGTGTGGTATGAACTTCCTCTCATACCCGACTAAAGTCTATCTATTTCCCTTGGACCCTGACATGGTCACTAATTATCACATTAGACAGTCTCTCCACATGAAGACTGTGCAAATCGAAATATGTTTTCCATAAGGCAGCCAGTTAATTAACTCGAAGCACACCGACCAAGGTGTTTTGCGCTTGGTAGGCTATTGACATCCCATCAGGTACTGAAATCTATTAACACCGACTTGGCGGCCCTCTACTAGGAAAACCAACTGTCCCTCTCTTTGGCTACCTTCAGACTGACTAGATTTTATGCCTGCTCAAATATCACTCACTTCCCCCAGCCAATCAAAACTCTCCTGAGTGATCCTCACCCTACATGGACTCCACTGTTTTTTTCTGTTTATCATTCATTCCTCTCTCTTTCCCGTGATCACTCTCGTTCACTCATCATACCTAATTCCGCCCCACTGCTACATATGCCCCATACCCATTTTTTAGTTAAAAAAAATAATCCTTAATAACTAAACCAGTACCATCTAACTCTACCCCTCTCCTTACTCTACGTATCTTTGTCCTTCTACGTCAGTTTTATCTACCCTTCAAGTTTACCTCACCTTCTACTACTCTTTCCTTATCTGTTTAAATCTTTTGACCTCTCTCCCCTCCTTCAGTGCCTTCCGCACTACCTCTGCCTATCGCTTATCCCCTAAACCTACTGTGTTTATGTCGCTACTCTTTACTGTCCTACTTACTCCGCCGTTTCGTAGTAGTCTTCCCCTGTTTCATATTTGTTTATTTCGTTATTTCCTGTGCTATCTCTTCCTTCCTCCTGCTGTTCTCTATATCCTTTCTCCTCCAGTGATTCTCCCGCTGACCATTTCCCTTTCCTTTTGTCTGCCACTACTTTCTGTGCTCCTTTCCGTTTCACTCTCCATTTGATTCTGCCGTCTTCTTTGGTTTCTGCGTTCTAATCTTACCCGTCTCTCCGGTAACGGCATATCGTCTTCTTCCGATGATGTTTGCCTTTCTCGCCGAACTCTCCGCTCTTGTCTCCGCCTATACTGACTCCTCGTGTTTTTGTATGGAGCCCCCTCTTCTGTTGTATTCTCCGTATGACTGCTGTTCCTCGCCTTCTTCCTCGCTCTGTTCTTTTTTTTCTCTTCCCCCTCTGTGTCGCTTTTACTTGTCATTGTGCCCCTTCCTTGCTCATTCTCATCTGTAGATTCCTTTGACGACTCTTTCATGCCCCACGTACATTTTCTTTGCAGTCTACCACCCTGCCTCTCTTCTTTCTCCGACCATAACCCTTTGTCTTTTCTTATATTCCGCCTATGTGTTCTTATGCTGTTGTTCTCATAGATATGTTTAATAACATGGTTCGCCTGACTTATCTTTCTTATAATGATATACCCCTCCTTCCACCTGGGACTTAATTTGGACTTGCCCGTATGGTTTTTATAAAACACCCTCTCTCCTACCTTATAGTCCACACTTTCTTTATCTTCCTCCCTCCGTCCATTCCTTTTCTCCGCTCTCTTTAAGTTCCTCCATATCATCCTTTGCATCTGATGCATTTGTTGAAGAATAATTTCGTGTATTTCCTCTCCCACATACTTTCTCCTCGGTTGTAACAGATTGTCCAACGGCAGCATTGGGTGTCTTCCATATAATAGGAAATACGGTGAAAACTTCGTTCTTTTGTTTTTATTAACTCTTATAGCCGCCAACGCATGGTTCAATTTGACATCCCACTCCGTCTCTTGTCCCCTTGTCAATTTGGAAATAATGTCATTCAATGTCCGATGTTGTCTTTCGTTTATCCCATTCGCTTGTGGGTGATATACTGATGTCCTTATGTGTTTGATATTCAGCTTCTGTAGTGTCTTTTTAAACTTCTAACTTGTAAACTCCCCTCCGTTATCCGTCAAAATACTTTGTGGACAGCTATATCTTGGTATGAACTTGTTTAGCAAAGCATCAATGACTGTCTCCGTTGACTTATTTGGAATTGGTATACTTTCTGGCCATCTACTATAACAATCTGTTATGTGCAGAATATATCTATTGCCTGATATTGTGGTGGGATATGGCCCCGTTATATCCATGCTGATCTTCTGCATTGCAAAATATTGCCTCTCCATCCTCATCATCGGCCCCGATTTTTCCCTTAAATTTCTCGTTTTACATGTTCTACACGCCCTAGTGTGTTCTTCTACTGCTTTATATAGCTGAGGCCAGTAATACTTTATTCTGATAGCGTCCAACATTCTGTCTCTCCCCACCTGTCCATTTTGTTCATGATATGCCCTCAACACTTGTTCCCTATATTGCTGTGGTACACATACTCTAGCCCGCGCCTCCTCATCTCCTATATATATATATATATATATATATATTAGTATTCCATCCTTCCGATAGATGTGAAATTCACTCCCCTTTCCTGTTTTCCCTTTATCCAGTTCATCAATTATTTTCTGTAACTCCTTATCTTTGTTCCTCTTTCGTTATTGGTATTCCTCTCTCTCCTTCACTCTCCTCTTGTCTGTTTTCACTCTCCTCTGTGATTACCTTATCCTGTTGTATTCTATTCGTATCTATTATACTAATTTGAAATGTCTTGTCATCCACATCTGTGCACGACTCTGTTTGTTCTCTGTCCGCTTCTACTGTCTTTGGCAACCTAGACAGCCAATCTGCACATATATTCTTTCCCCCTTCTATATACTCTATCTTTGCCCCACTGTTCTATAACGTCAGTGACCACATATCTATCTTCCTATTCTTGATTGGTGCTTCTAGTATTGCCTTCAATGGTTTGTGATCCGTTCTTACGAGTACCTTATTCCCATGTATATAGAAATTTAACTTCTGTATAGCATAATGTATCGCGTATGCTTCCTTCTCTATTGTCGGCCATCTTGTCTGTGTTCTACTGAGCTTATGCGACAAAAAATAAATTGGCCACTCCTGCACTATGATTTCCCCTGACGCTTCGTTAACCTCTTTCTGTTTATTCGTTAGACATGCTCCTATTGCCATGTCTGACGCGTCGGTATATAATATCATTCTTCCCTCCTTATTCGGATGTGCCAGCATAGGTAATAGTGTTAACCCTTCTTTGAGTGTTTCGAATGCTTTTTGACACATTGGTGACCATTTAAATTTTTGAAATTTCCTTGTAAGTGTTGTTAGTGGTTCTGCAATGGTAGCAAATGCTGGTATGAACCTACGATAGTAACCACACATACCCAAAAAACTCCTCACCTCTCTCACTTTTGTTGGTGGTACCATTTTTCTTATAGCCTGTACTTTGTCCTTGTCTGGTAGTATACCCTTATTATTTACTACAAACCCCAGATATTTTACCTCTTGTCTTAGAAATTGACACTTATTTAACTTAAATTTGACGTTATGCCGTCTTAATCTCTCAAACACCTGGCGAATATGTTGTACATGTTTCTCTTTCGTTCCTTTTGTAAAAATTATAATATCATCTATATATGCTTGTGCGAAAGCCTCCAGTCCCTGTAAAACTTGGTTCATCAGGTCCATGTACGTTGCTGGTGACCCTTTCAGCCCAAACGGCATTACGTTCCATGTGAAAGTACCCATATGCATATTGAATGCTAATTTCTCTCTCATTGTATCCTTCACTTGCATGGCCCACTAGCCTGATTTGCAATCGACCGTACTAAAATAATCCGTCCCTTGAAACAGAGCCATGATGTCATCGACTCTTGGCAACTCACATCTTTCGTTACTTTGTTTAATGCTCTATAATCACAACAGAATCTTTGTGATCCATCTTTCTTTTTGACTATCACCACTGGTGATGACCACTGTGATGTCCTTGCAATTATCCCTGCCTTCAACATATCCCCTATTGCTTTCTCCACCACTTCCCTATTCTTGAGTGGCGTCCTGTAAGACCTTATATTGGTGGGTTCCGCGTCGCCTGTGTCTACTTCTAACTGCACTGTTTTTGTCCTCCCCAATTCGAAATCCGTCAATGCGAATATATCTTTATTGTCTATTATCAATTTCTGTATGGTTCTCTTATCTTCTTGATTTGTCTGTATCTGTTGCAATAACTCCTCTTTCCGCTTTGCACATAACTTGCTTGGTCTTTTCCCTACACACTGTCCGTACCCTTTAGCCTCCCCTCCTTTCTGATCGCTCCTCCATTGGTTTCTTTCCTTGTCTGTTCTCCCTTCTGTGCGGAACCTGTTTCTATAACCTGTGGTCGCTATATCTTCACTCCTTTTCCCTTTTTCCCAACCTGGGGCAGCCTTCCTTATTTCTTCCTCTGGTACCTCCATTCTTCTTTTTATTCGACGTGGTATCTTTACTTGTGCTACCACTGTCCCCTTCTTTATTTTTATCGTCCTGCCTGAATAGTTTAATAGCATCACTGGAAAAACCTGCCTCTTCCCCTATCTCCACAATGCCATCTATTACTTCTATATTTGGTTCTTCTAATATCTCTGAACTGACTTTTGTCGTCTCTACTGTTGTTCCCGTCTGTACATAATCATTCTTCTTTATTCCTGCTGACATTATATGTACCCTATGTGGTTTCAGCACTACATCTTCCTTTGCTCTTGCTAATGTGGCTATGTGTATATCATCTTCTAACTGTACCACCGTATTCTTTATCTGTAACTTTTGTGTCTTGTAATTTACTATTACCCTATTCCTGTTCATCCAGTCTCTCCCCAATACCATTGCTCTATTCATACCTCTAACTACTACCAACATTTGTGTCGTTCTGCACTTCCCTATTGTAAACTCTATCTTTGTTTTCCCTACTACTTCGAGTAACTGTCCACTTATGGATTCTAAATTGCTCTTCGTCCTAAATAATCTTCCTCTCCCTTTCATAAACTTATATGTGCTTTCCTTAATTACACTAACACTTGCTCCTGTGTCAATCATGGCTCTGAATCTTTGTTTCTCCACTTGTATTATACATGGTCTTCCTTTCTTCCATATGTCCCGAACTGTTCAGGCCTGGTCCATCCTGTGCTCAAAATTGCCTGCCTTTTTGAACACGGCTGGAGTTTCCCCATGCTTGATAGCCTCTCCTATCTCTTTGTGTGTCGTTTCCCATCCGACATTGCCTCGCAATGTGATCCCGTTGATTGCACCTATAGCATCTCCTTGTTTCTTGTATCCCATTTATTACCCCTGTATAGTTCTGTTCTCTATATCTCCGTCTCATGTGATCCACCTCCATAGGATTTTCTTGCCTCTCCTGTTTATATGTCTCTTCTCTGCCCGTTTGTTGATCTTCTTCAAACCTCTTACTAATACTCTCCTCTATAGCTGTACTTATCACCTGTGATATTGTACTTCCCAAATTGATCAGGCCTTACTTCTGTGCTCAAAAACGCCTACCTTTTTGAGTACTGTCTCCGTTTCCCGCTCCCTGAAATCTTCATCTTCTTGTCTGAATACTCCCTCTCTACATTGCCTCGCTATGTGCCCTCTTCTACCACATCTATAACATCTCATTGTCTCTTGGATAACATTCAATACTTGTCTATCCCTCTGTCCTCTATTTCTCTCTCTTATATTATCTATTTCCATGGCGCTCTCTTGTCTATTGCTCACATTTTCTTCTCTACTTTGTCTCTGGTCTTCTTCGAATCACCTCGTGAGGCTCTCCTCATCTATCGCCCTATGTATCGCCTGTGATATTGTTGTAATGGCTCTCCTAGCCAACATCACCTTTAATCCTTTGTTCCTTAACTCTGTTATAAATGTTGCTACTAACAGTTTACTGACTTGTTCTGTCTCCCCTACTGGTCCAAAACCTAGATCTGCCATTTCTCTTATTCTCTCACCATACTTCTGTATTGTCTCGTTCCTCCCTTTCTGTGCCCCCGTCAATTTCATGATGGTGTGTTGCTCATCTTTGAATTTGAATTGTCCATACCTCTTTGCTAAATATGTTTTAAATTCTGGCCACGATTCTCCTTTCATCTCCTCTATCCTTCTACTCACACAACTCGCTACTGCACCCTGACTAGTAACTACTGCTAATTCTTTCCACTCTATTTGACCTGTTTACTCTTCGCCAAGAATTCAATGGCTTGTACCCATTCCTCAAACTTTTCTGGCTCTCCCAGAAACAACGGCACTCTTCTCATTATTTCTTGCATCTGTAGATTATTTCCTAACCTCTCTACTACTTCCCCCATCTTCTGCATGGCTTGCCACATATATTCCTCCTGTGTCATTCCCTCCATCTTCGTCTACGCCTCTTTTTATCTACCCCTTTTATCGTAATACCCTGTTATCTTCACTGTCCTGTCCCTACTTTATATTCCAACTACCCTAATGCCTAAATTCTGTTATTTCTTATTTCAGTGTACGATCCCTTGTGCTGATTTCTCCCACTACTGTTCCACACTTTGTATCCTATGCCCCTAACCTTAATAATTTTGTTAATCACTTGTTTAACCTTTTGGATTCTAATTTCACACTCAATTTGTTCACGTTATAATATTCATTCAAATTACACTGTCCAATACAACACTTTGTTTACATCATCGTGTTCATACCAATTTCAAAACAATACATCATCTCACCGTATCCCAGCCATGTGTGTCATATTTTTAAATCCTACTTCTTTCCCTATTCTACTCCCTTTTCCCTTATTCAATATGTACTTTTTCTATTCTATCTACAAAAATGTGGCTGACACATACGACTGTTATAACTCTCCTTATTACACTTCTTTCCTCCTTTTCTATTTTCATACCTGTGGACTCACTCTTTCCACTCTACTCCTCCTTCAATAATTAACACTTTATATGTTGCAGTGTCACCACACGTAAGGTCAGTCTTCTAATTAATAAATGATCAACAAGATTTCTTTACAACATTTCAAAGTTTATTCATACCTTCTTGTACTTGTTCACACCGCTGGACTGACCCAGGAGAGCCTAACGGCTACTTCTGACTACACCTACTGACTGAATCTACTCTACTAATATGTTGTGTGTTCTTCTGCTCAGATTATATTCTCCGTTTACCGTTGAGTCTCTCCCAGGCTTATATATATCCCCTTATTTTCTTATCCCATGGTTCCTCCTTCAACCAATCCAATTCTGCCACTCTAACTTTCCGTTACATATTACGTCATCTCTTTCACCCTTCTAGAAATGCCCAGACCGCACCATCTTGAACTTACGCACCTATGTTATATTTCCCTGTTTGCACACTTTCTACTATATTCTGGTTCACTACTACTTTACTATTACATATATTATTCTCCCACACTCCTCTCACTTCTCAACAATACACTAATTAACAATTAATTAATTACATTTACTAATTAACACTGCCCTTCTTTGATGATCCTTGGAATCGTCGGCGCTTTGCTGCTGCTGTACTCTGTTTGAATGTGACCTAGCGCTGGTCAATCCTGGAAGTTTATTAGGTGTCAATATATAAAACGGCACCAATTGTAATGTAACGGGGTGTAACGACGAATTTAACAACACCAACTGGGACAAGGTTGTAACGGGATTCCACTATTTATAACGATGCGCACAACACAAAGTACCACATGTACGTTTGATTGTGACGAGGTATTTCCCCTCTTCATGCATTGTCTGGAACTGGACTCCGTTGACCGCTGCAAGGCTCGTTAAGGACTTGAGCTACTGTGTATCTTATAGTGAAGGTGCACACAGAACTCTCCCTGAGATCTGCGCCTGTCTTCCACTTGAAACTGAGAATGTGTTGACAGACAGCTCGTTGAGATTAGAGCCCTCACTCGACTCTACCAGCCACCTTGGATGCCAGCCACTTGCACTGACCTGACAACTCGAACTGCCTTGTGGATGTGACTTCTGCCGGTTGATCGTCTGATGTACTTCGCACTGTTATGCCCCTGGTTCAGGACAAGCCAGTATCCGTTCTTCACTAGGACTAGACAACAACACAGCTAGCATTGAACAAAGCAAGCACCAACACCATTGAACTCACACAACGTTTATTGCCCCCAAGTAATTGCGCCCCTGCATTTCACAAGTATAACTAGCCACATTCATGATGGCCTCTCATTCCTTCCTAACTCTCTCTGACAATATAATAGCAGCATGCCAGCATTAGCCTACTCAAGCCTAACAGTCCTGAGAACACTCACCGTAATACAATTCTCTGTAAGTGTTCAGCTACCAGCTTCGTAAAAAGTCTCTTCCTGGCTATTACTAAGCCTATACTAATGAGAATATTCACAAATGATACACAGTCTCTGCCACTATTGAAAGCTACCAGCTTCCTACTAAAGTCTCTTCATGGCTATCACTAAGCCTATACTAGTGAGAACACTCACAAATGATATACAGTCTCTGCCACTGTTGAAACTACCAGCTTCCTACTAAAGTCTCTTCATGGCTATTACTAAGCCTATACTAGTGAGAACACTCACACAATAATACAGTCTCTGCCACTGTTGAAACTACCAGTTTTCAAATATATTAGTCTCTTCATGGCTATTACTAGGCCTATACTAGTAAAACACTCACAAATGATACAGTCTCTGCAACTGTATATCCGTTACATCGCAACGATGATGATGATGCCTTTATTCTGCTAGTGCTTGGATTAGCACAGCGCCTTCCAGTGGCGTCACCTTGTTGATGCTTGCAACAACTGGATATCA
Organism: Megaustenia siamemsis; assembly: GCA_032433765.1. Classification (NCBI taxonomy): domain Eukaryota; kingdom Metazoa; phylum Mollusca; class Gastropoda; order Stylommatophora; family Ariophantidae; genus Megaustenia; species Megaustenia siamemsis. Next base: position 3,240,513 of record JAVIAB010000050.1, read on the forward strand.
ATGACAGCACTCCTGGATTGACAGCAACACCCACCAATGGCGTCACTGGGCTGATTTTGGCCAATTGATCTGTATATTAGAGTACCTCCGTTAGTGCCTGACAAACCTCAGCGCTCGCTTCTCTCGGAACAAACGATTTCAATTAGAGCTTCTATGAACATCAAGGAACACTTGAATAAAACTCACTCCTAATTTTATTCCTATTAGAATCAATACACAGTTCACAGTTATAGTTTATAAGTTATAGGTAACTCAACTACCTTGCACACACCCGCAGCTGTGCTGCTGCACACTATAGTTGTACAAGACGGATTCCATCCCCTTGCCTATATGATCATTGACAGTGGCTAACGATCAGAGCTCACGGTCCTTCGCCGACATGTTAATCTGACATTAGTGTACTATGACATCGTATAAGAGCCTTTCCTCTCTGAAAAACTCCTGACATCAAATGTTAACTGTTCGTGTACTGCGACACTTTATCCCACTCTATCTACGTGAGGCCGAACAAATACTGCTTACTCTATCTATCCCTGAATCAACTCATAACTTAGCTACAGTACCGATTCTGTCCTTTCTGAACAAACTCATAATGTAACTACAGTATCTATGCTGTCCTTCCCGAACAACTTCATAATTTAACTACTGTACCTATTTTGTCCTTTCCGAACAAACTCATAATTTAACTACTGTACTTATTCCGTCCTTTTCATCTCTGGCCAGCTGTCTCCAACCGTCGACCAGCTCACTTCTCGTCAAAATTCTAACTGCCCCCCTAACTACGTCATCCTCTTGCTACGTCACTTTTCTCTCTCCGCGCACTGTATTGCACTACTTATTGTGGCGTGCAAACAGTTTATCAATTCCATCTTCAATTTCGTCTCTTCACCTTTTAGTGCGCAATTTCGCGTCTACAACTGTTGAATCTACCAGCTTTCTAATAAAGTCTCTTCACGGCTATTACTAAGCCTATACTATCTGCCCTAACACTTCAAGAATTTCCATCTCGCCAGCTCGACTGGGAAATCAACACTGTATGAAATCCACATTTTCCCTTGTTCATGGTAATCGGCTGTACCACTCGTACAGTCGCCCGCACTCAACCATCGCTCTACCTCGAATCAATCTATCCGTTTTAACCTATCCTTTGTCTAACTTAAACTCTCCCTTGCCTCGTTTTTTGATCGCCCTACACTTTTTCCCCCTGATTCATGATATGTTTATTTCTCCGCTTTCCCCGTGGACCTGAATCCTCTTACTAATGAGTAGTCAAACACAGGCCTCCGACCGATTTACTCTCTTAACTTCCACGTGGACTATGAGTTCCTCTCAATCTTTATCCCAACCCTTATCTCCCCTTGACCTCTACTAAATTACGCGTCTCGTTCCTATCCTTATTACCTCCCTGTTTCATTAACGGGGGCTTCTCCACCCTCTGCTGTGACGGTTAAGGAACACGTGAAGCTGTTGATCTGCTGACGTCGTGAAGGCCCGTGGATCGTGTCTAGGAAGACTCCGCGCTGTTACTCCTGTCGGTTCATAGCTTCCCCCAGCATTCGTTCCTCGCTAGGGACAAACAATACAGCAAGCACTAAGCATGTACTAACACCTGGGAAAATGTCAACATCTGGAAGTTTATTCCACACAAAAGCCACTTCCCAAACAAAATGTCACAATGTACAATCGCAAGGTCTGCCTATGGCCTCTCACTCTTCTCCACCCTCTGCTAACATTACATTTGTAGGAATACTGTCACTCGTATCCCCTCGCAACCCTTGGCTAACCTCCACAATACAACGATACTGGTCGTCCTCACTTCGCCTACGTCTTGGACTCCTGGAGTCTCACACTCCCTACAGAGCCCTGTCTATGTTGATGGGACCCAGCGAGTTATTCTCGCCCTGAGTCACTCTTCTGGTGCTGTGTTCCTATCACACACTTAGCGTCGTGTCAAGCCTGACATCTGATGATTTATCGTACTGTCCTTGAATCGGACGTAGCTGCTTCATAGCATGCTGACTTGCATTCATTGCGCTGCTGGATTCTTATGCTGGTAAGATCATTCACTGATGGACGTAGTCTCTTACATTGATTATAGCTAATAGCTACCTTAATAATGTCACTTGACAACTCACTCCGAAGCTATGAGGTGAGAGCATTCACAAACTAACAAGTCTCCTTGAATTGGCGGTAGTGGCTAACTACAGTAATATCTCTTGATAACTCACACGAACCTATAAGGTGAGAGCATTCACAAACTAACAAGTCTCCTTGAATTGGTGGTAGTGGCTAACTACAGTAATAATATCTCTTGACAAACTCACACATCTAATCCAACTTGTCCTTCCGAACCCTTGCACCGTTCTTCCACTGATGCTCTGTTGCTAACTGCCAAACTCTCTGCCGACGTCACACCTCTACTCCAGCTTAATTTGGTGCATCGTTTCACGGACTGTCTCACTTATTCTCTGTTGCTAACTGCCCAACTCTCTGCCGACGTCACACCTCTACTCCAGCTTAATTTGGTGCATCGTTTCACGGACTGTCTCACTTATTCTCTGTTGCTAACTGCCCAACTCTCTGCCGACATCGCATATTTTGAATGTTGTATTTTCATCTGCTACTTGTCCTTTTAATTTTGCCCAGATTAGTTCTATTGGATTTAAATGAGCATGGTAAGGTGGCAGCCTCAAACTTATATGACCGTGCACTTGGATAATCTTATCTATTTGAAAAATCTTTGTCCTTTTGTTATAGTGTTGTGATGTTCTTTGTTCTTTATCTTTCTATAGTGGCTAGTACTTCAATGATCACAACACACAATATGATATATAATAGACTTGCACATAAAGTCTCTCTTCAATGTTCACTATTAATGTTTATTGGTATGGAACATTGTTCATCAACATCTTCATTTTCTTACAAACTTGTGAGTCTACTTACACTTGTGAGAATATATGTAACACAATGGAACACAATTCTTGGACACTTGTAAAACAACTTCTACTGATAACTTCTCTAGTGTCTTAATAATCTATTACTGACTTATGACTGTAACTTGTAGATTTCTAACTGTTCTTACTAACTCCATCAAAACTTATTACTACACTTCCAACTTAACTTTCTAACTGTTCTGACTCTAACTGTTAACTGGCTAACTGCCTTTAGCAGTTCGGCCGAAGCCGTTTTAACTGACTCAGTCTACATTCTACTTTCTCTTCTAAAAATCTCTGGCTTAACTTCTCTGTCCTAACTCCTCGTTCTTTAAATACTCCTCAACTCTCTTCTACCTGCGAGATGGTGACCAATAAGATCATCGCAAATTGACCACTCCAACGTGATCTGGTCACTCAATGTTTACGTGTCCAGTGTCCACCATCTGTGACTCACCTGAACTTTCCCATCTTTTGGACAAAGCATCCTGTTTTTCGCCTACTTGGCGACATAATGTTACCTCATGACAATGACCTCTCCTGGAAGTTGGATGACCACTTATTTATTAGCCGGCCAAAGTCATGGGATCAACGCATGCTCATCACAATAACAACCACTAGTTGTTGTGAACATGATGGACACTCGTGGAGCTCTGACAATAACACCACGAGGTCGTTGCATGTTACTAGTCATACCTGGTCCTTTCCAACAACTTTGCTCTTGTGAACCTGGCATGGACATCTAACTTAGTTTGGTGGGTGTCCTACCCCTGCAGACACTGCGCTATCTTCTGTTGCATGGAAAATTCCATGGGCTCTTAACTCTCATCGTGTCGTCCTCTATTCTACCTCTCTCCTTCCTCACTCTGACTAACTGTTATTCCTGGAAAATTACCATAGTTAAAATCTGCTGGTCGCCACTATATGATACTGCTCTCGTCCATTCAAAGAGCGGTAGCGATTCAGTATCTGCTCTCTTTAGCATACTCTGTTACACTCCTCCCTTACAAAATATGAGATTTATTTCTAAGTAAATAAATCTTAGTATCATCTACATAAAAATAGTAATAGAGTTATATGGAACATCATTAATTTACAAAAAAACAATCAGTAAAAAATACTTGTCACAATATCAACCAATCTTTAAAAACCATAGATCAACAATATCTTGGAGACAATAAGGTACTGAACCACACACAATTCTTTAAAAAAATTCTAAACAAAACTCAATTTTTTTTTTTTTATAGGGGACATAATTTCAAAGTATGTCCAGTTGTGTCCCTTGAATGATTAACTCCACCATTTAATATAATGCAAGTCTTATTGCGAATGTTAACTAATTCTTGACAATGACTGTTTGTCAGCTTCTTGAGGCTACATCACAGGCATCACCAGACATCTGTTGACTGGCATCTGTGACTCCAAGATCCAATATCTAAAAATAAACTCATAAAAAAAGAACCATGTACAACAGTTATTATCATGCATTATTATTACAAGTCTTTATGCTTTAGAACATATCCGCTCAATTGACATAGAACATATACTGACAAAACTTAGACAATGCACATATCTCCGGAGACTATGAATCACAAACAACACTTAGTTTGAGCAACAATATATCAATATACATACATATATATACTTCAGACTGCTCTATTTACAACATACCCTCTTGTAAGTCTCATAAATCTAAATAAATTCTGGAAATTCTTTACACATGAGTCTCATCCTTTAGACTCATTATCATGATACTCTTCTAGTATCATCTATTTATTCTCAAGATCAGGATTATCTGAATACCATCCACTTGACAGCATCTAACATTCATATTCATTTATTCGACTCAGATATTTCTATTTACATCTCTTATACTCACAGGACTACCATTTAGTCTCTATAACTTCTGGAAACTCTCTCAAGTTCCATTTCTCTTTATATAACCTTTTACGAGTTACCACTCTGGTTACACGATTATTTTCACATGAGTCTCTTCCAGACTCCTTTTCTCATGATGCTTCTCTTAGTATTCACATTGATAACCTAATTCTTTAGGTCTCAATAAGCACAGGTTATCATCACCTTGCTTCTCACTTCTCATTCTTCAACAACTCTTAACTTTCAATAACACTCTCATCTCCTTGCTACACACTTATATTGGTCAGTTGTTCCTTGGATTACCATCCAACTTCGCAAGTTTAAGAACTCTGACCAACTCGTAGTTAGTACCATATGTTTCGCATTGGTAACTCTTAACTTCTAGTTCATCTGAGGTAATCTCTATTTCCTCAGCTCTCTTGTCTTCTATATTCTCTTGACACTACTATCATCTCCAGACATTCTCTATAAATCATCTCTTGTTTGTCCATTCTGAGTTCTCTTAACTCTAGGTACGCTAAGACTTCTGCGTCTGTAAATAGCGTCCTCTCAACTCGACTCAAGCCTTAATTAAGCCAATGTAAACATGGTTATCACCATTTTTTATTCGTTACTTCGGGTGACTCACTCCCCAAGTGGTCACCTATATGGCTTAACTACATTCTGGCTTCTCATTAGTCAGTCATCACAGGTAACTTAACTCTTTATAATTTATTTCCTGCTTACATAGTATACATTAACTTCTCTTATTGAAGCGTAGACCCGTTTAGTCTCCTTCATTCAAGTTCCACCTATTTCTTATTGAATCATAAGACCCGTTTAGTCTTATACAAGTTCCATCTAATTCTTATTGAAGCGTAAGACCCGTTTAGTCTCATACTTGAATCACATCTTCTCCTATGATTTCTTCCTTGCTGGCTAAATCTAAAGTTCCATTCATTGTCGTAAGATCCTTCTTAAGTCAATATAATTAATCATCTGTCCTCTGTTGGCTAGTCCTTTAATGAAAATATTTATGATCTGTCACTGGATATCACCTCTTCCACCAGATCTCACAAATGCCCTTTTCCGTTAGACCAATACTCTGTCTCCGTATATATACACAGGCATTAATTCTACCTTACCTTCCCATGAATGTGGATACTTCATCCGATCAAGTCTTGAAAGTTATATTCTTTAGGTCTCTCCAATTCAGTGTTAAGTCTGCAAATTCTCTACACTCTCCCTCCGTCCTCTTAAGTTTGATGGCAGGTTTATCGTCAGTCACAGTTCACTCAGTGTTTCGGTTGTGGGGTCTACTGTGGTTGCCATGTTTCCTATAATACCTACCTCTCCCTTCTATTGATAGAACAACAATTAAAATTTATTATATGTTATATTACATGTACTAATTATCAGCACTTTATGAGCTCTACTCTGGCCTCGGTTTCTGGAATAAATAGAAATGATTATTAATTTCCCTGTGGAATAAAAACAATGTAGTATAAAAATGATTATTTAATCTTAAATCTCCCTGTGGAATAAACAACAATGTAGTATTTCAAACACTAATTAAAGAATACATCCAGTACAATTTAAAAATGGTTACAGAACAATATAACATATGGTATGTCACCTTTACCAATAATAATATTTTAAAATTACTTATTTTGTTAAACCAAACTACATAACAGTACTATTTTAAAAAAATTCAACCAGCTGTTTAAAAAAATGGTTTACAATCAATTGCTGGTATGTCAAATCACCAATAATAGTATTTAAAAATTAATTATTTAACCAAAATACACAACTTAATTAACTATTTAATACATTAATATTTAATTACTTAATTAACTTAATTAAATTTAATAACCAACTACTTAATAACTTAATAAATTCTAATTAATTAAATAATTAATTATTGTTTCTCAGTTGACGATCGGTCTACTTCCTTCTGGTCTTCTAAGTCTAATGTTAATTTATTAACACTCGCGAATGGCCATTGTAATATCGAAATATTAACACTCTTACTTGTTACTTGACTTGTTTCTCTAAATAAAGACTACACCACTTGAAATTATTAATTATCAATCACAATTCACAATTTTCCTCAATAAATTGCCACCTGAGAAAATTCGACACATGTTCGACAATTACAAATGTGTCGGGAGTTATCTGACGATGACGATATTCTGTTGAGAGTTATGCCTCTTCCTGAATGCTTTCAAAATAAACACTGTGGTGGGTCACAGTTCAAAGGTCGGACTCATTGATGAACTTTGAATCTCAGGTGGACGAAACAATGATTTGTTGCAACTTGACGCTATGACTTGATACCAACAAAACAGGTAATATTGACTGACAATTTGACAATCTCTTGGCTGGTCAGATTTAATGCTGAATAAAATTTTAGTGCCTCTCTTAGACACTTGACACAGGTAAATTTCAGACTTGTAACAGCTTAATTTGACTTTTTGACCCTTGCGGACTTCTCCATGCACAACTGGACAGACACAGGTAAATTTGTTGACGTATAAACTCTTGACCTCAGCGGCGGTACACGGTGATTTCCCAAGTTGTAGACTAGACAGGCTTTTTATTCTTCCATTAACTTTCTGTCATTAATTTATTTGATTTCTCTCCGCGACAACTCAGGTTCGTGCTGAGTCAATGGACCAAATCTTTTATTAAATGTTATAGAGTTGCACACGAAGTCTCTCTTGTTACACAATTATATTCAGTTTAATGATCATCAAACATTATTCATCATTTTCTTACAACTTGTGAGTCTACTTACGACATGTAGAATATATGTAACACAATGGAACACAATTCTTGGACACTTGTAAAACAACTTCTACTGATAACTTCTCTAGTGTCTTAATAATCTATTACTGACTTATGACTGTAACTTGTAGAATTCTAACTGTTCTGACTCTATTTCTAAACTGCTTAACTGCTTCTACTTCTAACTTCTGACTGACTCTTCTAAATCTCTGGCTAAACTTCTCTGGCTAAAAACTTTTCGTTCTTTAAATACTCCTCAACTCTCTTCTACCTGCGAGATGGTGACCAATAAGATCATCGCAAATTGACCACTCCAACGTGATCTGGTCACTCAATGTTTACGTGTCCAGTGTCCACCATCTGTGACTCACCTGAACTTTCCCATCTTTTGGACAAAGCATCCTGTTTTTCGCCTACTTGGCGACATAATGTTACCTCATGACAATGACCTCTCCTGGAAGTTGGATGACCACTTATTTATTAGCCGGCCAAAGTCATGGGATCAACGCATGCTCATCACAATAACAACCACTAGTTGTTGTGAACATGATGGACACTCGTGGAGCTCTGACAATAACACCACGAGGTCGTTGCATGTTACTAGTCATACCTGGTCCTTTCCAACAACTTTGCTCTTGTGAACCTGGCATGGACATCTAACTTAGTTTGGTGGGTGTCCTACCCCTACCCCTGCAGACACTGCGCTATCTTCTGTTGCATGGAAAATTCCATGGGCTCTTAACTCTCATCGTGTCGTCCTCTATTCTACCTCTCTCCTTCCTCACTCTGACTAACTGTTATTCCTGGAAAATTACCATAGTTAAAATCTGCTGGTCGCCACTATATGATACTGCTCTCGTCCATTCAAAGAGCGGTAACGATTCAGTATCTGCTCTCTTTAGCATACTCTGTTACACTTTGTTTTTGCTTTACTAGAGATAGTAATTCAGGTTTTAAGTACATGTTATTAAATTGTATGTGCTCCTTTGTGAGCCATATCTAAATAGCATCTTTTGTACTGGATTACGTCTGGACTTTATCTCCAAGTGCAACAATGTTGTGGTACGCTGCATTGTCCATTATTAGGCAAGATGGTCGATCTAGTGATGGGAGAACAGAATTTTCAATCCAATGTCTAAATATGTGACCATTCATCTCAGAGTGATAATCCCGATTGTCTATGGATTTTGAAAGAAAAATGAGCTCTGCATTCTGTATTAGTCCATGTTGTCGACTACCTGCATGAGCAATTATCAAGCGCTGTCCTTTGTTGCTAGGTATTAATCTCTTAATCTTTCCATCTGATGACTGCCATTCCCTTTGGTTAGTGTGGTGAGCATTGATCCATGTTTCATCCAAGTACACAATATCATAACCTTGCTTGCGCACCTCTTTTACTTCACGTAAGTACTTGCTTCTCGTGACTACTATATGTGGCTTCTCACAGATGATGTTTCGTCCATTGGAATACTTTCTGAATGTAAAGCCTGCAGCTCTCACATTCCTCCATAATGTAGACTTTGATATTTCAATACTGTTGTTCTTTTTCAGCGATACTTTTAATTTTCTTATTGTAACAGTTTCATTCATACCCAACATTTTGCGAATTTCACTTCTAATAAGTTCACTGTCGAAATTATCCAACATTTTTGCTCTTCCTTGTGATTTTGTATGTTTTGAACATTGACGGTCACGTGCTTGAATCCAGCGATTAAATGACCGTTTAGATAAATCCAAAATGTGTCTTGTCCTATTCTCAGGGTTTTCTAAAGAATGAAATAATCTTCCTCGTTTAGCCTCTTTGCAAAAATAGTCATACATTTTTATTGCGATGTTTTGTAAACTGCAGAATTTCATTTTAAGACTCATGATAAATGTTATTGTTCCACGTCTCCTCCTATGAATGAACGGAAATGGAACACACAATGCCACGTGTTTTCTACAGGTGTCTAATTGTGTCAGAAAGCCAACGTGGGAAACGTGCAAAAACGTCAATTGTACCTTGTATGGATTTTTAATCGCTATTTTTAACTTAAAATACTGTAAACATTAAGTTTTGACTACATCAATGGGTCGTTATAAATTTATATAAATCAAATAAGCAACAATAATAACCAAATGTTTTTTTTTTAATGAAATTAATTCCCTGTTGGGTTCTAATCATTATAACTTTACATGCAAATTTTGAACAACTTACAACAAGCGGTTAAAAAGCTATCGATTTTAAAAGTTGGGCACGAGTTATGAAACAAGCTATAATCATTTTGCCGTGCATTCCCCACTTCTACAGCATTAGCTTATCAAGAATGGGCCGTCGTTAATTTATAGATGCACAATTCCAATATGTAACGCGCACACTTTTTGGCAGTATTCTAAACCAAACCAGCCAAAAATCGTCCAACAGCTTTGTGCTGTCAGCAATAACTACCTCAAACGATTTATTGACTCTCTGGACATCATCTAGAACAGGTCTAAGGTAGAGGAGATATGCATGGTTTTTTGTTTGTCAGACAGCCCATATTGTCTGATGGACATTGTGTAGTCTCTCTCCTTTGTACTTGCTATTTTAAACATAGTACAAAGTTCCAACTATTGTTGCAATATTCTCTTTGTTGCGGTCTCAATTGACAGCCAGCGAGTCTGACGCTTCTGGACAATGTTTCTAGGAGTGTGCCCATCATTCATTGCAGCATAACGAGCTCTGTAATTATTTCGTCGCAAGGCCGAATGTGAATACCAGTTATAGATTTCTCTTACTAAAAAGTCAAGATTATTTGGAAGAATTTCTGATGCTGTAGAGTCAGCCAACTGGATAGAGTGACACACGCAACGTATCATAAAAGTCCTGGGCAATCACAGCGAAGTTTAGCACACACCATTATTAATGCCAGTCATGTCGCTTGCATTGTCAACTCCAATTCCCTTCATATTTTTAATGTTTAATCCTTGATACCGAAGCGTTGTCCTTAGAGCAGCAGCAAAGGGATCAGCGTCACATTTGTCTAGTTCAACCATTTCCAGAAATGTCGACTGTACTGGGCTCCATACAGAAATATAAAACAATTCCTGCGAATTTCGTCACACTAATATCGTTGGTCGACTCCAGTGATTTTCTTGTCTGTTGTCCTATTGTCCATGATTCACATCCATATGTTAGAGTCAGTCTTAACATATGGATGTGAATCATGGACAACAGACGAGAAAATCAATGGAGTCTGTAGAAATGTGGTTTTAGAGAAGAATGTTGAGAATACCATAGACAGCTAAGAAGAAAGGTTCTGAAAGAGCCCAAAGCAAAAAGAGAGCTAATTTCCAATATTAGGAAGAAACAATCATCGTTTCTTTGGCCAAGTAATGAGAAGAGAACAACTGGAATATATTGTAACAACTGGAAAAAATTGAGGGACGAAGAGAGAGAGGGAAGCAAAGAGAGAAAATACCAGACAGCCTAAGAGAATGGTTTGGCAGAAGGTGAACAACAGAATTGATAAAGAACTGTCGAGATCGAAAGTTGTGGAGAGACATGTCACCTACGCCAGTAAGCCTGACACTTGATGAGGATGATTATATCTTCCTTAAGTTCTGATATTTTGTGTTTCCCATGAGAAGGCATATCAGATGGGCCCAAGGGTTTCGGTATTGTTTGGGACAGTACTGGGTCTCTAGTTTCCAGTTCATCGGAGAATGCAGTGAAGTTGCTCCTCTTTAGTCGTACTATTCCGTAATCAGTTATTCTTTGGTGCATGGGGTGGATAAGGAGCTTTCTATATTTCTCCGCTTGTTGCAATACTTTAGTGACCCGTCTCTCATCTAAGTGTTGTAAACCTGTTACTGTTTCTAGAGTCTTGATAGGTGTGTAGCCGTCTTCTTGTTCTCGCCGTTCAGCACGCGCCTTGACAAGAATTCTTAGACCACTGTGAAATGAGACCTGAACCCTCACTCTGCTTGCAGCTGAGACCATATCGGCAGACTCACTCAGATATGCCAACCCTTGGCCCTTGATCGATTTCTCCTCGACGTCGCGTTGTAATGTTCTTGGCTTGCGACACCCAGTGTCCGTTCATCGCGAGGACAGACAACACAGCGACAACGGAAGGATCAACACCAGTGAAAAATCACACGACTTGTTTTATTCGGTAATCATCATCATCATGTACCCTGCCGGTTGGCGTAGGCGATCATGTCCCTCCACAATCTTCTATCCACAGTGCATCGTATCAGTTCTGTTGTTGAATGTTTTCCATGCCATGACACCAAGCTATCCAGTATTTTCTCTCTTTGTCGTCCGCGATCTCTCTGTCCTTTTATTTTGCCAGTTGTAACCAAGTATTCCAATTTTCCTCTTCTCATGATGTGCCCGAAAAATGTTGATTGCTTCTTTCTGATGTTTTTTAAGAGCTCCCTTTTTGTGTTGGCCTCTTTGAGAACTTCCTCATTGGTCTTTTTATCTGTCCAGGGAACTTTCAACATTCTTCTGAGAAATCCCATCTCTGTGGCCTCTAATCGTCTTTTCATTTGTTTGTCTACTGTCCATGATTCGCTTCCATAGGTCAGAATTGGTTCTATATAGCACCGATGAACTCTCTTTCTCATTTTTATTGACATATATTTGTTGCATAAGATATTTTTCATTTTCTGAAATGCTATTTTGGCCTGAGCTATTCTGCTTTTTATTTCTGTGGTGCATCTCCCATCTGATGTTATTATTGTGCCCAAGTATTTGAAACGTTGTACTTGTTTCAGGTTTGTCTCGTTTATTTTTATGCTGCATGGTGGTGATGATTGTTTCTTCGATATAACCATTACTTCTGTTTTCTTACTATTCAGACTGAGACCTTTCTTGTTGCTTTCTTCCACTATTATGTCTATCATTTCTTGTAGTTCGTTCTCTGTCTCTGCTATTATGACTGTGTCATCCGCATATCGCAAATTATTTATGTTGTGACCGTTGACTTCAATTCCTTTTTTGTCTACTATTGATCTCATGCAATGCAATCTATACTGGGAGCAAACAGCAATAATAAAATATAACAAAGAGTTCTCTACACCCATTGATATAAAAAGAGGAGTAAGACAAGGATGCATCCTATCACCAAGCTTGTTCAATCTATACACTGAGCAAATCTTTAAAAACATCATAGAGATGCCAGGCCTACAAATTAAGGGAAAGATAATCAATAACCTAAGATATGCTGACGATACTGTACTACTAGCAGAAAATCCTAAAGACCTACAACAATTACTTAATGAAATAAACACGACAAGCAAAAAATATGGACTAGATATGAATATCAAAAAGACTAAAACTATGATCATAAACAAAGAAAATACTCAAAACCCACAAGTGGATATCAAAATTGAAGGAATAGACCTTGAGACAGTTCAGAACTATAACTACCTTGGACATACTATAACCAGTGATGGAAAATGTACAACTGAAATAAACAAAAGAATAGGAATGGCAAAAAGTAATTTTAATGTCATGAAGGACATACTAACATCAAAACAAATAACACCAGAGCTAAAACTAAGAATAGCAAAATGTTACATCTTCTCAATATTCCTATATGGTGCTGAAACATGGACATTAGACAAGAAAACAGAACAGAGAATTGAAGCCTTTGAAATGTGGATATATAGAGGAATAGGTAGAATTGGATGGAAGGAAAAGAAAACAAATGACAAAGCCTTAAAACAACTAAAAATGAAAAGAGAACTTCTGAACACAATTAGAACAAGACAAATGCGATTCTTAGGCCATGTTAAAAGACACAACAGCCTACTGAAAGTGATCCTGGAGGGGAAAATACAAGGTAAAAGAGGCAGAGGCAGACCAAGATTAACATGGACGAGTAACATCAAAAGATGGACAAATCAACCGATGACAACCTGCACCATCAAAGCAAGAGATAGAGCAAAATGGCGCTCCATGGTAGCCAACCTTCGTTGCGGAGACGGCACTCAATGATGATGATGATTGATCTCATAATATATTCGCTGTAAAGTGAAAACAAATCCGGCGACAGAACACAGCCTTGTCTGACTCCTTGTTTTATATATTGGAATTGTCCTGTTTGGTTGTTAATTCGTATAGCTGCTGTTTGTTGCCAGTACATGTTTTTTATGATTCGCAGATCCTTGCAATCAATGTTTAGTCTCTCCAGCATATTTATTATTTCCACATGCTTTACTTTGTCAAATGCTTTTGTGTAGTCTATAAAGCACATATATAGATCTTTCTTTACCTCTATAGATCTTTCTATCAATGTCCTTAAGATGTATATAGCATTATTGGTGCCCTTTCCTTCCACAAATCCACATTGTTCCTCACTTATTTCTGGTTTTATTTTGTTCCTTACACGTCTCATGATGATTCTTAGTAATATTTTAGTCATATAGCTCATGAGACTAATAGTGCGATGGTCTTCACAATCAGTGGCGCCTGACTTCTTCGGTATGGCTACAAAGATAGATTTTAGTAGATCTTCGGGTATATGTCCAGTGTTATATATGTCATTGAGTAATTTTGTTATGACTTGTACTTCCAGCTCTCCTAATGCATTTATCTCTTCGATTGTTATATTGTCAGGACCTGGAGCTTTGCCTCTTTTCATGTGTTGAATTGCGTCCTCCACTTCACTCTGCATTATTGGTGGTCCTGTGTCTTCATTTGAATTGTTTAATTCTGGTCTTTCATCATCATAGAGTTGACTGATATATTCTGTCCATCTTTCTATTGTCTTCTCCTGTCCCATTATTATATTTCCTTCCTTTGATTTCACACATCCTGAAACTTTGACTTCTTTTCTTCCTGTTAATTCATTTAACTGATTGTGCATAAATTTTGGGTCTTTCTTTTGTTGTTTTTCCATTTCTTCACATTTCTGTTTTAACCATCCTTCCTTTGCTTCTCACACTTGTTTTCTCTTTGTGCAATATTTTGTATGCTCGTTCTTCTTTCTTATGTTTTCTTCTTTTGTCCATTAGTTGTAATATTTCTTCTGTTATCCATTTCTTTTTGTTGATTCTTTTAGTCACTGGTATTACTTCTTTTGATGTTTGCTGAATCGATTGTTTGAGCATTTCCCACTGCTCCTGGATGTCCTGTATTTTCTCAATAGCATTATATCTATTTTGTACTATTATGCTGTACTTATCACTCATCTGTTTATCTACTCTTAGCATATCTAGTTCTAATTTTATATTTCTTGGTGATTTCTGTGCCTTCCGCAGTTTTATTCTTATCTTTCCAACTACTGGTACATGGTCACTATTACAATCTGCCCCTGGCCTTGTTTTAACCGATGTTAGCCCATTCCTGAATCTTCTCTGTACCAGTATAAAATCAATTTGATTGTGTACTTTTTTGTCTGGGCTTTGCCATGTCCATAGTCGCCTAGGGTGTTGTTTGAACCAGGTGTTACCTATAATCATTTCATGTGTCTTTGCCCAATCTATCAATCTGTCCCCTCTGTCATTCGTCTCGCCAAGGCCATGCCCCCCAGTCACATTTTGCACTTTAGCTGTTCCTACCTTTGCATTGAAATCCCCTAATATAATAGTTATTTCATGGGGTTTACACTGTTCCATGGTTGCCTCTAGCTCCTCGTAAAAAG
Organism: Megaustenia siamemsis; assembly: GCA_032433765.1. Taxonomy (NCBI): domain Eukaryota; kingdom Metazoa; phylum Mollusca; class Gastropoda; order Stylommatophora; family Ariophantidae; genus Megaustenia; species Megaustenia siamemsis. Next base: position 3,255,706 of record JAVIAB010000050.1, read on the forward strand.
TGTCAATGTCTTCTTCTTCGCTATTACTTGTTGGTGCATAAACTTAAATTATGTTGATATCCATTGGTCTGCCACTCAATTTTACTAGCAGAATTCTGTCTGATACTGGCCAAAATCCTTTCACTGTTTTGCTTTATTGGGCAATAACCACCTCTAATGGCTGGACAACTGCACTATTTCAAGTTCATCCATCCATCACATCAAGAATTCATTTCCTGATGTATGCTCCACCCATTTCTTGTGGAACGACTATCATACTCTCTCTCTCTCTCTCTCTCTCTCTCTCTCTCTCTCTCTCTCTCTCTCTCTCTGTAATGCCTGCAATGCAACTGTCACAATACCGTCACTTCTCTGGGTTTACCTTAAAACTCGGACTGGTGGCACACCACCTTTATCTAGTCGCTTCACGCCACGACTGCACTGTTGAGCTCACTATATATCACGTGCTAGGATTGCATTCAACCTATTACCTAATGGAACACTTCCATATGCAACGTCTCTTCACCAGAGCTGCACTAATAAAATCACAATAATGTCACTGACCTGGCTTATGCTAAGCCCACAACTTTGTGGCACGGCAACATTATCAATTCTCTTCACACGATCAACTGTCCCTCAACTGTACACTCTATCTAGTTCACTTGGCCTTGTTTTCCTTCTTCCCTTCGTCTCCCACTGACGTTTTCGTTGCTATAGTCCGTTCAGAAATTCATAATCACACCTTAATTAGTTGTGTGTGATAACCGCTTGTTATTTTGGTTTAAAATTTTACATGCAATCTTAGAATATTGATGACGCAAAGATTTTGGTATTTTTTATTCCACAAACACAACGGATTTTGCTTATCAGCGAATTCCTTTGATCTTTTATGACGATACCACACAAGTTGATTCAAATTTTAGAGTTTACAGTAATCGTGTTTAATTTTCCAGTTTACTGCCATTCCTGTCAGAGGCGTATCTACATAGTGCTTAATTGTGGGTGTTGTTCGTTATGTGTATTTGCAAACATAAATTCAATTGGTTACAATTAGTCTTGCCCTTCGGTCACCATTAGACCCCAGGACGTCCTAACTGCAGCTGGAATTGAATTCATCTTAATTTTAATCATTCCGAATCTGACGATCCCAAGAGGTTGATAATCATTAATGGCTGGACAAATAGTAATCCATCTCGTTTCCAGTACTCATCTTCCACCCGCAGCACATGTTCAATACACTTCTTCCAGAACGGAATGTCTATTTTTGAGAGAGACTCGCGTGTCAGAACTTCAACATCACACATTTTAAACGTCCTGTTCTGTTCTGCAACTTGTCCTTTGACGTGAGCCCAGACAAGTTCGATTGGATTAAGGTGCGATTGATATGCAGGGAGTCGAAGAGAGGTGTGACCGTATTTCTCAATGATTTTGTCAACATGGTACACCTTTTTCTTATTAGTATTCTTCACAAGTTGTAACTATTCGGGTTTTAAATATGTGTCGTCAAATTTGACATTTTCATTTGCAAGCCATGACCTAATTTGCTCTTTTGTATTTGATGCAGTAGGCACTTTGTCTTCCTCTGATACGACATTGTGGTATGATGCATTATCCATGACTATGCATGAAGGTCTCTCCAGGATTGGTAAAAGATCGTTCTCCAACCAGTGCCTGAAAATGTTTCCATTCATTTCAGTATGGTAGTCCCTACCGTCGGTACTTTTTGATTGCAAAATAAGTCCCGCATCATGGACAAGGCCGTTTTCAGTGCTTCCAGCATGCGTTAATATATTGCGCTGGCCTTTGCTGCTCGGAATTGTTCTTTTGAGTTTGCCATTTACTGACTGCCATTCTTTAGCATAGGTGTGGTGTGCGTTGACCCATGATTCGTCCAAATATACAATATCATACCGTTCACTCCGCCGCTCACGGATCTGTCTCACGTATTTGCTTCGAGCAATGACCAAGTGTGGTTTTTTACAAATAATATTCCTGCCCCCAACAGTTTTTCTGAAAGTGAAGCCGGCTCCTCGCACAATCTTCCATAGAGTACTTTTAGAAATGTCAATATTGCAGTCTGCATGCAATTTAAATTTCAAATTCCTGAGAGTAACAAATACATTATTAGCAAACATTTTCAATATCTCACGTTTTATTACATCCATGTCAAAGCTGTCGACTTTCCTTTTCCTTCCTTGATTGACATGAGTGCACTCTGAGTCTTGTTTAATCCAACGAGAAAATGACGATTTAAAAAGACCAAGCGCTAGTTGCGTTCGTCTCTCTGGGTCACGAATATCACAATATAAATGCCCCATCTTGGATTCCCTAAGGAAGTGCTGATATAGCAAAACAGTAACCTTTTGCATAGTTATAAATTTGCGTTTCAAACTCATTGTAATTTAGATATAAATGTTGGTATTTAAAGTCAACAAATTGTCTACTGAGTCTTCACAAAATTAATAAAGATACGCCTTACCTTCGGTAATTAATGCCAAGGCAGTGGTGCGTCATGTCGTTCAATAACAATTCAGTTTTGTGAACGGGATTTTCCATGTAGTTAGTGTTTCTGTAATAGCCAAACTATTTTACGTCAACGACCGCACCAAATTAACGTATATATCCTAAAACGGTGTCACATTCGAACAGGGTGAATTTAATATAGCTTAAATAAGAAAACTTTTAAACTAGATCAAATTTCTCAGAGCAAAAAATATTTCTATAACGTCATCAATATTCTAAGATTGCATGCACAATTTAAAATCAAAATAGCAAACGGTTATCACGCAAAACTAATTCAGGTGTGATTATGAATTTCTGAACGGACTATAACTGCCGCACTCTTTGTTTACGTCACTCTTCTCCTCCAATTTTACTTGGTGCATCTTTGCACAAACTGTTTCCACTTTCTCTCTGTTGCGAACTGCGCAACCACTTACTAACCTCATTGCCGCTCCTCTTTGCTCCTTCTTACCTCCCTGTTTCACTGTTTCAGGTGTAGATTTCCTAGCACCAGTGATGATACGGGCAGCTTGATTTTGTGTTCTGTTAATTGTTCTTAGGTGTGATTTGGAAGCCATTGCCCAGGCTGTGACTCCATACTCTAGGACTGGTCTGACTCTTCCTACGTATAGTCGTTTCAAGATATTGGTGTCTGCACCCCAGTCCGTTCCTGCCAATTTCTTCATATCAGTTCGTTTTCTGGCTTTTTTTGCTTGCTCTGTCTATCTGATTTTTCCAAGTCATTCTGCGATTCATGGTGACGCCAAGATATATTGGGTTGTGGTCAATAGGGAGTGTATGGTCTTGTATCTTCAAGTTTGCAGAGAGAGTGTTTCTTGATAGGCTGAAAATTGTGCATGTAGTTTTTTTCCCGTTAATTGGTAATAACCAGGTGTTCGTCCATTTTTCAAGTTCTCCTGGTGCATCTTGTATCCTGGATCCAGCTACCGACATAGTTTTGTCACGAGCCCATAACGCCAGATCATCTGCATGTTATATTACTGAGTGTATGCTGGGTGGAAATCCAATTGAATAAACAGCCTTGGATGCCAAGTCTGAAAAGTTTGTTCTTTAAACCTTCCCACCATATCCTATCAAAAGCCTTCTCCATGTCGATCCACACTGCCAGTGTGTGTTTCTTTTCTTGTAGAGCATCTCCTATTTCCTGTGCGATGTAGGTGATCAGGTCTTCAGTTGATCTGTGCTGACGGAAGCCACTTTGTTGTGGTACGATTTGTTGTTTTGTCTCCAAATGCCACATAAGTCTTCTGTTAACCAGCCTTTCCATGAGTTTCCTCAGGCAGCTCAGTAAGCTAATAGGTCTGTAGCTACTTGGGTCTAGTGGGTCTTTTCCACGCTTGAGGATGGGCACCATAATAGCTTCTTTCTAGATTGCCGGCACATGACCTCTGTTCCAGCTAGCATTTATTATCCTTAGAAGCTGGCCCTTGGCTTTCTGTCCCAGATTTAGGAGCATTTCGTTGGAGATTCCATCTTTACCAGGGGAACTTTTGAGCTTCAATCCTTTGAGGGCAACATCTAATTCAGTTGGGGTAAAGATGGTCGTCTGATGTTCTTCTGGTGCTAAAGGCGTGTGTTTAAATCTTGGTTTTCCCGTCTTGCAGCTTTCTATTTGTCTATTGGAATGTTTATTCTACTAATGTTTTTGTAAGTCTCTATCAGTAGATTTGCTGCCCTTTTGCCTGTGTGGATGTTCTGATTGTGTGCTAATGATATTGGAGGTCAGCAGTTGTTTTCGTCGCTCAGAGCTTTCGCAAGTTTCCATAGTTTGTGTCCGTTTTTGTCTAGATTAAGGATATCTATTTTGTCTATTCAGCTCTGTCTTGCTGATATCATGACCTCTCTACTGTATTTGGCCGAGGCTGCTTTGTAGGCAATGTTGCTCTCTGTGGTGTGTGATGTTTCAGCTAGTTTTCTGGCAGAGTCCAGTTCCTCTTCTAGCCTTCGTATTTCCTTGCTCCAGTATGGCTTGTAGTTTCTTCTTGCTCCTCTAGGAATGGATTCTTTAGCAGCTCTCAGGATTCCATTTGTTAACCGCTCTATCATATTATTGACTTTCTTTACGTGGGTGTTGATAGACGCAGTGTAGACATCAGCGAGCCTGGCAAACTTTTCCAAGTCTGCTCTCTTATAATTCCAGCGGGAAGGAGGTATTTGCAACTCATGTTTGTGAGCAAGATCCATTGAAATTTTGACTGGTCTGTGGTCACTATCTCCAAGTTGGCTCAGCACTTTTCTTGTTATTTTGATGGATATGTCTCCTGTTGCAAATGCTAGGTCGGGAGTTGATGTTGTTTTCCATCTTCTTGAGTAGAAGGTTGGGGGAAAAAAGGGAGGGGGGGTGGGGGGAGGTCCACTGTAGAGTTTATGAGGAATAGGTTGTTGTCTATTTCACATTCTTCCACTTCTTCACCTTGAACATTGGACTCCTTATATCCCAAATCTTTCAGAGTGGCTGTTAATGTCTCCTACTACCAGACACTTTGATGGTGTTATTTCCATTGACTCCAGCTTCAGTAATTTGTCATTTCGACAGTATATGTTAAATATCCTTATACCAGCGGAGTTAAGGTATAGGTCTGTACCATTGATGTCTGCCTCTCCGTTTGTGTCTACTTCTATCAGTTTTGCTGGGATATTATTTTTAATAAGTATAAGGATTCCACCCTAGTGACCTTCCCTCTTCTGTCTAAATGTTTGGTAGCCTCTAATCATAAATCTATGCTGAGGATTAATGGTGAGTTTCTTGGATGCAGACAACGTCTATCTCCTCCTCTGCTAGTCTGATTGCTAGGGCTTGTTTTTTTTGTGGTATATGCCCTCCGCATTCCAGTGTATTATATTCAGCTGTTTCTTGAAGCCTTTCCGGTCAGCAGTAGTTTCTCTCAGGTCCCATTTCCTATCTTTTCAAAATGGATCAGGGTGACCACCAATAGCTAGGGGTGGACCCTTTCGTTGCATGTGGCCCAGCATTCCACCTGCCTGGGGGGTGGGGATATCTACTCCACAGACAGAACACCATAATTAGAATCTGTTAGATGCATTCTGATTCTTCTTCTTTCCTTCCTCATCTGCCTTTCAGCGTCGAGGGGAGATATAATTTGCGGTCTTTTGCTCTTCTATTTGTCTCTGCTGCTGTTATGTTTCCTAGTGCTTCTAATATTCCATCGATTCATCTTTTTCGTGGTCGACCCTTGGGTCTGGTGTTCTCACAACGTTTGTTGAACGCTCGTTGTGTTGTGTTTTGTTTCCATTCTGATTGAATACCTGTTATAACGTTGCACTGTGTTCTGCGCCAGTGGCCGAGTGCATCCGATTTCTGCCAGCATTTTAATTAAGTTTGCTTTTCTTTGCCGTTGATTGTCCCTAATCTTCATGCAAGGCAGCAGATTGTCTTTTCTGTAGGGGGATTCTACCCTTAGATGGTCGGCCCTCTCAGGTTTACTAGCACAATCTGCCCGAGATTGATGTAGTTATTATCCGAACATTTGTAACACAGCTGGTCATCAGACAACAGACATTTCGATTCAATGCAGCTGGTAAATGGCGCGTGGAACCCTAACAGCCATTCATTGACTATTGAATCAGTCACCACACCAGATTCCTGATGTGCTCGATTTGTAAAATTGTGCAAATTTGAAATGAAAAGCACTGCTGAAAAATACAATACCACAAAAGGCCGAACAATCTCTGAAACTCAAACGCAAACAAGTGTCCTTTTATAATGCTTCTTTTATTTTCTCTGTCAACTGATTGCCATTATTTCTCGTATGTATGATGAGCATTGACCCACGTTTCATCCAAGTATACTATATCTTAGCCTTACATTCGTCGCTCACGGATGTGCCTCAGATATTTGCGTCGGGCAGCAATCAGATGTGGTTTTCACAAGCAATATTTCTACCACGATGAAATCAATGCCTTTTACTATCTTCCAAAGAGTAATTTTTTGAGATTTCAGTATCACATTCTAATTGCAGTCAAACTTTAAGTTTGCGCAGTGTAACAGGTTGATTCGATTAAAATATTTTTAAAATCTCACGTCTAATATCTTTGTCAAAATCACCAACTTTCATTGTTCTTCCTTGACCGTTGCGTCTGCAGATTCAAAGTTCTATAACCTTCGATTGAAAGACTTTCTGTCTATACTTAGAGCTACCCGTTTTTTTTTTTTTTTTTTTTAAATATCGTAATATAACCGTATATAGAAACAAAGTTGAACGCATTCGAAAATAAATGTCTAAGGAAAATACTTGGTATAGAATGGAACGAATTCAAAACAAACGAGGAAATGAGAGAAATCGCCAATCAACCACTAATATCTTCAGTAATAAAGAAAAGACGATGGTCATACGTTGGACATGTGATGAGAAGAGATAATAATCGAATAGCAAAGCAAGCCCTCATATGGGAAACAACAGGTAAAAGAAAAAGAGGAAGACCCAGGGAGACACTGAGAAGAACATTGATGAGAGAGGCAAGAGCAGCAGGAATCGGCTCCCTCAATGAGATAGAACTGCTTGCACAGAACAGAGACAGATGGCGAGATTTGATAAAATATCTTTAAAAGAAAACTGCTAGAACAAAAATTCATATAGGAGAAGGTGTATCTTGGTCTACGCCCTATGGGCCGGTTACGGCTCGAAAGGTCAATAGATAGATAGAATATAACCGACCCCTTTTAGATTCTTTGCAAAAGTGACTGTACAATAACACAGTTACCTTTTGCGTAGTGATGAATTTACACTTTTAACTATTCTTGGTTTTAGAAATCTAGTCTCTACCGGATATCTTACAAATTATTACATATAAAGGAATATACTTAACAAGTAAATATTTTGTGAAAATATACCTCCGAACTTATTTTACAAGAAATCGAAAATGACAAAATAACCGTCTTCACGGCACGTCTTACAATTTACGTGTAGAAAGTCTAAACTGGTGCGAAGATTGTGTGGAGAAATACGAAGATTTGCTTTTTTAAACAAGTTGATACAACAGATGTGTTTTATAGTATCACTAGTGTACTTATTCTGTCTCTATTGTTGTACGTTTTTCTTCAGTAAGGGTATCCTATATTAACTTCACAGATATTCAACTAAATCCTCCGCTTCATCGACTGAATTTCAAGAAAGCAGTTCTAAGTTTATAAGAATAAAACCATTAAGATTCATAGAGATGCGAAGCTAATGTAAAGCTGATGATAATGACAATATTAAAAAAAAACAGCTTTACGTAGATGAGTAACAAAACAAAAGTCGACGCTTCGGCCAAGTATCCATATACTTATAATTTAATTGAAAATCTCTATATACCATCCACGTAATATTTTCGGTGCAGATGTCTCCATGATTTTGATGTGCGTGTTCGTTTATTTTGGTGTTGTATGTCACTATCTTTATACTTGTCTGTTAATGTGCACCAGCTTTACCTTTCTTACTGTGTTCCAGTATTGTCTCTAGAATCTCTTGGTTATTTTATCTCTTGTATTACTTTATCCTGTACTCCAACAATCTTTTTGCAGTTTAATTGTCACTTTCTTGATGTTTACATAAGAAAAATACTTACTACTTGATCTTGTCCTTTTTGAAAACTTGATGCAACTGAAATATTAGAGACACTTTTATAGTCACATGTAACAGATGCTGATCTTTAATTGTAACTTTGAACGATTTTAGGCTAAATGGTACGATAGGCAAGTGTGACCTTCTTTTGTATTAATTTTTTCTTTCTCCTTGCTAATTACCAACACATAAGACACACAGGTGATCTTTGATCGGCAGCCTTTTTGGTTTATTGTTTCTTCTACTAGTCAGTTCTTACAGATTCATACATTTTGATAAAACATTCATAGTTTATTTATGCAATTCCACTCTTACTTCATCCTCAATTAATATTATCTCTTATTCTCATCCTATATTTATTAATAATCACTACTATCCTAAGTTGGACCGTTCCCCATCGAACGGACCTCCCTATTCTAACTATTTCTGTTGCCGGCTCTATCAGCAATCGTCCATTCGCAAATATCTGTCGCTGAGTTCATCTGACTAATTCTCTCCTCTGCTGGTCAATCCTGTCCTCATGTCCTTCCTTTGACTCGGGCTATCCCTTGGTTTCCATCTCAGCCACTTCGGTTCACATTTCTCTACGATCACTCTTGCCTTCCATGTCTCTCAATTAGTCAACCGCTCTGTATCGCTGCCGATCTCCAACTGACTCTATTCTTTGTTTCCTCCCAACCGTCTCTCGCTCACTACGTCATTATCTTTCTTTCACGTCACTTCTCTTCCTCTGCGTACCGTACTGCATTAATTCTACTTTCACATCCCTTGGTGTGCAATTCCCTTCTATACAAGCATCATCGGACAAACGTGTAGGACGACGTGTCGATGAAATGTAGCCCTTGTCCCTGGTTTCGTTCACAAGGTGCTCAACTCGCGCTTAGGTTGCAACTCGGGTCATGATGAACTGGTTTCGTAGTGGTTAGTACTTCGCCTTCTCTGCCGCGACACTCCAAACTTCTTTTAACACCAAGGCGTAAGTGTAATGACTGAGATAACAAAGGACTTCACACTGCAACTGTTGAACAGGTCATGATCTTTATTTGCAACAGCCCTAACAATGGCAATTATTAACAGTTATTTACAACGGCCAGCGGTTAACATTCCATCGGCCATTCACACATCAGGTCACAGACTTCACATCGTCACGGACTAATACTTGTTTCCGCTCTACTGACTCATGCAACCTGGCTACAAATGTCCACACTAAACTGGATCCTCAATATCTATCGACTATTTCTACACAAGCTCACTGTCTCTCCTATTTACCAGAGACTCCCCTTCTACGCCTGTCTAGCTAACTAAACTAATCTCTTATAGCTCGTTTCAAATCATGTGCCCAACTTTTAAAATCGATATCTTTTTAATCTCTTTTTGTATTTTTTTCAAAATTTGCATGTAAAGTTATAATGATTAGAACCCAACATGGAATTAATTTCATTAAAAAAAACATTTGGTTATTATTGTTGCTTATTTGATTTATATAAATTTATAACGACCCATTGATGTAGTCAAAACTTAATGTTTACAGTATTTTAAGTTAAAAATAGCGATTAAAAATCCATACACGGTACAGTTGACGTTTTTGCACGTTTCCCACGTTGGCTTTCTGACACAATTAGACACTTGTAGAAAACACGAGGCATTGTGTGTTCCATTTCCGTTCATTCATAGGTGGAGACGTGGAACAATAACATTTATCATGAGTCTTAAAATGAAATTCTGCAGTTTACAAAACATCGCAATAAAAATGTATGACTATTTTTGCAAAGAGGCTAAACGAGGAAGATTATTTCATTCTTTAGAAAACCCTGAGAATAGGACAAGACACATTTTGGATTTATCTAAACGGTCATTTAATCGCTGGATTCAAGCACGTGACCGTCAATGTTCAAAACATACAAAATCACAAGGAAGAGCAAAAATGTTGGATAATTTCGACAGTGAACTTATTAGAAGTGAAATTCGCAAAATGTTGGGTATGAATGAAACTGTTACAATAAGAAAATTAAAAGTATCGCTGAAAAAGAACAACAGTATTGAAATATCAAAGTCTACATTATGGAGGAATGTGAGAGCTGCAGGCTTTACATTCAGAAAGTATTCCAATGGACGAAACATCATCTGTGAGAAGCCACATATAGTAGTCACGAGAAGCAAGTACTTACGTGAAGTAAAAGAATTGCGCAAGCAAGGTTATGATATTGTGTACTTGGATGAAACATAGATCAATGCTCACCACACTAACCAAAGGGAATGGCAGTCATCAGATGGAAAGATTAAGAGATTAATACCTAGCAGCAAAGGACAGCGCTTGATAATTGCTCATGCAGGTAGTCGACAACATGGACTAATACAGAATGCAGAGCTCATTTTTCTTTCAAAATCCATAGACAATCGGGATTATCACTCTGAGATGAATGGTCACATATTTAGACATTGGATTGAAAATTCTGTTCTCCCATCACTAGATCGACCATCTTGCCTAATAATGGACAATGCAGCGTACCACAACATTGTTGCACTTGGAGATAAAGTCCAGACGTAATCCAGTACAAAAGATGCTATTTAGATATGGCTCACAAAGGAGCACATACAATTTAATAACATGTACTTAAAACCTGAATTACTATCTCTAGTAAAGCAAAAACAAAGGACAAAGATTTTTCAAATAGATAAGATTATCCAAGTGCACGGTCATATAAGTTTGAGGCTGCCACCTTACCATGCTCATTTAAATCCAATAGAACTAATCTGGGCAAAATTAAAAGGACAAGTAGCAGATGAAAATACAACATTCAAAATATGCGATGTAAAGACTCTTGCTAATCTCGCTTTATTAAATATAGACAAAGATTATTGGGCTAAATGTGAAGACCACGTCTTAAAACAGGAAGAGGAATATTGGAAAAATGATGGTTTGTGGAATGTTCAACCCCAAACAGTTATTCATCTTTTAGACTCGTCTGATTCAGAATGAAAGTATATAGCCCCCACAATGTTGGCCCCTATATTACCTTAAATTAGTTCAACAAACGGTCCTTTCAGAACCACACAACTATGAAAATTGGACATACAGGTACACCTTGATATTATCGTCCGTCCTCGAACTGAGAAGACAATAATTCTCCTGGTGTTTTGTCTTATTCAGTTATTTCCCCATTATGGCCACGCCTTTACCTAGTGAAAATTAATCATAGACCAGCAACTACGGTAATTTCTATTATTTAGGGGTTCACAATTTACAATTTTGACAAACATCAAAGAAATTCGCCGCTTTAAGAAAACTGCAGCTGCAAGATATTTGTTAAATATACATTTAAAGGGTCTTTTGCATTCTAATAACATTTGGAAAATTTCAAAAGTTTTTAACAAACGGTTAGAGAGTAATAGCGTTTTGAAGTTGGGCACATGATTTGAAACGAGCTATAATAACCATTTTAATTGTTGGGCAACGAGCCCCCTACATGCTAACGCCAAATGGCGTCGCTGTTCCGATCTTAACCTAAGTGTGAATCTTCTCTGAGACTTGTTTAGCTCTTTGTATCGCTTTTAAATATCATGTCCGATGAAAACTCATCTCCTCTACCTCTCTGCCAATCAAATTATTTCTACGTCATCTAACGACTCGTCTGTTTATCTCTTCTTGATCACGAAATTCTTGTCCCACGTCTAACATCACCCTACACAACTTTCTTGTGACTCACTTCCCTCGTGCCGTATTTCCCCAATTTTCTCCATTCTCCCTTACTCTCCTCCTCTCCCCACTCACCCACTGCTACACACTTTTATCATATAATCCACGTTCCGAAATTAAAGCCCATCGCCATCTTGGACAACCGGAAACATCTAATTTAATTGGTTGTTACTTGTAGAAATTTACAACTCTGATCCATGTGGACGTTTGCTCATCCTATTACGTTGGACATGCTATTGCCGTGACGGGCCGGGAATTTCACGTGGACAGGTAACTATCCGAGATGGTTTCGGCTGTTCCGTGCATGATCAGTCGCATTGTATATACAGTAATCTCTCAGTTATCGTGGTTAATAGGGACCAGAATCGGCCGCGATAAGTGAAAAACCGCAAAGTAGTCACCCTCTCATTTTTAACATACGTACATTTTTGTGTATGTATAATATCAATAAGTGTAAATGAAACCATATAAGTGCATATGTTATCATTAGAACATTAAAGAATAGTTTCAATCATGTAAATAAAATACTAATAGTATAAATAACATACATACAAAATCTATAAATGATATAAATATGATACGTATGTGTGTGTGTAACATACTGTAAATATGTTTTTAGAACTCTTTTATTCTTATAACAACTTTTCTTTTATAACAAGATCCGTAACTCACCTCTGACAATAGCTTCTCTTCGCTTGATCTTTATAAATGTCGATGAAACACCTGTGCAGTACGGTGGAGGTGAAGAAGATGAAGATGATTTACTGCACAGGTTAATGAGAGCTTTACTGCTCCTCAGATGACCCCTCAACGTCAGGTGCTAGGGGCGCTGGCGCTGGATCGTCGCGGGCAGCTTCGGATAGAGCTGGGGTAGCTGCAGTAGACGGCATAGATGCAGCAGGAGGCGGCAGGCGTAGAGTTAGCAGGAGGAGCTTCTGCAGAACGTTTTCGGCGCACACGGAACATCGTGATGGGGAGTTGTGACCGTTGTTTTTTCTTCTGAGCAAAGATGCCCTTGTGCAACGTCATTACACCGTCAATACGGTTACTGAGTTCTACGGCTCTGACCATGTTGTCGTCGATTTCTTGGGCTCTTTGTTGCAGAGTCCGTGCTATGTTGCAGAGCTCTTGCAGGTTTTCCAAGGTAAGGCCAGTTCTTCAGCTTCGTTGTCGTCACCGTCGTCAGCTACCTCCTCTTCTTCCTCACTCGCCGATCTTGTCATTTCGACGAGTTCCTCGTCGGTCAGGGGGTTTGAGTGGTACTCGATCAGTGTGTTCACTTCTTACGTCGTCATGTCGGAGAACCCTTCAGTGGCTACCAACCGAGCCCGCCTCACAGCCTTATCTAGGGCGGAGTGCTGAACTTCGTCACGCGTAAATCCCTCCTAGTCAAGGGTGACGTTTTTTGGCCACAGTTTCCTCCAACTTGCAATCAGTGTCTGCTCTTTCATCTCATTAAGAGCATTATCAATGTTGACCAGGCACGTTGCCATGTTGTATCCCCGCCAATAGTTCTTCAGGCTGAAGGCCACGTTGTCTTCGTCGATGGAGCAGATGAGGCCCTCCATCGTGGACCTCGTGTAGAGGGCCTTGAAGGCCTGGATGACCCCCTGATCCATGGGTTGTATAAGGGAAGTGGTGTTGGGGGGCAGGAACTCCACTTGGACCCCGTCATAATGGAGAATGGTTGCATGTCCTCCTGCACAGTCCAAGAAGAGGACGACCTTAAAGGGCAGCCCCTTTTCAGCGAGGTACAGCTTTACCTGCGGGATAAAGCAGTTTACGAACCAGTCGAGTGTGAGGGCTTTTGTTATCCATGCCTATTTGTTGTGCATCCAGTAATCGGGCAGCAAGGCTTTGTTTTTGTTTTTCAAAGCCCGAGGATTCAGGGACTTGTAAATTAAGCCGGGCTTGATGAAGCCCGCAGCATTCCCACACATGAGGAGAGTCACTCTTTGTGGGCCTTGAGCCCTGGCCTCTTCAATTTGTCCTTCTAAAGGAACGTCCGGGACGGCATCCTCTTCCAGAAGAGGCCAGTCTCATCCATGTTAAAGACCTGCACCGTGAGATACCCACCCTCATCAACTATCTTCGGAAACTCTTCCTCGACGTAACGAAGAGCTGCCTCTTGGTCTGCCGAGGAGGCCTCGCCATACAAAGGAACGCTGCGAAGGCCAAATCTCATCTTGAATTTCTCTAACCAGCCCTTGCTGGCAACAAAACCAAGTTTTTCTCGTGGACTAGGATCACTCGAGACACTGGTACTAGGCTGAGGTTCATTTTCATCGTCGTCATCACCTTCGTTCAACTCTCCTTCAGGAACGAGGCTATCATACAGGGCTTTGGCTTTAGTCCCAATCATATTGGTATCGAGACTATTCTTCTTTTCGGACAGTCTGATATCCACACTGATAAGGCATTCTCCATTTTCACAATTCGCTTATTACGAGAAGTCACAACTCGCTTACTGTCCTTGGAGAACGATATCGAGGCAGTTTTACGGATATTCATTTCATCTTTTTTAAAGTAGCGAACTGTCGATTCGTTCAATCCGTAATGGCGTGCAACAGACGCATAGCTATGGCCTGCCTTAAGCATGTCCAATAAATTAACTTTCTCGTTCACAGTCATCATTTTTCTCTTCTTCTTGGGTTCACTAGAGGATTTAGAGGGTGGAGGACGTCTAGGAGCCATTTTCAAGGGCGTCACAAGCACTATTTGGCACAAAAAGACACAAGAGAACAGCAAAAATGAGCAGACCTCGAGACTAAGCATCACTCAAACATTGATTTGAATGAGCACGGTCGTCTTCGCTGGGTATGAGAGCGAAGGTGGGGGAAACGTTTAGGCCAATCAGCATGCGAGATTCACGAGTTGGGAGGGATATCAAATGGCGGGATACTAGCAGCCAATCAGAGACGTGGATTTTGAATTATGTGGGCACTCCCTGCCTTCTGCTGGCGTGTGGGCAACTTTCGCGCCATAATTCCTCAATTTTGAATTTTTGAACAATCCGTGATGTACTGAGGCCGCGATAAAATGAACCGCGAAGTAGTGAGGGATGACTGTATATATGTATATTATGTAGATATACGGCGTGTTCAACTGAAAACGGGACGTGTGGATTTATTTAAAAAGTATCATACGCAATTTAATAGTTTCAACGGAATTAAATAAAACAACCACTTGTGAATAAGAATGCACCTGGGTTCATCAGAAAAAAATCTCCGTATGCATTTAGGCAAGCATCCCACTGTTTAGGTAGACGTCGAATGCTGTCCGAGAAAAAGGTGCGTGGCTGCTCTCTGAACCATGTGGTCACCGCTGTCTTCACGTCTGCGTCGCTGTTGAATCGCTGTCCCTTTAGTGCTCTCTTCAACGGTCCGAACAAATGGAAATCACACGGGGACAAATCGGGACTATAGGCTGGGTGATGAAGAACTTCCCAATTCTTCTTTGCCAATGTTTCCTGCACAATTTTTGCGACGTGCGGACGAGCGTTGTCGTGGAGAAGAATCACACCTTGAGAAAGCTTGCCTGGTCGCTTAGCCTTGATGACCTTATGCAGCTTGTCTAAAGTGTCTTTATAATGGGCGGCACTGATGTTGACACCAGGTTCCTTAAAATCAGCCAACAAAAACCCTTCAAGGTCAAAAAATGCAGTCACCATAACCTTCCCAGCAGAAACCTGTGTCTTGAATTTTTTGGGTTTTGGTGAACCTTGATGTTTCCATTGCATGCTGTCAATTTTGCTGCTCGGTTCATAGTGGTGGCACCACGATTCATCACCTGCCACAATGCTCAACAGAAATGCATCACCCTCTGCCCTGTAACGCATCAAGTGGTTCAAACTCCACCCCATCCGTTCTTCCTTATGGTGGTCAGTCAACATCCGTGGGACCCACTGTGAACACACCTTCCGATAGTTCCATTTCTTCCAAACAACCATGTGGACTGTCCAAATTGACATATGGAATTCTTCTGCAAGCGAACGAATGCTCCGACGACGGTCAGTCAGTACTGCTTTATCAAGCACGGCTATGGCTTCTTCTGTTGCAACAATATGCGCCTGACCTGGCCGTGCAAGATCTGCCGTTAACTCACGTCCGTCTTTAAACATACGCACCCATTCCATCACTCTGGTCCTCGACAAACATTTGTCACCATATGCTGCCTCCATTCCCCGATGAATGTCTACTGCATGACATCCTTCAAATGAAAGAAACTGGATCACAGCACGCTGATTCACTTTGGACGCGTTCGGAATCACACCCGCCATATTGTTAACAGTCTTCTGCAGCACATATGCATGCTGGGAAGATGAACACGTGACCGTATGTTAATTATTGGATACTCATTACTAGTGCAAAATGTCATCAATAACAGTACACTCTAGCACGTGTGGTGTAACAAGTCCCCTTTTCATTTGAACAAACCTCGTAGTAATTTTGATCTGGGTTACTGGTTATTCAAGTTTCTTACTTGTGACGTGTGGAGTTAATTGCTTTACCTTTACTGCCGTGCAACAATAGTCTTTGTGCCCCTGTTTCTAGGCTTTTGCAGTAACGCTACAGAGTATTTGTATTCACTCTGAACTGGTGTAGTCAGGCTCCTGGTTTCTGCTCTCCACCCACAAGCTAAATTACTGACTACTGTCTGTTAACCCAGGCTCTTGATAACGTTTTCGTATCAAATCCTTTGACACTTCGTTATCCTGGTCGCGTGGACCAAATCGCTCTCGTTGCCGTGTCACCACATGCAAAGGTCAGACTTCTTATTTAATGACTGACCAACAAGAGTTTGTTTATAACATTATTTATTTTAATCATACCTTCTGATACTTAATTACCTTGCTGGTAATGGCTTCGTTTCAGACATTTTAGACGTTGGTAGCTAAGGACCTAACTTGTGCAAACGGATGGCATTGGCAAGGATCATTTTGAATCTATGAAGTGGGCTCATTGTGTGTTTAACTCAAACGCATATGTGCTTTTTAACCAAAGACCTTTTTTTTGGGGACTCAATGCAGATATCCCCGATGGAAGAATAAATTGTACTATTAGTCCCATAAATGATTCGCTTCCAGAGGTTTATGATGTAAACAAAGCAGTTTTGTCATTGCAAGTGAATAATGTCCACACCTATAATTGGTCAGGATTGTGTAGCAGCAGCAGCTTTATAGCGAACACAGAAAACATCACAGGATTGTGCTGTTCTGAAACAGCTATGCCATGCTACCCTAGAATTGCCTTTAATGGGATTACTGTGACCACAAACCACTCTCCATGTGTGTGCCACATATTTACACCCCAGAAAGAAATACTGAATATAACAACACCATGTGCCGTCTGTGATATTAATGACCACAGACCAGGAGCCTCCAGTATGATTGATACAACTGTTGCACCAAGCACTTCATCAGCAGAGCCATTTCTATGGAATGTTAATCTGACATTGTTCTTGAATGATGTCCAAGTTAATGAGACATCAGAATCGTGTGGCAGCAGCTACAAGAAGGGAGCGGAGAAAATCAAGTTCTGCTGCTATAAAGGAGACTTGCCGTGCTATCCCAGAATTGCCTTAATTGGGATCACTGTAGTTGAAAACTTCTCCTCTTGTGTAAACTACACATTCACATCTAAGAGTGAATCAGTGAAGGTCACAAAATCATATTCTCTCTGTGGTTTTACTAACTACAGGTCATGTGGCTTCTGTTGGATTGGAAATGACAAATTACCACCACTGTGTGTCTATATGTTTGGAATTGGAATCATCAATGACGGCCTAACATCATCAAGTGCTATGACGATCATCATTTTCGGGAGGACGTGAACTCCCATGGTATATGGTGGATAGGCGGCAGGAACCATTGAAGGCTATGTCTGAAAAGTGTTCCTTCTTGCAGTTTCCTCATATTCCAAGTCCGGCTTGTTGCAGGAGCTACTGAGTTAAGTGCTCTGTGCACACCGTGAGCTGTGTGTCTCATCCGTTTTGATCCTGCTTCGATATCCCGCTTGTTTACGATGAATGATGATATCGTATGACAGGGAACAGTTGGCTGTGTTCACTTTCTGCGCGGTTTCGCCTTATGTCTTTTGGCGTGTGCTGAGACTGCTACGATGGGGACTACAGTTACCTTTCTTTGTTTGGGAGATGAGTTGGTAATTCCGATGATTCCACTGGCACGGGCGGTTGAGCAATTATGGATTTTAATTCGTTTGCTGTGATGCCGAAACCTTCCATAACAAATAACCAATACCTTGCTGACTTGACTCAGGAAAACCTAACGGGTACCTCTGACTACACCGATGGCTAACTGTCTCTTCTATACGGAACGTTGCGTGTTCTACTGCTCCGATTATAAGATCTTCTGTTGACCGTTGAGGCTCCCCCAGGCTTATATATTCCCCTCTTTTCTATCCCATGGTTCCTCCTTCCACCAATCCAATTCTGCCACTCTAACCTTCCGTTGGTTCTTATTTACTAATATTACGTTATTGAGTTATTTGCGGGTCATCATCATTGCACTCCGAACATGTCCATAGGTGCTCAGATCCCCTCCTCAGCAATTCCCTCAGTGTCCAGCGACTGACGACTCCAGTTCTATGTTGGTTGATAAGTCTTCTTACACGGCCACCAAGTTTCTCATTTCTGGCTGTGCCCATCTTAACTCCCATTTCCATCATCCGAAGAAGCGACGTTGATCTGTGTTTGTCAAAGTCCTGTGCTCTTCCCACATCTCGGAGTGCATTGATGACGTCCGCCCGATCCATCGGTTGCCCGTCCTCAACGACAGCGCAGCTAGCCAACCTGTCCGCTCTCTCATTTCCCCGTACTCCCGCATGTCCAGGGACATAGACAAAGGTGACCTTACGTATTTTGGATTTCTGCAACGACTCTACCCATTGCATGCGTACAAAGCCCGCCTCCACTTTTTTATCATGCTCATCGAATCACTCAGTATACATGCGTGGATGTAGTCTTGTGACTCTAACCATTTGAATGCCTTGGTCACTGCCATCACCTCCATTGTCATGCTACTCGTGGTCATGGCGTATGCACCACTGTCTTCCTTGGCTATTCTGCCTGCCGAACGTGCTGTAAATGCCCATGCACTTTTTTCGTGTCGTCTTACAGATCCGTCTGTATAGATGACTGCATCTTTCTCATCGGTGTTATCGCAGATGAGACCGTTGACCTCAGCATTAACCACGACTGGGTTCTGTTCCCTACTTTTCCTGTCGAGTGTGACAATACATGAGAAAGTCCCCTTGAATGACGTAGGCACCGGTATCCACTCCTCACCAACGCTGAGATTGGTAAGCCCACAGACCTGTTTGATGACATCTTCTGCTCGGCCCACCCATGATTTACCTCTTTTTAGCCTGGTACCTTTCTCTGTGTTGAGCACGTGGTGCAATGGATGCTCTGTATCTGTACTAATCTTCAGGTATGCTCGTGCTCTCCAGATCTTGATTCTGTCATCCATGGTTGGAAAGTCAAGAAGATACCTCATTGCCACACAGGGAGTGTCCCTCGTACATCCCAGGATAATGCGCATGGCTTCATTTTGTATTTTCTCCAGCCTATCAATTTGAGTCGTACTGACAGTAAGAATGGCCAGGGCATACTCGATTGGTGCGAGGACTAATCCCTGGAACAGAAGAGTAAGTAGCCTCTGCTCGATGTTGGCAGCTGCCATGACCTTCAAGGCGGCTAATCCTTTGCGGGATTTTGTTATCACATGGTCAACGTGGTCCCGAAAACACAGGCTGCGATCAAACTTAACTCCGAGGTATGTCATCAACTTGTCCCTGGTCACCTCATCAGCTCCCATTCGTACTACCGGTGTGGTCGTATTAACGATATGATTGTTAAGGGAGAACCATGAAACCGATGCTTTATTAGGATTAACCAAGGCACCTGAAACCCCAACACCAGGAAGAAATGCGATCGAGTTCGTCTTGCATTGTGGAGGCGATTCCCCGTCTGTCTCTTCCCTGTCGATATACCAGAATATCATCAGCAAAAGTCATAGTTCTTCCCCTCCCATCCAGCTGTTGGGCCGTGATCGTTATTGTGTACACGTTAAATAGAACTGGTGACAATGGTGAGCCTTGTGGCAGCCCTGGACAAATGGATGTTGGCTCGGAAGACCAACTTCCACATCTGAGTATCACCTTCCTCTGAAACAGTGCCGCGGCGATCCATCTTATGAGGAAGGGGTTCACCGCCAGTTTGAGGAGCATATGCATGAGGTATTCAAATGGTACCCTGTTGTATGCATCCTCCAGATCTATAGCAGCAGCACATGTCTCCTCTCGTCTGTGGAAGCCTTCGAAGACGTCATAGGCAAATACTGCCGCATTGAGCCATATCTCTTTGTTATATCTATAACCTCCGAGTGTGGATGGGAATACGCGTTTCTGTTCAAGGCGACACGTGAGGACACGGGCAACTATTTTCTCCAGCAGCTTGCCCGCAGTGTTCTGCATTGTGATGATTCTGTAGGCACTGATCTGAGAATGGTCCTTGTTTGGCTTCGGTAGCGGTAGTAAGTAGCTGTGTAGCCACTCGTCCTTAATCTGGCCACTCCGAATACTGGCATTAAACTCATTGGCCAGTGTTGTCAAGTCGTCATCAGCTAAATCGCCTATGTCATCATACCGAACACCATCTGGACCAGGAGCAGTGTTGTGTGACCTTTTAAGTGTCGCGCGAATGGTATCGGTTGTGATTGTGAGATCTTCTTCCAGCCCTACATCCTCACACAAATTTGACAAAGATCCCCGTATCCTCATTCTTACAGCCTCATTTCTTTGGTCCGTCTGCTCAATGTAGCGGGCAAGCAGGGCCTTCCCTTTTCTCTCATCAGATTTGTGCCATATCTGGTCTGTGCTCTGAAAGTCTGGTATACCTCTGTGTCGTGGTGTGCCATTCATGCACTGATGAAGGCGCCAGAATGTGGCTAGCGATTTTTCTGAGCACACTTTTTTACAGAAGTCATCCCATTTGGCATCCTTAGCCTGCTTAGCGCATAGTTTAAAGTGCATCATTTTTTGGTCGACCTCTACTTTCAGACGCTTCAAGAGCTCAGGTTGTGTTCTACCATACCTTCTGGCTTTATGCCATGTCTTGACCGTTTGTCTCTTGCTCCGTCAAGCTTCCTCGACATCTACATTCCACCAGGGTGGCTGCGTCCATCTCTCCTGCCTCCTACGAGGGGCGCTCTGTTTCCTATGTCTGATTTTGCTAATGACGTCCTGGTCTGTTTTCTCGTAGTTGAATGTGTGGAGCTTTCTTCTCTGGCGTTTATTTCCGCGTTTCTCAATTAGGAGGACACATGGATAGTGATCACTTCCGTGGAACCCCAGTGCACTCCACCTGCAAACCGGTGCGAAGGTGGAAGACACCAGTGCAAGGTCTATGACACTATCAGAGTCCCCTGTTCGAGTGGCCATTCTTGTTGCCCTTCCATCATTCAAGCACACTAAATCGGCCGATACCAGTGCGTTCTCTAGGTCTTCTCCCTGCTTGTTGGTTATGACGTTACCCCACTGGTTTCCTCTAGCATTAAAGTCTCCGCAGAAAATGACATTCTCTTCATCGAACTCGAAGAGATTCTGCCATTGTTGTGTGTTCACCTTCCCATTACAGGCATACACATTAACAATCACGAAATGAACTGGGGTCTGCACCCTAACCGCATGTACCTGCAATTCTGCATTGTTCCACGCAGACATATCAACCTTAGCTGCCACCATATTGTTGCGCACAAGGATGGCCTGCCCAAGGTGTCGTCTATTGTAAAAGCAATGAAAGCCAGGAGTACTTACTGTCCTGTCACCAAGAAGAGTTTCTTGCAAAACCATTATATCGGCGCCGCACAGTAGCTTATCAAGAATGGGCCGTCGTTGATTAATGGACCCACAATTCCAATAAGTAACGCGCACATACTTTAGGCCTAGCCTCTCACACTTTGATAGTTTAATGCCCCCACGTTTACCTTGTCGTGTTTTCCTTCTTCGATGATGTAGTTTGGGCTGCATCTGAAAACTTACACTTCTTACCGTCGTCTTTAAAGATGAACGTCGCTGAACGTTGTTGCTTTGGATGGCCTAGACTCACGTGCACTTGCTCAGTCGCACGGCCCAGAACCCGTTCCACGTTATAAACTGGCCAGCTCCAGTAACTTGCTCAGCAGCACGCGGAAACACTGTGAGCTTTCTACAAATTAAATGACTTACGCGTCCTTGACAACAGACCGGCGTAAACAAACCGCCATTTTTTGACGCGTTCAATAGTGTAACAACAATAATAAGTGATGAAATAAGGAAATTATAACAAAATGCAATGAATCAAAAGAAGCAAAGTGATTAACATCAAATAGAAATCGCGCACACTCACATGAACCCTCAAAAAATAAATAAAAACAAACAAATAAACAGGAAATTTCACTGGAAAACAGCACTTATCTGTGACTCTTATGAATAGGCCAGCCAACAGGGCGCCATCTTGGTGCGTCTCCCCAATATAATATTACGTCGTCACTTTCACCCTTCTAGAACTGCAGACCGCACCATCTTGAACTTACGTACTTATGATATCTTTCCCCGCTTGCACACTTATATACTGGTTCACTGCTACTTTGATGACGTCATGGGACGCACCAAGATGGAAGTTCGTCCGAGTTCTAGCCGTGGTGTATACAATGCTGATCTTGAACATCGCGCTGTCTGTTGTCACAGCGAGTTGGCGGATTGTTAGAATTGTAACCACGGGTTTGAAATAATTGTTTGTGCACATTTCGTTAAACACCGATGTAGATCAAGTCTTTATTCTGCTGGCTCTGTTTGCGACATTGGAAGCTAATGACCTAACTGCCTAACTTGTGTAGACGGTTGTTTCGGGGCAAATTGTGCGTTGCAGTGTCACTGCTAAAATCGCTCAGCTTGTGACAGGGCTACAGGGACATGCACAAACGGTGACAGTTGTCGGCGAGAGCGTTTCGGACCCCAGTGTCAGTACTTTGATCT
Organism: Megaustenia siamemsis; assembly: GCA_032433765.1. NCBI lineage: Eukaryota > Metazoa > Mollusca > Gastropoda > Stylommatophora > Ariophantidae > Megaustenia > Megaustenia siamemsis. The sequence continues at coordinate 3,278,505 of JAVIAB010000050.1, forward strand.
AGTTTGCAAATACGCCTAGGGATCTTGACCTACAGATTCGGACAGTTTCATGGTCTAATCAACATGTTACGGATTGAAGAGGCGATAGTTGCAAATATCTGCTCCATCTACATTGGCGGGGGTCGGAATGTGGCTCTCAAACAGAACGCAAACCAGACCGACACATTTAATGCTTGTTAATACAGTGGACGGGTGTAGACCAGAGGCCGCAGTTAATAGCAAAACAAAGACCAATCTCTATGACAATGACTGCACACACACACACATAATGGAGAAGTGGAACCAATTCTGTTTACTGGTACCTGAACTTTGCAACGCCCCAGAAGACTCACACCATTCGAATCTATCATCGAGCTAGCACTATGATTCGGGTAAAGAATGACACTCCAAAGGCTTTCTCTGACAGTGGCGGTGTAGTAGTCCAGTATAATGATATATCATACCCAAATATTTATGTGAACACTATTGTAGTCACCATACAAGCGACAATGGCACACAGTAAGTTTGAGTTCTCACCGACCTTTTCGCACTACGAGAGTACACTGACGGTGTGTGAGGTGCAAACATTTACAGACACCTATTGTCTGGACGGGCATTCTTGGTCGTTTTGTACAGTGTGTGGTGGGAGTAGCAAAGGCTGCACCGTCATCATCGGTACGTGTCACTTCAACTGTTCACATGGGATTTATGGACACGACTGCTCCGGGTCTTGTCTTAGTGTCAGTTCTTTATGTGAGGAAAATCCGGAAAATGCAAACATCCTGGCTATACCTGTGATGATACTTGTCCTGATGGTAATTATGGGCTACAGTGCGAACAGACGTGTCCTGATGGCTGTGACATCATATGTGACACAGAAAGAGCAGACTGTACGCGCAATGAAGCGTACTACGGGCCAGACTGCACTCTCAAATGTCCTGACCACTGTTTCAACGACACCTGTGAACAGTCAACCGGTATCTGTTCATGCAAGGGAACGTTCTACGGGTCAGACTGCACTCTCAAATCTCCGTACAACTATTTGGACGATATCTGTTAACAGTTCATGAGGGCCGGCGTCTCGTATGTCGATGATTCCCACGTTAAGAAGAGTCTGCCGACTACAACAAACCCAAGCATATGGATACCTTAATGTGTACTGGATATTTTCTCTCTGTGCTGGACATGGTTCATTTCTTGGTGTGTTTCATTGCTAGCCAAGGCTCATATCTTGGCTTGTGTGTGTGTGTGTGTGCTGGTCATGGCTCATATCTTGGTGTGTGTCATGTTAGTCATATCTCATATCTTGGAGTGTCCGTGTTAATCATGCCTCACATCTTTAAGTGTGTATGTGTTTAGTCATATCTCATATCTTAGTGTGTATCTGTGTTAGTCATGTGTCATATCTTTGTGTTTGGGCTAGTGATATCTCATATCTTTGTGTGTGCATGTCTGTGTATGTCACATCTCATATCCTTGTGTTTGCACGGCTATGCTAGTCACATCTCATATCATTGTGTGTGCCTATCTATGTTGGTCATATCTCATATCTTTGTGTGCATGTCCATGTTAGACATGTGTAATTTCTTTGTGGGTGCATGTCTATGTCAGTCATATCTCATATCTTTATGTGCATGTTTATGTTAGTCATGTTGTAGACGAAAAACTTTTATAATTTGTAGTTGTAGTTGTTTGATCTTTTGTAGGAGCTTCTGTATTAGATCTTGATATCTCTCTAAGTTATCTCTCTCAGCGTTGTCATTAAATTCTCCGAACCATACCATCAATTAATTGTATATTGATAGATGGCACCTTCTCTGTAGTGGATGTGCGTTGTATATATATATATATATAGATAGATAGACGACGTTTTCGAGCTTTCATCCTTTATAGTTGTTGTAATCAAATCGTAACCAACATAATCTCAACACGAACTCGTTTATTTTATTACTTGGAACCCTTTTTATTTATTTCTTTAATCTTCTCTTCTCTTGTAATCCTATGACATCAATGAAGCTATTTATTAAAAATCCAATTATCAATCACAGTTCCTTTCACACTCCTTAACCTATTCTACCTTAGACCTTCATTCGTCGTCCTTTACCTAAACTTTCTAAACTACATTGTCGGCCGTTTCCCTACTTCGGTACGTTCCCCATCGAACGCACCACTCTAACCTATTCTACCTATCACTAGCTATCGGCCTGCCTGCGTTCCATCCTCCTATTCTTCCCTAGCTCTATCTGCTTCAATATCTAACGGTTCGTCTCCCTGATGTTAATCACTCCACCGGCACGTCCTCTCCGTACGATGTTCTGGCTCCAAGTGACTAGTCTCTTCTAGTCACCTCACTACCGTAACCCCCTACCACGTCATGCCCCTTACTTTACGTCATTTTCTCTTCTGCACAAGTAAGTGCTCAATCTATATTTCCCTATACTCTATCTCCCGGTGTGCACCTTCTTTCACACCCCTCCTCGCGCAAGTCTTCTTCTACCTTTTAACTCCCAGTGGAGCATAGGTCTTCAACAAACACTTTCCAAGTCGTTCTGTTTTTTGCAATTCTTTTAAGATAATTCCATGTCTTCCCCATCATCTTCATCTCTGCTTCAATCTGTCTTCTCCAAGAATTCCTTGGTCTTCCTCTTTGTCTTTTCCCCTGGGGATTCCAAAAAAGGGCCTGTTGTGTAATACTCTCATTTGGTTTCCGTAGTGTGTGTCCTATCCATCGCCATCGTCTTCGCTGTATTTCTTTATCCACTGGTATTTGACCGGTACATTTCCATAATTCCACGTTTGTGACTTTGTCCTGCCATTTCCATCCCTTTATTCTGCGCAAGCATCCATTAATGAAAGTCTGTACCTTCGTGATTGTCAATTTTGTTATTCTCCATGTTTCACAGCCATATAATAGAACCGACTTAACATTGGAGTTGAAAATTTGTATTTTTGTATTTAGCCTAATTTCTTTGGATTTCCATATGTTTCCCAGTGCAATGAAAGCTCCTCTTGCTTTTGATATCCTTATTTTGGTATCGTTTTCTGTTCCTCCCTCTTTATCTATATTACTGCCCAGATATATATAAGATTGTACATCCTCGCGCAAGTGCCTAATCTATATTTCCCTATTCTCCATTCCCCTCTATTATATACTCCTATCCGTACCTTCTCTGCTATACAATACGCCCTCCCTGTGCTTAGTCGTTGTTCCATTCCAAACGACTAATCTCATCTCCCCCTAAATTACCATACTCCCAATAATATTTCACTCGTTCTGTTTCGACACTCCCATCTATAATATTCTCGTATAAATCACTATAACTATCATCAACTAAGAATTCTCAACATAATGGGTTCCAATGAACCTTTCCATTCCTTAAATTAATAATACTCAATCTTTAAATTAATAACATTACATTGAAAATTCTCAACTAACTAACAATCCCGTAATATCTCCAACTCTCCGTTCATTGCATTCCGCACTATCTCTACTTTTCACTACCCATTTCGGGTTTTCTTCTCCTCTCCTTAGATTCCGCACTATCTCTACTCTTCACTACCCATTTCGGGTTTTCTTCTCCTCTCATTGCATTCCGCAATGTTTTCTACTCTTCACTACCCATTCCGGGTTTTTTGTTTTTTTTCTTCTCCTCTCATTGCTTTCCGCAATGTTTTCTACTCTTCACTACCCATTCCGGGTTTTTTTTTTTTCTTCTCCATTCATTGCATTCCGCAATGTTTTCTATTCTTCACTACCCATTCCGGGTTTTTCTTCTCCTCTCATTGCATTCCGCAATGTTTTCTACTCTTCACTACCCATTCCGGGTTTTTCTTCTCATCTCATTGCATTCCGCAATGTTTTCTACTTCCTCCTACTATCTTCTTAGGTCAACTGTCCGTTTTGGATTATATTTATCATATCCTTGATATCTTTCCCTTTTATTTTCTCTATTCCGGCGTTTACGTGGTCATCTACTCTCTTGCTCACCGTATAAATCCCTAAATAAAATCTCTTCTTGCTCTCTTGCAATTTCCTCTAATTCAGCCGCAGTCATATTCCATGGACCCGCCTTACTTTCTGCCTCCTCTTCGTTTTCTGTTTTCTGTGACTTTCCGTATTTTGTATCATATTTATTTAGTTCTTCAAAGCCATGAGTTGTTCTTGGTAACATACTCTCTATGTTATCCGTGAATTTCTGTCACATTGTTACCATTTCGTCTCCACTATATTGCGCCTGCATTTCTCCGCCCCCCTTCTCCTTCACTAATAATATGCTCTCCTCAATAATATCCACTTGTGTTTCCATGTCCACTGTGCTTGTTTGTCTGTCCGTAACTCTTCCCCTATTTCTTGTTTCTTTTTCAATCATCTGTGTAGCGCTATCTGTGCGTTCCGTTATTTCTGTTTGCATGCCTTTTTCTTCTTTCTTTTCTTCTCGATCTATTTCCCCATCTTCGCCTACTGCGACATCAACATAACTTTTTATAGTCTGAGCTTCTAGCCTTGTTTGCGTCTCCCTTGTCTCTTGTGCCTTTCTTTCTTTCCTACTCATTTTAGATTTCTTATCACCTGACTTTTCTCCTCCATTTGTTTCATCATCTGTCGTCAAACACTCTTCCTTATCTGATGTATTTGCCATTTTGTCTGTTGTTCTCATAATTTTATTATTCTGTTCCCTAATACTCTTGTTTATACTGAGACCATACAACCTATCTTTTCTTCTATTCTCTAGTCCCTCTCTTCTTCCTCTACTATTGTATCCATAAAACGGTTTTGTCTCTAGGTTATCTTTATATTTCTTTTCTATTGGCCTAAACACATCTACCTTTATCCTATTATTTGATATTTTGTGTTCCTGATTTAGGATCTTATTTACTATTGAGCTCTTTCTGTAGAGCACTATGGCTTCATTTCTGTTGTCCATCCTCTCTCTGAATTTATAAAACATGATGTCCCCAAATTTTCCAAAGTAATTTTTAACCTGTCCTTTAATCTTGTTCTTTTCTTTGGTAAGGTTCTTATTGTTGTATCTGATGTCGTTATTTTTTCTCTATTTGTACTTCGGTTTTGCTCTTGTATCTTCCAGCTTCTTGTGTTTTGATATGGGGCCTCTATTTCCTTCTCACCACTATTTTCGCTAATATTGGACAGTGACTCCCGGGATTCCCTTTTTTCTAATCTCTCCTCTTCTGTGGTAATTATACTTTCTTCCGCGGAAATTATACTTTCGTCAGTGGCCATCTCATTTTCTTCTGTGGTAGTTATAATTTCTGTCTGTACGTCGCATTTCCTATCAACCTCGCTTTCTTCTGTAGATTCTCTCATACTCCGTGTGCAATTCCTTCGTGGTCTGCCTGTTTGTGCTTCTGTCTGTATGTTACCTTTCATATCGACTTCGCTTTCTTCTGTAGATTCTCTCATACTCCGTGTGCAATTCCTTCGTGGTCTGCCTGTTTGTGCTTCTGTCTGCATGTTACCTTTCATATCGACTTCGCTTTCTTCTGTAGATTCTCTCATACTCCGTGTGCAATTCCTTCGTGGTCTGCCTGTTTGTGCTTCTGTCTGTATGTTACCTTTCATATCGACTTCGCTTTCTTCTGTAGACTCTCTCATACTCCGTGTGCAATTCCTTCTTGGTCTGCCTGTTTGTGCTTCTGTCTGCATGTTACCTTTCATATCGACTTCGCTTTCTTCTGTAGATTCTCTCATACTCCGTGTGCAATTCCTTCGTGGTCTGCCTGTTTGTGCTTCTGTCTGCATGTTACCTTTCATATCGACTTCGCTTTCTTCTGTAGATTCTCTCATACTCCGTGTGCAATTCCTTCGTGGTCTGCCTGTTTGTGCTTCTGTCTGTATGTTACCTTTCATATCGACTTCGCTTTCTTCTGTAGATTCTCTCATACTCCGTGTGCAATTCCTTCGTGGTCTGCCTGTTTGTGCTTCTGTCTGCATGTTACCTTTCATATCGACTTCGCTTTCTTCTGTAGATTCTCTCATACTCCGTGTGCAATTCCTTCGTGGTCTGCCTGTTTGTGCTTCTGTCTGCATGTTACCTTTCATATCGACTTCGCTTTCTTCTGTAGATTCTCTCATACTCCGTGTGCAATTCCTTCTTGGTTTGCCTGTTTGCGCTTCTGTCTGTATGTTACCTTTCATATCGACTTCGCTTTCTTCTGTAGACTCTCTCATACTCCGTGTGCAATTCCTTCTTGGTCTGCCTGTTTGCGCTTCTGTCTGTATGTTACCTTTCATATCGACTTCGCTTTCTTCTGTAGATTCTCTCATACTCCGTGTGCATTTCCTTCGTGGTCTGCCTGTTTGTGCTTCTGTCTGCATGTTACCTTTCATATCGACTTCGCTTTCTTCTGTAGATTCTCTCATACTCCGTGTGCAATTCCTTCGTGGTCTGCCTGTTTGTGCTTCTGTCTGTATGTTACCTTTCATATCGACTTCGCTTTCTTCTGTAGATTCTCTCATACTCCGTGTGCAATTCCTTCGTGGTCTGCCTGTTTGTGCTTCTGTCTGCATGTTACCTTTCATATCGACTTCGCTTTCTTCTGTAGATTCTCTCATACTCCGTGTGCAATTCCTTCGTGGTCTGCCTGTTTGTGCTTCTGTCTGCATGTTACCTTTCATATCGACTTCGCTTTCTTCTGTAGATTCTCTCATACTCCGTGTGCAATTCCTTCTTGGTTTGCCTGTTTGCGCTTCTGTCTGTATGTTACCTTTCATATCGACTTCGCTTTCTTCTGTAGACTCTCTCATACTCCGTGTGCAATTCCTTCTTGGTCTGCCTGTTTGCGCTTCTGTCTGTATGTTACCTTTCATATCGACTTCGCTTTCTTCTGTAGATTCTCTCATACTCCGTGTGCATTTCCTTCGTGGTCTGCCTGTTTGTGCTTCTGTCTGTTCTGACCAAAGGGTCTCGTCTTTTCTTATATTTCTCCCATGGGTTCTTATTTCCGACTTACCATATATGTGTTTAATCACATAATTGGATACTCCTGTTTTCTTTATTACTATATATCCTTCTCTCCATTTAGGGCTTAGTTTGGAAATAGCTGTATGATTCTTATAAAATATTCTGTCCCCCACGTTATATGGAATATTCACTTTATTTTTATCCTTTTTCATGTTCCGATGTTCAGCTCTTTTTAAATTCCTCCACACCAGTCTTTGAGTTTCATGCATCTGTTGTATAATTATCTCATGAATTTCTTCTCCTAGGTACCTTCTTCGTGGTTGTAGTAAATTATCCAACGGTAACATTGGATGCCTACCGTATAAAAGAAAAAATGGGGAAAAACCTGTACCCTCATTCCTATTCACCCGTAATGCTGATAACGCTTGGTTTAACCTATCCTCTCATTCATCCTCTCTGCCTCTAGTTACTTTTGAAAGTATATCATTTAATGTGCGATGTTGTCTCTCGTTGATTGCATTACTTTGGGGATGATATGTAGAAGTTAGAATGTGTTTTATGCTCAATTGTTTCAAAGTATCTTTAAAATTTTGGCTGGTAAACTCCCCTCCATTATCCGTAAGTATACATTGCGGACAACTATATCTAGGGATGAATTCGTTTAGTAATATGTTAATAACTGTATCCGTCGATTTATTAGGTATGGGAAAGCTTTCTGGCCATCTACTATAACAGTCAGTTATATGTAGGATATATTTGTTTCCTGATATTGTGGTGGGAAATGGTCCTGTTATGTCCATACTAATCTTTTGCATTGCAAAGTACTGTTTATCCATACTTTGCATTGGTCCAGAATTTTCTATCAAATTTCTCGTTTTACATAATCTGCACTTTCCAGTATATTGTTCGACATCTCTATATATTCCCGGCCAGTAGTATTTGATCTTAATATCGTCTATCACTTTATCCCTACCCATGTGTCCGTTTTGATCATGATATGCCTTCAGCACCTGTATCTTGAGGTGAACTGGTATATATATTTTAGGCTGTTTCCCCTCTTTTGGATCTATATATGTTAGTACTCCATCCTTCTGATCTATATGGAAATGTTTCCATTTGCAGTTCATTCCTCTATTTAACTCATCTATGATGATCTTCAATCCTTCGTCTTTCTGTTGTTCCTCTCTGGTTATGCATATTGGGTAATCCTGATTTACCTGTTCCATGCCACTCAATGTGTGTTCATCTATGTCTGTTATCCTCCCAGGTCGTATTTGGTTCGTATTTATTATGTTAACTTGAAACGTTCTGTCATCTATATCAGTGCATGAATCTATGTTCTCTTTCCCGTTCTCTCTTGTCGTTGGTAATCGGGACAACCAGTCTGCACATATATTCTTTGCCCCTTCTATATATTCAATTACTGCTCCAGTATTTTGTATTGATAATGACCACATATCTATCTTCCTGTTGTTGATAGGCCCGTCTAGGATTGATTTCAGCGGCTTGTGGTCCGTTCTTATAACTACTGTATTTCCATATAAATAAAAATGTAATTTCTGTATTGCATAATGTATGGCATAAGCTTCTTTTTCAATCGTGGCCCACTTCACTTGTGTTCGACTTAATTTATGTGATAAGAAATATATTGGGTGTTCTTGTATGGTTGGTTTTTCAATGGATTTGTTGATGTCTTCATTCACTAAACATGCCCCTATGGCTGTATCTGATGCATCTGTATATAATATCATTCTACCTTCTTTGTTTGGGTGTGCCAGCATCGGTATTCTCGTTAGCCCTTCCTTTAGCGTTTCAAACGCCTTCTGACATTGTGGTGTCCATTTGAACCTCTGAAACTTTCTAGTTAATGTGGTTAATGGTTGAGCAATTTCCGCGAATCTCTGTATAAATCTTCTGTAGTAGCCGCACATTCCCAAGAAACTTCTTACTTCTTTTACCCTCGTAGGTGGTGTCATATCCTTAATGGCTTTGATCTTTACATCATCCGGCATAATTCCCTTGTCATTTATCCTAAACCCCAAGTGTTTTACTTCGTGTTTCAAAAATTGACATTTACTTATTTTCAATCTTATATTGTGTTGCCTCAATCTGTCAAACACTCGTTCTAAATGTTGTAGGTGCTCATGTTTCGATCCCTTGGTGAATATGATGATATCATCAATGTAAGCTTGTGCAAATGTATCCAACCCTTGCAGTACTTGGTTCATAAGTCCCATATAAGTGGCTGGCGCTCCTTTTAAACCAAAAGGCATGACATTCCAAGTGAACGTTCCCACATGTGTATTGAACGCAAGTCTATGCTTTACTGTTTCTTTTACCTCAATGGCCCAGAATCCGGCCTTACAATCCATTATACTGTACCAATTTATGCCCTGGAATAAAGCTATTATGTCGTCCACTCGCGGCATTTGATAACTAATATTTTTCGTAATTTTATTCAATGCTCTGTAATCACAACAGAACCTTTGTGATCCGTCTTTTTTCTTTACTATTACTACCGGTGACGACCATTGGGAAGTTATTCTAGTTATTATTCCTGCCTTTAACATATCCTCTATAGCTTTCTCTACTATCTCTCTGCTTCTTAGAGGTGTTCTATACGTTCTTATTTTGGTTGGTTCTGCCCCTCCTGTGTCTATATCCATTTGTACTGTGTTCGTTCTTCCCAGTTCAAAATCTGTCAATGCAAAGATATCGTGGTTATTCAGCACCAACTCTTGTATTATTTGTTTGTTATCTTCATGAGGCTGTATTTGTTGTATTAATTCCTTCTCTCGTTCTTCTGACAATGAGATTCTCTTCTCTTGTATGCCTTGGTAAGTTTATGTGTACCCGATACCTTCTCTTTCCGCAGCGTCGTTCCTTCTAGTGTGTCTGCCACTGTGTTTACATCCTTCCTTTGATGTTGTAGGTGAATCTGCGCTATAACCTTACCCTTCTTTATCTTTATTGTCCTGCCTGATTGATTTATTACCATCACAGGGATTATCTGATTTTCCGTAATTTTCACTATACCATCAATTATCTGTATGTTTGGATCTTCCATTATGTCCTGGCTAGCTCTTGTCGTATTAAGCACTTGACCTGGTATAATATAGTCGTTTTTCTTCATTGTAGTTAATACTATATGTACTTTTTGAGGGTTCAACATCTTTCTCTGTCCTGGCTAAGGTTACTATATGCATGTCGTCCTCCATCTGTATCTATTTATCTCCTATATGCAGTTTTTGTGTCCCATAGTTGACTATGACTTTATTTCTGTTCATCCAATCTCTTCCCAATATCATAGCACGGTTCATCCCTTCTATTACCATAAATGTTTGCCTCATAGATCGTCCACCTACTCTTATCTGCAACACCGCCTTACCTATCACGTTTAAGATTTGTCCATTTATGGCTTCTAACCTACTCTGCGTTCTGTGAAGAGAAATATTCTTCCCTAGTGATCCAAATATACTTCCTTTCATCACACTAACACTTGCTCCAGTATCTATTAACGCTCTACATTTTTGTTTGCCAATCTGTACAAGACATGAGCATTTGTCACTCCTCAATTTCATCCTCTTCGTATCTGGCATTCTTCTGGTGCTCACGGTCGCCTTCCCCCTTGAGCACCCCTGACGGCTCCCCAACTGGGACCATCTCTCCTCTTCTCCTCCCTATGATAATTTCCTCTTCTTTCTGCTGTTGTATATTTCTCTTCACTTCCTGTCGTCGAATATCTGCCTCCCCCTTCCACCATTTGATGTTCTCCTTGTGTCGTCACCGACGGATATCTTCACTGTCTAGCCTGTCTATCATTTATCAACTGACATTGTATTGCAATGTGTCCTATTCTTCCACATTTATAACATCTCCTGGTCTCCTGTATGGTATTTAATGGTTGACTATGGTGTCGTTCTCTCTCTATCCCCCTCGTCTGATTTGTGTCCCTTTGGTTATTTGGTCTGCTAGAACTATTTAACTCGAAACGTACTGGTTGGTTGTCATTCAATCTCCGCACTAAGCTCTCTTCTTCTATTGCTGCGTTTATCATTTTCGACAGGTTAGCATTCGACTTCCTGGCTAAATGTAACTTCAGTCCTCCACTTCTTAATCCTGTAATGAATGATGCTATAGGTCGTTTCAAATCTAAATGTTCACGATTAACATGAAATATCTCCTCTTTCCCTGCACTTACAAACTTGATTTTTTGCATCTGGCCTTGTTTTTCCAAGGTCCCACCGATTTCACAAAATTTAATGATGTAGGAAGTATGCTTCATCATGAAGCAGCACTTTCCTTTGATCTCAGTGAATTTACGGATCTTTTTGCTCCTGGAGAAAATAATTTACCGTACATTAATGGAAATCAGCTTCTCGACATAGGCGTCTCTACACAACTTGAAAGTTGGAGGCGTTTATCAACTGTTTACTTTCTATTGTTTACTTTCTTTAAAATACTATGAGAATGTCAATGTTATAGCCTTTACAGACGGTCTAAAACAAATCAGCGTATAAACAGTTCCATTAATGAAAACTATTTAAACAATATACAACAAAGAATACATTTTAAAAAATTAATTATCCGTTGCGAGCGATAACGAGCATGACATATCAAGCAAAGTTATTGTTTATGGGTACGCATGTGACTAAAGAGTCCGATGTAAGCACGGGATCCTCTTCACTGTAAAGAGCTACATTGTTCGTTTTATGTCTTTCCATGTGACTTTCATTATTTTACGTAAACAAGACATATGAAAGTGATTTAGTTTCTTTGCATGCCTGCAGTACACATATCAAGAATCTTTACATTTTCAAAACGTTATCAACTTTAGCTAAAGATTGATCATGCGGACATATAAAAACGTCCATTATTATTTCATTTATTCTGAATCAGAGGAGTCTAACATATTGATTACTAATCTGGGCTGAACGAACGATAGTCCATCTTTTTTCCAATAGTTATTTTCTTCTTTTAAGACATGATCTTCACATTTGCACCAAAAATCTTTGTCAATCTGTGATAGAGCAGCATATGTCAGTCCTTTTATATCGCATAGTTTAAAACTTGTATTCTCAGCTGCCACCTGCCCTTTAATTTTTGCCCAAACGAGTTCAATGGGGTTTAATTGTGGATGATAAAGGGGCAGTCTCAAGCACGTATGACCATGCTGTTGAATGATTTTGTCTATTTGGAATACTTTGGTCTTTTGCGATTTCTTAACAAGTGACAGTAATTCAGGTTTCAAAAATCCCTCGTTAAATGGAATTCCTTCCTTTCTTAGCCAAATCTTTATAACATCTTTTGTACTGGTAGATGTAGGAATTTTGTCTTCTTCTGCCACAGCGTTGTGGTACGACGCGTTGTCCATTACCAGACAGGATGGTCTGTCTAGAATTGGAAGAAGAGTATTTTCAATCCACTCTCTAAATATATGGCCATTCATCTCGGTGTGATAGTCCCTGTTGTCAGTATAATTAGAGGTGAATATAAGTTCTGCATTTTTCACCAACCCTTCTTTTCGGCTGCCTGCATGTGCCATTATAATACGCTGTCCTTTTCCAGTGGGTACACATCTTTTAATACTTCCATCTGATAACTGCCATTCCTTTGCACTTGTGTGGTGAGAATTTATCCAAGATTCATCTAGAAATACAATATCATAACCTTGGTTACGCATTTCCCGTACTTCACGTAAATATTTACTCCTCATAGAAACTAAGTGCGGCTTCTCGCAGATGACATTTCTACCACTATCGTACTTTCTAAACGTAAAACCGATGCTTCTAACAGTTCTCCATAATGTTGTTTTCGACACAACAATGTCATTTTCTGCTCTCAGTCGAATTTTCAGTTTTCTTAAAGTCACAGTTTCTTTGGAATCGAACATTTTACAAATTGCTCTTCTAATCACTTCCTTGTCAAAACTATCTACTACTTTCTTTCTTCCTAGCGTCCTAGTCTTGATTGAACTGGACACTCCGTTAGCTTTAAGCACTTGTTTGAAAAAGCGTTTGCTTATACCCAATGCGTGAATAGTTCTCTTTTCTGGCTTTGAGATGCTTCGATACAGTTTTCCACGCTTAGCTTCTATGCAAAAATGTTTATACACCTTTATTGCCACTGATTGCAATGTAAGGAACTTTACTTTTATACCCATTGACTAACAGATCACAAATTTAACGAAATTACCCAATAATTAGGATACGCCGTTGCACATAAATCACAACAAAACGACAGGAAATGGGATGCACCGGATATAAAATTATAACTATGGCGCGTTTTATGTGTTTTTTAGTGCTTAAAACAGGGAAATTGGCGCGCATTACGTTCTCTCTCTCTCTCTGTGCGTTCAGGACTCAATCAGAGTAAGGATTCCAGACTCTCATATGAAGTCAGCTGTCAGGCTAAGTGTGTTGATCGCCCCCACAGACAGAACATCACAATTAGAGTCTGTCAGATCCACTCTGACTGAACACCCGTTAATACGTTGCACTGTGTTCTGCGCCAGTGGCCCAGTGCATCCGATTTCAGCCAGCATTTTTTCAGGTTTGCTTTCCTTAGCCTTTGATTGTCCCCAATCTTCCTGCAAGGCAGCAGTTGATCTTTTCTGTCGGGGGATTACGTTCAAGATGACAAGTCCGTGGGTGCTCACTCATATGAAGCGGTAATTCCTCCAAATATATGGTTTGACCAAAATGCCTTAAATTTGTATACTTCAAATAAAGAATATTTAAAACTATACGTTTGTTGGTGAGGAAATGAATGTACCTCTTGGGACCAAAAAATCACAAGACCATATGCAAAATTTCAGCATTATCAATCAATTGGTTGCAGAGATATGGAATTTTAAACACCTTCAAAATATTTTGAAACGACCTATACCAATATCTTGTCAACTTGTTCAGTAGTAGTGTTCCGCCCAAAACCTTGATCTGCTATTGTCATTATGCGGTCTCCATAATCCGGAATAGAATCATTTCTCTGCTGTTGCACTGTCCTTAATGCTATAATTGCATGTTGTTCATCTTTATACTGTGCGTATCGTCTTGCAAGATGGGTAATGAAGTCTTGCCACGTTTCATCTCCCATTTCTTCAATCCTTCTCCTAATACAATTTGTCACCCCTCCGCTACTGGTAGCCAATGCTATGTCCTTCCATTCTGCTTGCGGTAGTTTCTTATTTCGGCACCAAAATTCAACTGCCTTTGCCCACGCATTAACATTTTCTGCTTCACCGGAGAAAATAGGAATTCTCTTAGTTATCTCCTGAGATTGTAAATTCTCTCCCAGCCTCTCCATCGCCCTTCCTAACATCTGCATTGTTTGGCTCATAGTCTCTTCCTGGCTCAATGACTCAATCCCTCTGTTTCCTCTCCTTGCCATTTAGATAGATTATCCTTTCTTAAAAATTATTACTGAATTCTATATATAACAACCCAATCGTTATCGGTAATCTTGAAAAATATCTAAATTAATCTATCCTCAAAAATTTTATAATTATATACACAATATTACTCTAACCAAACACTATTAAATACTGTTGTGTCCTTTGAGCTCCTTCACACAGCAGTTCCACCGAAATTCCAGTGTTCAGCAGTTCCACCGGCAGTCCTCTCACACACAGTGAGGCCAACAGCAAATACGTACACTCACACAAAGTGAGGCCAGCAGCAAATACGTACACTCACACAAAGTGAGGCCAACAGCAAATACGTACACTCACACAAAGTGAGGCCAGCAGCAAATATGTAAATATGTACACTCACACACAGTGAGGCCAACAGCAAATACGTACACTCACACAAAGTGAGGCCAGCAGCAAATACGTACACTCACACAAAGTGAGGCCAGCAGCAAATACGTACACTCACACAAAGTGAAGCCAGCAGCAAATATGTAAATATGTACACTCACACACAGTGAGGCCAGCTAATATTTCCATGGCTTCTTCAGCACCATATTTCTATCCGCGACAACTCTTTTCGTTGGTTAGCCTCACGCATAATTTGTAGATGGTCAACAATGCGTTCAACAATGTGTTAAACGGTGCGTGTTGGTTTGGTCACACGGCACCATTTGTAGACGAAAAACTTTTCTTTTTTATTATATACATTATATACACGATCTTTTATAAATCTTTTGTAGCCTGTAGAGCTATTTCTCTATATCTCTCTATAGCGTCTCTAAGCGTTGTCATTAACCAATCTTTTGTAATTTGTAGTTGTAGTTGTATGATTTTTTGTAGGAGCTTCTGTAGGAAGCTATTTGTATTAGATCTTGATATCTCTCTAAGTTATCTCTCTCAGCGTTGTCATTAAATTCTCCGAACCATACCATCAATTAATTGTATATTGATAGATGGCACCTTCTCTGTAGTGGATGTGCGTTGTATGTATATATATATATAGATAGATAGACGACGTTTTCGAGCTTTCATCCTTTATAGTTGTTGTAATCAAATCGTAACCAACATAATCTCAACACGAACTCGTTTATTTTATTACTTGGAACCCTTTTTATTTATTTCTTTAATCTTCTCTTCTCTTGTAATCCTATGACATCAATGAAGCTATTTATTAAAAATCCAATTATCAATCACAGTTCCTTTCACACTCCTTAACCTATTCTACCTTAGACCTTCATTCGTCGTCCTTTACCTAAACTTTCTAAACTACATTGTCGGCCGTTTCCCTACTTCGGTACGTTCCCCATCGAACGCACCACTCTAACCTATTCTACCTATCACTAGCTATCGGCCTGCCTGCGTTCCATCCTCCTATTCTTCCCTAGCTCTATCTGCTTCAATATCTAACGGTTCGTCTCCCTGATGTTAATCACTCCACCGACACGTCCTCTCCGTACGATGTTCTGGCTCCAAGTGACTAGTCTCTTCTAGTCACCTCACTACCGTAACATCTACCTATCACTAGCTATCGGCCTGCCTGCGTTCCATCCTCCTATTCTTCCCTAGCTCTATCTGCTTCAATATCTAACGGTTCGTCTCCCTGATGTTAATCACTCCACCGGCACGTCCTCTCCGTACGATGTTCTGGCTCCAAGTGACTAGTCTCTTCTAGTCACCTCACTACCGTAACCCCCTACCACGTCATGCCCCTTACTTTACGTCATTTTCTCTTCTGCACAAGTAAGTGCTCAATCTATATTTCCCTATACTCTATCTCCCGGTGTGCACCTTCTTTCACACCCCTCCTCGCGCAAGTGCCTAATCTATATTTCCCTATTCTCCATTCCCCTCTATTATATACTCCTATCCGTACCTTCTCTGCTATAATGTGTCATATATCTTGATGTATGTCAGTGTTATAGTTTGTTTCAGATTGTTTGCCTCCCTAATTCCAGTAATATCTCGAAAACCGTCTGATGGAATACCATGATTTTTTGCATGCGACCTTAGATTTTCAATGACGTAACGAATTTATCATTTAAATTATCGTATGTGTTACCGTTTCCTCAAAGCGGCAACTTCCTTTGATCTCCTTCATATTTGTATTTATTTTGACACAAAAAACAGAATGTACGGTAAATGAAGATCTTTTACACTTTTTAGAGGAAAAGGCGTAACTTTTATTTTTATATAAGGGACATTATTACTTTATAATAAGAGAGTAAGTAAGTAAGTGTTCCTGTCATGCCTGAAGGTGTATAGGGGAATAAACCGCCACAATTGCACTTTTTCACAACATGCTACCCATTTGGATTGGGCTCTTTTAATTATACAACTAATATTGAATCAAATCAAAATAGGCCGAACATTCACCGAATAGAAATTATTTATTTTAAGAACACAGAATACATCGTCAACTCACTAAAAAAACAGTTCCTGAAGTGGTTCGTATCCAGAGTTTCCAACTCCAACAAAGTCACTTCAGTAAGTTCAAACAAATGAGTTTTATTCAGAATCTGCCGAATCTAATAGACGTATTACCATTTTTGGTTGAATAACCCACAGACCATCGTTTCTCCAATACTTATCTTCCTCAACCATAACATGGTCTTCACAACTAGCCCAATAATCTTTGTCTATGTTTGAAATAGCAACATTGGTAAGCTCTTTAACATCAGATAATTTGAAAGTTTTATTTTCGGATGCTACTTGCCCTTTGATCTTTGCCCAAACTAATTCAATAGGATTTAGGTGTGAGTGATATGGAGGCAGCCTCAAACATCTATGACCATGTTCTTCAATTAATTTATCTATTTGAAATATCTTTGGCCGTTGTATCTGTTTTACAAGTGAAAGTAATTCAGGCTTGAGATACATATCGTTAAATGGTATTTGTTCCCTTGTCAGCCATGTCTTTATTTCAGCTTTAGTGCTTGATGATGTTGGAACTTTATCTTCTTGTGCCACTTTGTTATGGTAAGATGCATTATCCATGATCAAACAAGATGGTCGATCTAATAAAGGCAAAAGAGTGTCTTTAATCCAATCTCTGAACATATGACTGTTCATCTCTGAATGATAATCCTGGTTATCAGTTGACTTTGCAATAAAAACAAGTTCAGCATTCTCCACCAGGCCATTATTTTTGCTCCCAGCATGTGCCACTATAAGGCGCTTTCCTTTGCTGCTAGGTACATACCTTTTAATAGTCCCATCTAATGACTGCCATTCTTTTTCATTTGTGTGGTGGGCATTAATCCATGTTTCGTCCAAGTACACAATGTCATAATCTTCATTACGCATTTGTCTAACTTCACGTAAATATTTGCTTCTTGCAGCTACTAAATGAGGTTTCTCGCAAATGATGTTTCTTCCACAAGAATATTTTCTAAAAGTGAAGCCTAAACTCCGCACACTTCTCCATAGTGTGGTTTTTGATACATCAATACTGGTGTTCTTTTTAAGCCAAATCTTAAGTTTCCTTATGGTAACTTCTTCCCCTAAGTCAAACATTTTACAAATCTCTCTGCGGACAAGTTCTCTGTCAAAACTGTCTAACAAATGTTTTCTTCCTCGACTTCTTTCTTTCCTTGAACATTCACATTGAACATTTTTCACTGATCTATGAAACGACCGTTTACTTAAACCTAACACGTGCATCGTTCTCTTTTCAGGATTTGATATGCTGTGATATAGACTCCCTCGTTTTGCCTCTCTACAAAAATATAAATATAATTTCTTTGTAATATTTTGTTCAGTAACAAATTTCAACTTTAAACTCATTGTTAAGGGCACAACTCACAAAACACGCCTATGTAAATAATTTGATTTTGTATTTTTGGTGACGTTATACTAATGACGTGATACAAAAAGTTGACAATTTTAATCCAGTAAGTGCAAAACCAGAATTGCGCACCGAATATAAGAGAAATTTGCTACACATATGTGCAAATATTGACAAAAATCTGACATTTGCAATTCAATAGTGTAAACCGGTGCCTTTACCCACCAACATATAAAGGAAATTCCCAAATGAAGATGTTTAAATCATTCTTGAAGTGATATGGAAGGGGTAAATACTCTTAAATTTTGATTCAAATGTGCCCAAGTTTAATCATACTTTTATCCTCCTGGTAAGCAAGCGCACAAGAAAAACCAGCAGTTTGTTTGCAATGAATTTATTTTTTCTATTACGTTATGAGATTCAGTAGGTTACATGCAAAATATCAGCACTGTAGCACAAATGGTTGCTGAGCTGTGGTTTTTTGAAGTGAGGCAAAAAATCTGAAGCGAACTATAGTCATGCCTCGTATCGCTATGTGCATATATGTGTTTGTCACATCTCATATCTTTGTGTGTGCATGTCTGGGTTAGTCACCTCTAGTGACTCGGGCAGATGGTGCTCGTAAACCTGGGAGGGCCGACCATCTAAGGGCAGAATCCCCCTACAGAAAAGATCACCTGCTGCCTTGCAGGAAGATTGGGGACAATCAAAGGCTAGGGAAAGCAAACCTGAATAAAATGCTGGCTGAAATCGGATGCACTGGGCCACTGGCGCAGAACACAGTGCAACGTTTTTAACGGGTGTTCAATCAGAGTGGATCTGGCAGACTCTAATTGTGATGTTCTGTTTGTAACACACCTAACCTGACAGATGAGTTCATGTGAGGAGCTGGAATCCTACTCTGATTGGGTCCTGATCGCAGAGAGAGAGAGAGACTGCTACTTTACTATTACATCTCTATCGCTGTCTATCGATCTATCTACTTTGTAGTCTTCTGGCCCATCCGCTGAATTGCTACAAATCTCTTAATAACTGATTCTTTCCATCACTCTCGTTCTTCCGTTGTGACTACCGCTCTAGTTTTACCGTGTCACTCTACTTGGATCCCCATTATGATCCTCTAGGTCCATATCTCTCTCAGGTGTCAATCTCTATTTATTGGTGACTTCCATTTATTTACGATGACTTCTATTATTTACGATGTTAATCTCTGGATCCATCTCCTCTTTATTGCCCTCCTTCCAAGTACTGCTCTCACTCCAAGTACGTCTGCTCTCTTCAGAGGTCCATCTCCAAGTAACTAGTCTTCGTTGGCCCCCTTGCAACCGTATCTCTCCGCTACTTCATACCTCTTTCTTTACGTCATTTTCTTTTCTGTATATGTATGTGCTTAATTTATATTTCCCCATTCTTCATCTCTTAGTGTGTACTTCCCTTCACACCATTCTCCGCTATTATATACCCTTAGCTATACTTTCTCTGCTATACAATAGCCGCACAGATGTAATAAGTGGAATATCATTCATACTTTGACGCAGAAAATTATAACGGAGAACCGAAATTAATCAGATTCCGCATGCACTTTCTGCAGCAATCGTGAGAACGCGACCTAGATCCTCGATCTTACCGGAAGACTTCTGTCTACTGTTTAATTCATACTATCGCTTGCATTTTGTTCCCAATATAATTTTTCTCAATCTGCAGTACCTTCCAAGCTACTGTGCCTACTTCTCTTCTTTTGTGACATGGAATCTCGTCTGACGACAGTTCATAGGGCCGTTTATTAACTCGTTCCTTCATTTCATCTCGAGTCTTTATTACGTCTCATTCTTGTAAGTATGGACTCTTTTTTACTTTCACTTATATAATGTTTACAGTATACGGTTTTAGCACTACTGTCTCCTTAGTTCTGACTATACCAGCCATGTGTACAGCATCTTCCATCGATATCCATTCTCGACCTACTTCCTAATGTCAAAATATATTCTGACTCCTTTGCGATATAAGAAGTCTCGTCCCAATATAATAGTCCTGTTACAATTTCTAGCCACTCTAAATATTTGTTCTATTTTACTTTCCCCAAGTCGTATGCTTAATATTGTAGTCCCAAATATCATTATGACTAGATAATTATTCCTTCCTCTAAGGATCGTTGAAGAACTCTATTCTACTTCCTAATTATCTTCGTGTTAATGTTTCATCTTGAACTGGTTATATCCGTCTATGAATAGCGTCCGTTATCTCTAATGGTGATTATTTAACTTGACGGCCATCTTATCCCAGCTCTCACTTTCCCCAACTAAAGTCTCCGTCGTACTGCACCTCCATCCTTCTCTCTCTCTCCTCCTCCTCCTCTCTCTCTCTCTCTCCTCCCCCCCCCCCATATCTTAGTAGCTAATTCCTAGGTATCGTTGCTTAGATTTCCGTCATCGATTCTTTATTTATAATGAATGAATTGAGTATTGATGAACTATGGGATATTTACAACACAGCAACATTAACATCAGATGAATTAAGTGCTGGATTTCAAGAGACTGAAAGAAAAGCAAGGTATTAGACATCACCTGGAAACAAATCCAAAATAGGCGTGAAGCCAAATGTGGCAGAGCTTTATATATGTATCTTGTTATTTGTTGAACATATGTTATTTGTACTTTCATTTCAATTATATAGTCACACATAACTCATCATCATAGTTTTGAACAAAGATAACAGTCTTTATTATTGACATCCATACATGTTTTGACAACATGTCCCTGGTACAATCAAGAAGTTCTAGTTCTATTATCATTCTTAACGTTACTTTGTAGAGCCTATCGGCGGTGATTATAATATGTAACTTCCGTGATCGTAATAAAGTTCTTTATCAATATATTGATATTGGCTAGCTGGAAATCCTATTGTATAAATAAATATATATATATATATAATCTCTTCTCTGCTGAGGTCTAAGTGTGTTGTAGAATCTCCAAGATATCTCTTGTTATGATGATTAACTTTAACAACCCAAGGGGAACTTACCAATTTCTTTACTCTAGTTACTACAGTTCGACTTCTCAAAACTATTATCATTTCTAAGTCTAAAGAAATTAACTATAATTGGCGATGTCTTTCACGCAGGTGTTCTCATGACTATACCATAAGGTTACGAACACAGCTCGGTGACATCGCCAATTGATAGCTAGTTTTTAAATTTGCTGATTTGACCGTGTTCTCTAGCGTTTGGCTTCTCGTTGCAAGGCGCTGTGACAAGGAGTACGGGCTCGATCCTGCTTCGGACCATATATTTTTTTCTTTGTTTGTTTTTTTTCTGTTTGTGATTGTCATTTTTTTCCGAGTGCTGTAAACATACCTCCTCCTATGATTCGCTGAATTATCGCCTCGGAAGTTTCCATCTATAATATTTATTTCCTGTTATTTGTCTTCATGTCAATACTGTACCGATCGGCATTAATTATGTTGTTGAAGAAAATTGGTCCAATTAAACGTTTTTTTTTTAACTGACAGCACATCATACCCCAATTTTTGCATCGAGTAGAGGCGCTTCATTAAATGCATTGGGATTAAAACTGCTCTAATTGCAATTATTTTGACTATTAACGCATTCAGATAGATGAAACCCTGCCTCATCAGAGAAGAATGATACATCAAGAATCGATTCGTCTTCTTCAGCTAAAAATGCTTGAAACCACGTGCAGTAGTTTACCTGGATTGATATTCACACTCTTTTAGCTCAGACAAAACATAAATCCTGTATGTATACAATGTTATTTTTAACTGTGTGCGTCACCAAAATGCACGATGTACTTCTTTCCTCTCTGACATATACACTTTAATGTATAAACTGTGAAACTTAGCTTTGTCAATATACTTCACCAATATATCGATGGCTTTGTCAATATACATTTTATAACATGTTCATATTGTCAATGCAAACAGCGATAGTTCATATATGTTCATATTGTCAATGCAAACAGAGATAGTTCATATATGTTTATAATGTCAATTCAAACAGCGATAGTTCGTTCGTACTCTGGCAGGTTATAAATTCATGGAACTAGCAGAACAAGTAACAATAATCCATTCACATTTTTCCAGCTTCACTGGCTGGTAAGTCGAGTTATTATAGAACTTGAATTATAACAGTATGGCCCAAACATAACGGGCAGCATCAAATACAACAGATTCGTGTCAATATACCGTATAATAGTGTCTGATGTAATGTTATGGACATTACAATCCAACCTCATTGCTTCATGGTCATCATAGACACAACTGGTTAATGTGACATCAATGTGTATAGACAGCACTGGACCGGGGCCGCCAGTCGTTGTGTTGTTTTCGATACTTATATTCCCTCTTTCCCAGCGAAGCGACGCTCTTTTCCTCTGACGTACAAATTGCCGTAGATACAAAACGTGCTCTCACACTACCTGACCTGTGTATTGGTTTCCCATTATAGAAATTTTCGCCATATGTAATCTAGTACCTAGGCGTAGTCTGGACAGTATTTCACCTTGTGGATTGTTTCTCCTTTATGCACGTGTCTGCGTCGATGCATAGAGGAGTTGGAGACCATGTGAACTCAACTGGCCACGTCCTTCCCCTTCTCTCCCCCCTCCCCCTGCTGTAGCGGCCCTTCTATACGGTACTTCTCCGATGATACTCAGTAACGCTGGGCTCTGTCTCCTGTCTTGATTCTTCCTTTCAATTGGGGCAACTGTCTAAAGAACCCTCCTTAACAACCCACGTCATCTCATCGCCACGTCACTCTTATCCACTTTTGCACTGCTCTGCACCAATTCAGTCTCTACTCATGTTTCTGTGCAATTCCCCTTTTACATAACAATTTAACCGGTGTCCAAGAATTGTGTGTGCTGTGTCCACTAATATGTTCACTTGTTGCGACATTTTCATTAAGGACTTGCTTGGACTTTTCAAGATTGTGTCTTGGGTATCTAGACTTTTTCTTCAGGCACAGCAGACCTACCAGATCACAGAGCATATTCCACATTTACCAAAACACAAAACTTATTTCACAAATTTCTAACCGTAATGTGATGAGGAGGTTGTTTATCAGGAAATATTGCTATAAATCTTTGAACAAACATCCGTGTGTATCGACTGCCATTTCGAAACACTAGTTCAACTAATAAAAAAAGTTTTCTTCTGTTGATAACATTCTGCTTTGAGTGTAAAGAATTACGACAGCCACTGCATTTTGCTTCACGATGGACTGTGCAGGTTTTTATGGTGTCAATGTTACTCGTGCATGTTATCCTTGGTCTACCTCTTTTACGTTGTATTTTCCCTTCCTAAATTGCTTTTATTAGGCTGTTGTGTTCTTTTAATATACCCAAAAAATCTCAATTGTCATGCTCGGATTGTGTTTAGTAGTTATCTTTTCATTTGTAGTTGTTTTAAAACTTCATAATTTGTTTTCTTTTCTTTCCATCCAATTCCACCTATTCCTTTAGAATTCCACATTATTTCAATGGCTTCGATATGTTGTCCTGTTTTCTTGTCTAATGTCAATGTTTCTGCACCATACAGGAATGTTGAGAAGATATAACATTATGCTATTCTTAGTTTTAGCCATGGTGTTATTTGTTTTGATGTTAGTATTATTTTTCATAGCATTGAAATTAATTTTTGTCATTCCTATACTTTTGTTTCTTTCAATTTTACATTTTCCATCACTGGTTATAGTATGACCAAGGTAGTTGTAACGCTCTGAACTGTTTCCAGGTCTATTCCTTCAATGTTGATATCCACTTGCAGGTCTTGAGTGTTTTTTTTTTAATGATCAAAGTTTTAGTCTTTTTGATATTCATATCTAATCCATATTTTTTTGCTTTATATGTTTTTTTTTTCATTAAGTAATTGTTGTAGATCATGACGATTATCTGCTAGTAGTACAGTGTGATCAGCATATCTTAGGTTATTGATTATCTTTCCATTAATGTTTAGGCCTGGCATCTCTGTGATGTTCTTAAAGATTTGCTCAGTGTATAGATTGAACAAGCTTGGTGATAAGATGCATGCTTTGTCTTACTCCTCTTTTTATATCAATAGTTGCAAAGTTCTCTTTGTTATATTTTATTATTGCTGTTTTCATCCAGTATAAATAGCATATTAGTCGCATGTCCATGTCATCTAGATGTATATCTTTTTGGCATTCTATTAGTTGTTTGTGGTGTATTTTATAAAAAGCTTTGGTGTAATCTATGAAGCAGGCATATATTGGTTTGTTTACTTCTTCTACTTTTCGATTAATATCCTCATGCAGAATATAGCTTCTTTCGTACCACGGCTTTTCTTAAATCCAAATTGTTGTTCTTTCTAATTCAGTGTTGATTTTATTCTGAATCCTTCCTTATATAACTTTTAGCAAGATTTTTGTAACATGGCTCATTAGGCTTATCGTTCTAAAGTCACTGCATTCAACTGCACCATTCTGTGTAGGCAATGCAATTAAAGTTGATGTTTTTTTAAGTTTGTTTAGTATGCATTCTATATGGTATATGTCAATGCATATGTCTGATAATTTCAGTGCCAAAATCATTTTGTGCCTTTATCATCTCTATCTGTATGCTGTCGAGTCCTGCTGCCTTCCACTTTTTCATTGTTTGTATAGCTTCAGATTTTAAGATCTTATAGCTTGATATACATTTTTTTAATCCACTTGATCATAAAATAAAATATGTTATATATTCCTGCTATCTATTATTTTTATCTTTGTTGTCTGATAGCATTTTTTTTGTTTTTGTTTACAATACATCCGCTTTCTGTGTCTTGTTTATTTTGTTAGTCATTCTCTTTATTTCTGTGTGCATCTCTTTTAAATCTTGTCTATTTTCCATAGTTTCCATTTCTAGACATCTTTGGCTGATCTATTCTTCTTTTGCCTTCTTTTACGCTTTGCGTATTTCACTATAATATTTCTTGTATTGGGCATTGTTCTTCGCTTGTCTTCTTTCTTCCATTTTTTCCGAGATGGTGTCAGTTATCCATTTTTTTTTAGTTTCCTTTTTGAGTAAGGTGCGAAAAGTTTCTTGTTTATTTATGCATTGCCATTTGGTTGTAACTTTTTCATCAGGATTTTCTCTTCTGTATTTTTCGATCCCTTCTTCTAGCAGCTTCTGATATTTGTTCTTTACTTGTATTTTATAAGTATCTTTAATATCTTTTTGATTTAAGGCTGTTATGTCTAGTGGTTTTGTTTTTGAATTAGTCTTTTGTTTGTTTCTCTTTAGTTTGATTTTCATTTTAACCATTACAGGGTCGTGATCTGAGTTAATATCTGCTACTGGTTGGGTCTTGGCTTTCTTGACGTTGCTACGGAACCTATTTTTTTATCATTATGTAGTCTATTTGGTTCCTGTACTTATCGCCATGACTTTTCCATGTTTATAGTTTCCTTTTCTCTTGTTCAAAGTTGGTGTTACATAATATCATCCTGTTTTCTTCAGAAAAATATATTAATCTTTCCCCTCTGTCCTTTCTCTTTCTAAGATGATGGCTAATTCAAAATACTAATTCAAAAACAAAACCACTAGACACTTCCGTTTCTAAGATGGCGGATCTAGTCCACGTTCTCTCGATCGCTGCATAAAGTGAATTCGGTGTCGGATTAATTTCGATTCTCCATTGCACTCTTATGCGTTAAAGTCAAGATGATGGTCTATTTATTACATCTGCGCCGATAAAACGATGTCGTACGCCGGCAATATTCCATTTTCGACAAATCAAGTGTTGTGAATGCGACCTTCCACAGTCTAGGTTTGTTCTGCGCTTTACATCAATTTGGTGCTGTTCATGACCGTTGTTGGATTTTCTTGACGCAAGTTATTTACATGTTACTCATTAATGTGAAATGCTTCGTCAGCCGCAGTTTTATCTCTTTAGGGAATTTGCACCGTGTTCTGTTTGTCGTAGGCTACATTCACTAGAGTAATCAGGATTCGAAAGGGCGCGTCATTGCTGTGCGTGCAACATTGTTATGTGTGCTACGTCATCGTAATGGCTCATCGTAATTCCCTAGACCGGCCGTACGCTAATCTTACGGTCTGTTGTTTGATGTGCGACGGGGATAATCTAACGACTGTGTGTTTATATGTTCGAAATTGAAGTCAACAACGATGGCATAACATCATCAAGCGCTATACATTTTTTAAGAAATATGACGAACATCATTTTCGGTAGGACGTGAACTTCCGGTATATGGTGGATAGGCGGCAGGAACCATTGCAGGCTATGCATGAAAAGTGTTCCTTGTTGCAGTTTCCTCATATTCCCAAGTCCATGGGGGAACTGGTTGGTCTTGAGGCAAGACGCTGGCCTCGGGACAGAGAGATTATGGGTTCAAATCCCGGCTGCACCGGTTGGGATTTTTATTTATGATTTCTCTCTGCGGCAACCACCCCTGGTCTCAGCAGCGAGGCCCGGCTTGAAACGTCAGTTACTCATCGACGGAAAAAAAAAACATGAGTACCTCCGAAGTCGGAGTTATCTGCCTGTGCGGCGAGGGACCCCTGTGCACGGCTGCCAGGGAAAAATGATTAACACGCAAAATTCAGTTCCTAGTCTCTGTGGCAGTGGTGGCCAACTTGAGGTTGCCCGAGGGCCGGATTAAAGCCAAGGCCAAGACCCGCGGGCCACACTTAAGAATATCGTCAAAAATGACAGTAGGGACCTATGCGATATAGTAATATATAAATAATGCTTGCACTTTGACTACATATTTGATTTGTAACAAATCCATTAATTATTCATTTTAAAATTACCTTTAATGTCTCAGTGCGACGATTGTGACTTGTCACAGCTTTCCACCAGAGATTTGAAGTCCACTTCCATTTTTGACGTGGCGATTCGGAGAGTATGGGACAATGTCGAATCGGTCATTCTGTTCCTGGTCTTAGATTTAATTAACTTCATGGAAGAGAATGTTGTCTCGCAGAGATATGTGCTGCCGAATATAGAGCACATCTTTAGTGCCCATTTTCTCAGACACGGGTAACGTTCATTTGGTAGCAATTTCCAGAAGTCAGCTCCTAATGCCTTTACAGTACTGAGGAAGGGGTCACACTGAAGGTCACACAACTCTAGTTGAAGATCTGATGGCTGGCACTCCACTGTGCACTTAATTGGGTTATTAAAAAGTTCCGTTTGCGGACGAAACATTTCAAAATCTTGAAATCGTCGATCAAATTCACAAATCAAATGTTCAATGTCAGCTGCGTACTTACTGAAGTTTGCACTTTCTATCTCTGACAACAACTGCTTACAACTTGAAAAATGGAACAGATCATTTTTTTTGCAAAGAAAGTCTAAATAGATTCAGCTTCTTTTTAAAACCATCAACATATCCCATCAATTGAAAAATGGTTTGCTTTTCCCCTTGTAGCTGCAAATTCAATATGTTCAAATGTTGTGTGATGTCTGTGAGATATGCCAGATTATGAAGGAAATTAATGTCTTTGAGTGCATGTTGAAGATCAATGGAGCATGGTAAGTTCTCTCGCAGCAAGTCATAAATGTCATTCTTCAGTTCAAAAAATATTATTAAACATTTCCCTCGACTAAGCCATCTTACTTCTGTATAAAGCAGGAGATCACCGTAGCTAGAATCTACTTCCTCTAAAAATGATAAAAACTTCCTGTGATTTAAAGACTGGTGTCCTCCTCTTATCAAATTTGTTATTTTCACAACAGTAGCCATGGTGTCTTTTAGATTTATGGACTTTGCACAAAGGGCCTCTTGATGAATTATGCAATGCAATGTAGGTACGTTAATTTTGTTTTGCTTTAGAAGTCCAACAAAACCAGTATTTGAACCAATAAAAGCTTTGCAACCATCAGTACACACTGCAGACAACTTTCCAAAACCACCTACTTCATCTACGGCACTATGAACTGCAGAAAATATGTCTGTCCCTCTACAAGTGTCATGCAAAGAGCAAACTTTCAACAATTCTTCAATAACAGTAAAATCCTCCTGGATAACTTTAACAAAAATAAGAAGCTGGCAAGTGTCAGTGATGTCAGTACTTTCATCAATCGCGAGCGAAAAATATGAGCAGTTTTCAATACAAGATTTTAAACTTTGAGACAGTTGCAGACTGATGTCTTCTGTTCTTCTGGCTACAGTTTGTTTTGAAAGAGGCACAGATTCAAATTCTTTGGCTATTTTTTCTTGACCGAATGCCTTTGCCATTTGAATCGCACATTTCTTCACAAAATTTCCGTCAGTAAAGGGTTTTTAGATTTTGCAAGCTCATAGGTAACTGTATATGATGCAATGATCGATGACTCTTTAATTTTATTGCCCTTTGTATACATACTTTGCTGTTGATTCAACTTTGTCTTCAGCTGTTCAACCAAAAGCTTCCTAGCTTCAATGCTATGTTTCTCATACATGTTTTGATGATGTGTGGCATAGTGCCGTTTTAAATTATATTCCTTCAAAACGGCTAACACTTGAACGCAAATTAAGCACTGAGGTTTACTATCCTTATTGAAGATGAACAAATAATTCACAAGGCAACAAAATCAAACTTTTTTTAATCATCTCAAACCAAAATACACTTTTCTAAAGGATTTTTTGGCGCTGATTTCAGATCTGGTATCAGTTTTTTCTATCACGTCAAGTTTTTAAGTTATGAGTGATGTTAGTTTTCACTGAACTTGGCTGTATTTGTTCATAATCGCAAACATCAATTAAGCAAATGATTCACATCTTCTAGACTAAATCAAATATACTCACATCACAGCATAGATATGTTGAATGTTTCTTCAAAAATGCTTGGAATATGATTTTCTGTTATATTCTTCGCCTGGATTATCACGGAATAGCATCCAGCAGAAGTCGGCCATCATACTCTCATTCCACAAACCTTGATAACGGCGCTCCATTAACTGATAGTCCTGGTGAAAACGTTCTCCTTGCTCATCACTCACCATACCAAGATTTTCTGGGAAAAAATCTACATGGGAGTGCAAGAAGTGAAGTTTTAATGACATGCGACAGCCAAGGTTCAGGTAAGAATCTATTAGACGCTGAACTCCTTCCCTGTACGTAGGAGACTTATGATTACCTAGAAAGTTTTCACAGACCCACTTGAATGCCTCCCAGGCTTCTAGCTCAGCTCCTGACAGAGACTGTTTGAAACCTTCATCTTGTAAAACAGATCTGATTTGTGGACCTATAAATATCCCTTCCTTCATTTTTGCAGCAGTGATGTTTGCGAATTTATTAACAAGGTACTGAAAACCTTCTAAGTTTGTTTTACCCATGGTCTTCACAAGGGTTTTCATCAGTCCTAGCTTAATATGGAGAGGTGGCAGAAATATTTTCTGTGGATCAACAAGGGGCATATTTTGGACACTGCTTGCTCCTGGCGTATAGATATGTCTTGGCTCCCAGACACGTTTGACATAATGTTCCGCTGTTGCTCGACTATCCCATAGGCATAGGAAACAGCAGTATTTAGTGAATCCTCCTTGCATGCCCATCAACATGCCAATGACCTTTAGATCACCACAGATGTTCCACTGGTGTGTTTTATAATGGATAGCTTCAAGCAAACTGTTCATGTTGTAATAGGATTCTTTCAGATAAACAGAATGTGCAACTGGTATGCTTGGTTTTACATTTCCATTGTGCAAAAGAGCTGCCTTTAAGCTTCTTCGCGAGGAATCAATGAAGAGACGCCATTCTGATGGATCATGCACTTGTGATAAACTGTTGAAGAGACCATCGATGTCCTGACAATAACTCAATGAGCCGTCAACTTTGAAGAACGTCGTCATCTTGAGATTTCGTTTTCTATAATGAGTTATGTTAACGTCCCTTGCAAGCAAATGCTTTTGCTTAAGCCTTGAAGCAAGAAGTTCTGCTTTATCTTTAGACAGATTTAGATCACGAATAAGATCATTCAGCTCTGCCTGTGTAAAAGTCTTAGGTTCTAAACATTCATCAACAGTATAATCTGGATCAGTTGAGTCTGCATTGTGACCAGCTGTGTTTTCATTGCATTCCTCCCCATCTTGCATAGATACGAGTCCACCAGAAGGAGGTAAAGGAATAGGCAATGAATCGTCATGTGGAACAGGCCTGATGGCAGAATCTAAGCTAGGATATACAATGTTCTGTTTATTTTTAGCAGAGAATCCATTTGTGTTCACCAGACAAAAGTAGCAATCATTGACATGGTCTCGCGGTTCCCTCCATACCATTGGAATTGCAAATGGCATAGCTGCCTTGGGGAGCCGCGATAGCTCAGTGGTTAGTGAACTGGACTACTACGGACAAGGGGTAGGGTTCGATCCCAACCGACGGCTCCGGGTTCACCCAGCCTTAAATGGGTACCGGATTTTTTCTGGGAAAGTAAAGCAGCACGGGCGTAATACCGACCCCATTACCCCAAAAATCATGTGCTGAAGGTCTGTAAAATATAGGGTCACTAACACCATATTTCCCTATACGCCACTTGGCGTGACGGGGGGTACTTTACTTTTTACTTTTTTTTTATAGCTGCCTTGCGGCCATTTAGCCAGTCACGTAGTCCGCTTGAACAACTGGTACATATGATATGTGGAGCCCAAGATTTATCCTGATCACCCAGTGGACAGCCAAAATACAATATGTATATCTTCTTTAGATCATCTGAAATCGTGCGCCGCTGTGATTTCGTCACAAATGAACCACACACAAAACAGAAACAGTTTGGATGATTGATGCATCTTCTAGGCATGATAATAAGTACACAAAATAAGTTATCAAGTACACAAATGCAAGGTTTTTGCAACCTTTAAAATAAAAGAAAGGACAACACAACGAAATCTCATAATATACTTGTCGTAATTACTTTAAGCAAACACCACACGTGTATAAATGGATTTAATATCCTATCGAATACACAAAAATGGTAGCATCGATACTAAATCACGTGACCCGAAACTGAACAAATTTGTAACAGCCAGTAATAAGGTATCGATACCAATCTAAATAAAACATTGTACTCGATTTGTGATCATTACCACTGTTGAAATATATTATAATTAGCTATTAAAAAAATGTTACGTGGTAGAAAAAAAACTAAAGACAGATTTGAAATCAGCTAACCAAATACTACAAAACCCATATAAAATTATCTGTGATGATTTTTGTGTGTTGCCTTGTGGCATATATAATCTAATTCCCATTCAGGTTTAAATATGCGATTTTCACAATCAACTTTTCTACGTTTTAACATGATTTAATACAAAATCTCACATCAAAGTTAAAAGTCACAGAATGTTGGTCCACTATCGAAAATAAGTCCAGATTTGACAGTTATACACAGACTTGTGTTTGACAATGAAATCAAAAGATTGTGACCAAATAAACACGTTGCAGTCATTTTATGGACAAGACAAGACGATGGGATCAAAGGGAATGAAGGCGAACAGTGAAACATTTTGAATGTAACTTCAAAGACAGAATTAGAGCTACGAAGTCCCCTCACCCCTGTCCCTCCCAACCTCATTAACCCCTTACCGCGAAATGAAAGAGCCACCACAAGTCCAGATGACAAATGTTGAGCCAAAGATCTGACGCTATCACCGCACTGACAATAAAGCAACTTTGCGGTACCAACTCGAAGCAAAGACTTTGAATATTGTCGGCACCATTAGTTGTGCAGTGTGTGTGTGTGTGTGTGTGTGTTTTTGTGTGTGTGTGTGTGTGTTTTTGTGTGTTTTTTTTATTTGAAATTATGTTGCCAATCTAGCTGTTTAGCTAGATACAGCTAGATTGGCAACATAATTTCAAATAAAAAAAAAAAAACCACACATGCTGAGTCATTACGGAATCCCCATAAAGTTTATTAACCTGATAAAAACAATGTATGAAGGAACAAAATGTAGTGTGGTGCATGAAGGACAGATTACAGAAGCATTTGAAATAAGAACAGGAGTAAGGCAAGGATGCCTTCTGTCTCCATTTCTCTTTCTACTGGCCATAGATTGGATTATGAAAATAACTCAAAACAACAGAAATGGGATCCAGTGGTCACTGACCAAACAACTTGATGATTTAGACTTTGCTGATGACATAGCTCTCCTATCACACAGCCATCAACAGATGCAGGATAAAATGAGTATATTAGATGAGAGATCACAACAGCTAGGACTAAAGATTAATAGAGATAAGACCAACATTATGAGAATTAATGCAGTTGGCAATAACCATATAAAACTAGGAGAAATACCTCTACTAGATGTACAATCTTACATATATCTGGACAGTAATATAGATAAAGAGGGAGGAACAGAAAATGATACCAAAATAAGGATATCAAAAGCAAGAGGAGCTTTCATTGCACTGGGAAACATATGGAAATCCAAAGAAATTAGGCTAAATACAAAAATAAAAATTTTCAACTCAATGTTAAGTCGGTCCTATTATATGGCTGCGAAACATGGAGAATGACAAAATTGACAATCACGAAAGTACAGACTTTCATTAATGGATGCTTGCGCAGAATAAAGGGATGGAAATGGCAGGACAAAGTCACTAACGTGGAATTATGGAAATGTACCGGTCAAATACCAGTGGATAAAGATATACAGCGAAGACGATGGCGATGGATAGGACACACACTACGGAAGCCAACTGAGAGTATTACACAACAAGCCCTTTTTTGGAATCCCCAGGGGAAAAGACAGAGGAAGACCAAGGAATTCTTGGAGAAGACAGATAGAAGCAGAGATGAAGATGATGGGGAAGACATGGAATGATCTTAAAAGAATGGCAAAAAACAGAACGACTTGGAAAGTGTTTGTTGAAGACCTATGCTCCACCGGGAGCTAAAAGGTAAAAGAAGAAGAAGAAGAATCTAGCTGTTTCGAGAAATTGACAGAGATTTTCAAATTGTGTATTCTTGAACGATAGAAGAGTTAACTCCGACACGGATTAAAACCAGGAGAAATCCGCTATTAGGGGTAAAAAATGAAGTAAGTCCGTGGAGCTTCGCGGGCCAAGAAAACTAGGCTGGCGGGCCGGATCCGGCCCGCGGGCCGCCATTTGGCCATCCCTGCTCTAGGGGCTTGGTCAGAGTTTAAAGCTGGCGAGCGCAACAACAATTTATCTTTTCATAACCATGATTTCCTATATTGGTCTTATATCTAAATTTTCCTACTTCGGTATTCATATCACTCATACAATCTAGATGTCCGAAGATTTCACTAGCTTCATAACTCTATTTAGATCTTCATAGTATGCCTTATTTGTTCATCTGTGTAGTCTTGATTTGGCGCGTATTTATTTACTGTTTATTGCTGTGTGGACTGGTTTTGCTTTCATTTTGAGTAGTATAATCCTATCAGTGTTTGTCCAGTGGGTACTTATATATTTTTGTAGCTCTTTTTTTTAATTAGTATTCCTACCCCTCTTTAATGTTCAGTTGTGTTGCCTGAAGAAGTAAATGTATATTTTTCGTCCTGTATGTACCCACATTCTTTCAATCTTGTCTCTGATATGCCTAAAATATCTATGTTAGGTCGTTCTGCTTCTAAAATAAGATTGTCCAATTTTCCTTTCTAGCAAAGATTTCTAATATTCCAATACTTTTTTTTTATTATATACATATTTTTTCGACATAAGTTAGAATTCCTCTCCATGGAATAGCGATTCTCTGGAATAGTACGTGATGGGGCTCCAATCTCTTTCACGGTTGTCATCCACATTCGTCTTTCGTGCCTCTTGTGTACCACACACCTTGCTGTTTCGCTTTCTGTGCCATTGATCATTGATGTCTCTTCCGCCCCATCCACCGTCACAGACTTTGTACATTCGGGATGGACATTCCCGTCTGCCGAGAGCAATAGTGAAAAACAATGACCTGTCACCTATAGGTCTATCTCGATTGAAAAGAAGATAAATATCCACTTAACAAGGAGAATGTTCACCGTCCCCCAGCCTGTCAGAAGTTAAACAACCATAGCAGGCATGAACAGAACATTAAATCTAAGCAGTACACACCGCGTGTAACCGGTTATTTCAAAACACTCGCTGTAACGGAAAACACTGTCCACATACGGGTGCCATCTTGGACTTGGCTAATATGAAATATATAATCACGGTGTTGATTACTCATATACATGACGTTGTACTGACATTCTGATTTGTAAATAAATTATGCTATTTTTTCTGCAAAAATGACGTTACCATCCCCCTGGCACTGTTGATGATAGCCGTAGAAGTTTATTTTACTTGAGAAGCAAATTCATCCAGATATCCAAACTTATCATCAGTTCGCAGAACGTCAAATCTAGTCACATTGGCAAGACTTCTAACTTGTCTAAGATCAGTATCATGTGTTCTCTTCCAACACTGATATATTTACAGTTGATCTCTATACACTACCGGATTTATTGGCACTGTTAGGTTCTGTTATTTCGTCTGGATCAAGATCTCCCAACACAGGTTTTATTATTTCCATGACAAAGTCTTGCAGCTCATTTTTGCTTTGACCATTGCACCATATTCTACAGTTTAGATGTATTCCTTTCCTTAATTAACCATTTTATCTTTTTCATGTCATCTAAATTTCCTATATTTGATCGAATCACCCCTCTCTAGTGAGCCTGACTTCTTGTTATTGCCACTTTTGTCAGTCTTCCAACACCTCCAACTCATTATTTTATTGGCATTAGCTTTATCTAGGAGTCTCTTTACCATCCTCTTCTGAACATGGCCACAACATTCTAGTTTTGTCATTGCTTTACCTGTATAAATTTTAAAGTTCAGCTCAGCAATTTCTTTGTAGCTTTTTTAATCTCCATCTCCTAGATAACCAGTGTATTTTAGCCAATACCGACAGACTGATACACATAGGCGGATCTAGCCTTAAAATTTGGGGGGGGGGGGGGCACTGCTATAGGCCTACTGTTTTGTTTCAAGTTTGCATAGACATCTTCGCGCTATCAGCAATAAGGGTGTGAGTCACTTGTGTATAATCGTCATTAGACCTTTGACGCAATTTGACTTTTCTAATAATAACGGGAATAAGTATACAGCATAAAATATGCATTTTATAAAAATTAAAACGGCACAAAAAAAAAAGAAAATCTGTACTCACCAATTACATCAGTTTAATTCGTCTAGGCTTTTCTGCAAATTTCTGCATAACTTCTTCACTCGTGATGGTGTTTTTAAGCAATGTTTTTTCTATGTGAAGCACCGCCAAATTACGAAGTCTATCTTGTGTCATTGATGACCTCAGCCAAGTCTTAATCCTGCTCATCGCAGAAAAACTTCTTTCACATGCTGATGAGCTTATTGGTATGGTTATAGCAGCCCTTAGAATTTTATGAAAATGTGGGTAAGTGTTCTTGTTTACTACCTCTTTTAAGTGGCTAAAGCTGAATTGTGAAACTTCCCCTTCTTTGCTCCTAATTAATGTTTTGACAATTGATATTTCTGCTTTCAGGATAGTAACATTCAGTCCTAAACACTCAGCATATTTCTTTACAAATGGAGTTGCCTTTTCATAATCCAAACAAAACAGCCCATCAACAGCACATGCGAGTTGTAAGGATTCTTCACTAAATCTTTCCTTTAACCTTGCTGCAAAGACATCAATAACTTCAAAATATACTTTCATCTTCCAGTATTCTTTATTGCTCACACTTTCAGGGCCATCTAGGGGTTTTCCAACAGTTGAGAGAACAAAACTGTCTTTTAGCATCACACTTTCTTCATGTTTTCTTTTCTTACATACAGTAGGACTTTCTAAGCATATGCCGTGTTTCAGTGAAAATTCTTCTATATTCTTCCAAATCTTAGAAAATTCATCATCAGTTCTCTTGTCTACTATTGTCCGCATAGTATTTGTTATCAGTTCTGCAGCCTGTCCTAAAGTGACATTTGCATTCTGCATACATAGACTTAATACGTGGGTATAAGACAGGATTTCATGAAAAACAAACAGGTTGACAATGAAATTAAATGTTGATATTGATTTCAAAATTCCAATGGCTTCTATGGAGTCTTTGTCTTCATTTCTGTCAATTTCAAATTTTAAAGCTGCCACTACATTATCATAGTGTTTAATCAACAGATTACAATTCTGGTACCTGCATGTCCACCTAGTTGTACTTAATGAAATTATTTCAAAAGGCTTTGTCTGTAACAATCCTGACACCGTTCTTAAAGCATCATGATTTGACGGTTTTGAAAAATGTACATACAATGATTCCAAAGCATTGAATAAAAGTCTTGAAGATTCTATGTTTTTACAAATGTCTGTTACAATAAGTGCAACCTTATGTGCATAACAGTGGAAGTAAACAGCTTCAGGATAAAACTCTCTAATTTTAGCTTGCAGCCCTCCAACATCACCAGACATTACTGCGGCACCATCATAAGTTTGCGCTATTACTGATAATCCTTCAATACTAAACTTCCGAAGAACAGTCATTATCAAATCAGCTAAATCTATTGCTGTTCGTTTGCTTGAGCAATCATAGAAACCAAGGAATCTTTCATGTGGAGTGAGTTCATCGTCAACATACCGAACGCAGAGAGACAATTGTTGCTGTTTCTGACATCTTGCCTCATCAGCCATAATTGCAAAAAACTCGCATCTTTTAACCTCTTTAACTATTTTCTCAAAAAGAAGAGCTGAAGTTATGTCAATCACTTCATTCACAATAGTTTTGCTACAAAATGAAATGTTTTTTGTAAAATTTTGTTTAAATGTACTATCATACTTAGCAAACACCTCGCAGAACTCTAAGAAATTACCCCTACTATTAGATTCTTTCTTTTCATCATGTCCTCTGAACGCAATGCCCTGTCTTCCAAGAAGTATAATAACATCAACAACTTTCGCCATGTACTCTTTGTTTTTTTCCACTTCGGTCTTATGTGATTTTGAAATCATTGACATGACACTTCCTTTTTCATTACTATATTTATGCATTGCATATTTTTCCATGCATAACAAATGACTTTTACTTTTTCCATGTTTATCAAGTTTTTCTTTTAATTTTTTCCAGTTTCTAAAACCAGATTTAGTAAATGTTTCTTCACATGCAAAAGATTTGTCAAATACACGACAAACGTAACAAAATGCTGCATCTTTTCGTTTACTATATTCTAGCCAGTGATATTGTTCAAAATAAGCTTTAGAAAAAGAACGGTTGACTTTACCACACAGTGAAGGCGGGTAAGATCTTAAGACTGGCCTTACTGGTCCAGAATTTAAATCGCCCAAGTCCATCTCACACTGACTATTAATATCCATACTGGGTCCTGCCACTGGTCCATAATTTAAATTGCCCAAGTCCGTCTCACACTGATTATTAATATCACTATTGAGTGGACCAGCTTCACTTTTTATAAATGTAATTGTACGAGTATTAGGCAGACTAGCGTTGGAAACGAGATCACTTTCAGAAACTGGCTCACTGTTAACTGTATTAGTAGTTGTTGATGTAATAGTAATTTTTTTATCCTTCGTTTCACTAGGACTAATATCGACCCTAGATGTAGGTGTAAAATCAGGAAGCATAAAAGCAGATCGAGTTTCAGTTTCGTGTGATTTTGAAACTTTTTGAAAGAAATTTGTAATTCGTTTCATTTTTAAAATATATTAAAAACCTTTAGACATTAATAACTAAAATAAAACAGGTAGTCCGCAACTAAATGAAGTCCTTTTTACAGCATATATAACAAATATATGTACACCGGCAAACAACTCATTAAACATATCTACTCCCTTGTCCCTTGTGCTGTCATAAAATCAAATCAGCACGGCAATTTTGGCACCGCCAGAGCGATAAATAATTAACATTTTCTTCACAGAAGAACAATCGTACACAAAAAATATCGTATTTTTTTAGTTGTTTTTCCGTGGACATGATTTCAATATCAAAAGATTGAATAAATAGACCTATATATTTGTGAATTTTTTTTTTATATTACCTCTTTTCTTCTTTAAAAATAATAATAATAAGTAAACAAACGTTGCTCTCACTTTATTAATGAATGTACTAAGAAGTACGTTTTTTTTTTTTGGGGGGGGGGGGGGGCAATGCCCCCCCATGACACCCCCCCCCCTCCCCCCTCTAGATCCGCCCATGCTGATACATCTCCAAGATAACCAGTGTATTTTAGCCAATACCGACAGACTGATACATCTCCTAGATAACCAGTGTATTTTAGCCAATACCGACAGACTGATACATCTCCTAGATAACCAGTGTATTTTAGCCAATACCGACAGATTGATACATCTCCAAGATAACCAGTGTATTTTAGGCCATACTGGCTGACTGATTTAAG
Organism: Megaustenia siamemsis; assembly: GCA_032433765.1. Classification (NCBI taxonomy): domain Eukaryota; kingdom Metazoa; phylum Mollusca; class Gastropoda; order Stylommatophora; family Ariophantidae; genus Megaustenia; species Megaustenia siamemsis. The sequence goes on from JAVIAB010000050.1 coordinate 3,316,934, forward strand.
ATTCTTTTCAGATCTGCAGGTTCCATGTTTCCTGCACAACCACAATGATTTTTCTTGCAAGTGCTTTTGTAATGTTCCTTCCATTCCAGTAATTTGTCACCAGTAATTTTCACATTCATCTTTGCACGTAAAAAAAGTAAAGTACCCCCCGTCACGCCAAGTGGCGTATAGGGAAATATGGTGTTAGTGACCCTATATTTTACAGACCTTCAGCACATGATTTTTGGGGTAATGTGGTCGGTATTACGCCCGTGCTGCTTTTACTTTCCCAGAAAAAATCCGGTACCCATTTAAGGCTGGGTGAACCCGGAGCCGTCGGTTGGGATCGAACCCTACCCCTTGTCCGTAGTAGTCCAGTTCACTAACCACTGAGCTATCGCGGCTCCCACTAATTTTTAGGGAATTAGTAAAACCCAGGTGTCCTCGCCAGGGTACGAACTCCGGCTGTTGCCGTGGTAAGCCAACCGCCTATCGATTGCGCTAACCGGACACATCTTTGCACGTGCATCACAATAATTAGACAGGACCTCCACATCAGGGACTTTTGCTATCTTACTTGCAGGCATCTTCAACTTCCTTATGTGCTGTGAAATCCCTTTCTCTGCTATGTACCATCACAGGAAACTTTTGCATCATCTGACGGCTCTGCATTTCTCAGACGCTGAGACAATCTGCACCATGTTGACAACAGTTGTGGAGGATATGCGCAGGACATCCAACACCAATTATCTGCTCATTTACTCTTTTCTTTAAATGTGAAAAAACATTGTTCCCAGTATTTCTTGTTAATCCTCCAAAATTAACACTGGCGTTATCCCCAAAGAAAGCAATGCACTTTGCTGATAAATTGTGAGTTTCTAATGTATGTGTTATGTAATCCGATACTGTTTCAGCAGTTTCATTTATACATGATTTTAGTTGCAATACCTTTACTTGGATTCCTTCATCATTATTAAAGTAATGCACAACCAACGGGAATAGTTTTAGTGCTGCATGATTGCTAGCATCAATTCCAAAATAAGGCACATCATTTCTTAAGCTGTCAGTCACAATACTCAAAGCATGAGGGGCAATACCATTATGAAAAATAGCTTCTGTTTTACTGCGCCCACACTTAATATTTCTTACAATGTCAGAATCAGAGTATATAGTTTTGTTTAATTTAGATGTACAGTCCATGGAATTGTATGACTGATGGTGTGAAATCGTGTGAAAGGCTAAAGTTCCTTCAGCTGCCAATACCATTTTCTCTAAAGAAGTAAATTTACAGCTAAAGCACGTATTTATCTTTTTTGATGAAGAAGCAGTCCTGATTGCATTCTTATGTTTTTCTGTATCAATATGTCTCTGCAAATCTCCTGCACCTCTGTGTCCAAATTTTACAAAGGAATCACAGATTATGCATTTTGCTTCACTTTCATTTCTTCCCTTTGAAAAACATGGAAACTTTCTTCTTAAATTGTCAGAAAATCTGCACTTCCTTTTACTAGTTTCTCCTGCTTTCAACATGTTGAAAATTAAGATAATTAAAGATTGAACTAGATTTAAAAAGCGTTCATTAATAAATTAAACTGAATGTAAACATGGTACGAACGAACAAGGAAGCGGAAGTAAGGTACTAAACGAAAACCAAAAATTGCGCTTGCGCTTCTTTGCGCACCACGTCGTTTAATATATGTATGGTATCCCAAGATGGCCATTTATACTATTTAATCAGGTAAATCAGGCAACACATTGTGTACAAACATTTCTATAATGTTTCAGCAGATTGAAACATCACAAAATGCAATGTGTCATGACTGAACTAAAATATTTTATATTTATGTCCGATAAAGTCCGACACATTAAAAAGCAGGACATTTGTGATTTTTAATAAAGTCTGCCCGGACGCCGGAAAAACACCTAAAAAGCAGGACATGTCAGGCAAAATCCGGACGTCTGGCAACCCTAGCCAGAAAGTGACGACATATCTGGTCATAGCAGCCTTTCTGGTCATGGAAGTAAATGTCATAGTGTGAAAAATGTAACCTCAAATTAATGTTTTCCTGATTTGAAAAAGTCGGTTTTTGTTTGCACATGTTGAACTGGAACTGTAGTTAAGATCTAATGCCAGATCATTGTTCTGACACTGTAAATACAGGATCGTTGTGTATGTGAAAAATGCACGAGAGAGTGTTGTTGACCTACTGACTGATCTGACAGCCTTATATAATTTATCTGTAAACGTGAATTTCATAACGAGACGTCACATAATATTTTCATGTACCAGCAAGAGACGTCGTTTGCTTCTCCTTCTACTTGAATGCTTGTAACTATAGCGGCAAACAATGGCCTATCAATGTACTTCTAATTTCTCAATGAATATCTCGTGCGAGCCTTATGGTAACCCGCCTTTACGTGCACTGCTCGCCACGGCGAAAACTAACAAGCGGGACAGGACGACATCCACCCACTGTGTTACTGCTCTTCGAATCCGGCCGCCTGATCTACTCTCTGTCAGCATCGACAGCTATTGCTTGACTGGACTCTGGACTTGTTTCTTGATTACTGCTTTCGACAGAACTCTGCCATCAGCTCGTTAACTATCCGGACTTGCGCCGCTTTCATTCGTGATCTTTCTCAATGGTGTACTTCGCGTTGATTATTCCGATGTGATGTCCCTACATAAATCTGAGTACTCCGTCTTCTCCACGACTTTAAGGTTCGTTCGTTACTACGCCGTTTGTCAAGCACAAACTGACACAAAGCACTATTCCAAAGTCCACTGATAAAATATGACTTGAGTTTATTATCGGACACTTTGTCAAGTCAAACAACGAATTAAAAGCCAGCCACTTACTTTGTGCTTGACTGTTCACATATGCAATACATCGCAGGCACTTGTCCTTACAGTCGTGTCTTCCTCACACTCTGATTGTCCATACTGAAAATCTACTTCATAGGTAACTGGAAAACTAAACTATAGTCCAAACACAAAGCTGCCCTGACTTTAAATACCAGACTTACTTCTGCACTATTATTACTCTAACTACCCTTGGACTATCTCTAAGTCACAAAAACTTCAGAACAACTCTTAACGAAACTGAAATCATGGTCGAACACCCGGATCGAACCTAAACTAAAATACTAACATGTAACATTCAACTAAAGAGGTTGATGAGCCTGTCATGGCTACCGCCTCTGCTGTACGACTCTATAAGCCGTCCGCCTGAGGAAGTGTCACATCTCATCTGCCTGTACTTTTCCTATACTTTTGACTATATCAATTCCCTGTAGCCAATCATAAATCTTCTTACATTCTCTGCCTCTTTCTAACTGAGCTCTCACCCTATTCACGGGAAACCTGTTGTTCTGTCTGAGCAAAATTTCCCACTTTCTCCTCGTGACTTTCACTCATTCACTCAGCTCATTGTTATAAATTTTAACTCCCACTGTCACAGTTGTAGGATAGCATTGTAGACAGTTGAATAAAATCAAGAAGTTGCTGAAAACATTCTCAGTCCACTAGTAGCTTCAGTAGAGTCAGTCATGTCTGTATATTTTCTCCTGAAAGTTTATCATATGCTGATGGCTTTCGTGTGACTAGATATACTGCCAGTAGTACCAGTAATGGCAGTGTGATGATTAGTATGACTGTCACCGGACTCTACTGACTAGAGACACTAACTCCCTTAGTAAACCTGTGACCGTGAAACTTCCTTTTCATAGGTCGAACACAAGCAAACCCAAACAGTTCTTTAATAATATAAATTATAATATGTAAATAAGACTTACACAGATCATAAGATGTACAGAATACTTTAAACTCTGACTACCGGAAGATAGATAGCAATGTTTACAATGCTATTTTCAAACTGGGTGCAAGACGATTTCTGTGGCTGAAATTTACAGTGCACCGAAGACTTCAATTTATATTCAATTAAAATATAATTTACATATTGATGTTAACATGGCTTGGAACTTATTGTTTATGGAATTATAAGATTTGTGGAAAACAAATTATTCAAATATGTTGATAAATAAAGAAGCTATGAAAATTGAAAAATTGTGTGTATTTAAATGTTGAGTGTGTGCGTGCGTGCGTGTGTCTGTTTTACTATACAGGTTACCAAAAATGCATTATTGTAGGCAACATAAATTATGATGACCTCCGGTGAATGTGGCGGATAGGCGGAAAGCACCATTGAGGCTCAGACTGAAAAAATATTCCTTGTTGCAGTTTCCTCATATTCCAAGTCTGGATTGCTGCAGGTGTTACTGAATTTCGTGCTCTATGCACACCGTGAGCTGTGTATTTCATCCGGATCTTGTTTCGATATTTCGATTGCTTATGACGAATGATGATATCGTATGACGGACAGTTCAGCTGCGTTCACTTTCTGTGCCGCTTGGCCTTATGTCTTTTGACTTGTGATGTACCTGCTATTATGAGGTCTGCAGCTGCTTTTTTTTATTTGGATCCTTCAGTGCGAAGAGATGTTATAGTCCGTTCAGAAATTCATAATCACACCTGAATTAGTATTGCGTGATAACCGCTTGTTATTTTGGGTTTCAAAATTTGCATGCAATCTTAGAATATTGATGACGTTATAGAAATATTTTTTGCTCTGAGAAATTTGATCTAGTTTAAAAGTTTTCTTCTTTAAGCTATATTAAATTCACCCTGTTCGAATGTGACACCATTTTAGGATATATACATTAATTTGGTGCGGTCGTTGACGTAAAATAGTTTGGCTATTACAGAAACACTAACTTCAGGAAAATACCGTGCACAAAACTGAATTGTTATTGAACGACATGACGCACCACTGCCTTGGCATTAATTACCGAAGGGAAGGCCTATCTTTATTAATTTTGTGAAGACTCAGTAGACGATTTGTTGACTTTAAATACCAACATTTATATCTAAATTACAATGAGTTTGAAATGCAAATTTATAACTATGCAAAAGGTTACTTTTTTGCTATATCAGCAATTGTAACCAATTGAATTCATGTTTGCAAATACACATAACGAACAACACCCACAATTAAGCACTATGTAGATACGCCTCTGACAAGAATTCCAGTATACACGACCAAATTTAAAACGATTACTGTAAACTCTAAAATTTGAATCAACTTGTGTGATATCGTCATAAAAGATCAAAGGAATTCGCTGATGTGCAAAATCTGTTGTGTTTGTGGAATAAAAAATACCAAAATCTTTGCGTTATCAATATTCTAAGATTGCATTATAATTTTGAAACTAAAATAACAAGCGGTAATCACGCAAAGCTAATTCAGGTGTGATTATGAATTTCTGAACGGACTATAATTCGAATGATTCTACTGGCATGCGCGGTTGAGCAATTATGGATTTTAATTCGTTTGATTCATTTAAATACTTCCATTTGGTGTAATACAGTGACATTTGATCGCAGAGGCGAAGGAGTTGAGAAAAAAGGTATAGAATCACGACACGTGCGAGTGTACGAATAGGAATAGAGGAGGTAGCAGTGGGCATCTGTATGTTTATAAAAATACGGAGGTGTGTAAACCTGATGGGTGAAGAGAGACCAAGATGTCTATAAATGTAACGGAAGAAGTAGAGAGTACGAAATCTAAATGGAGGGGTGAAACGAACCTGTAATGTCCTCAAACTTGGTCAAGTCAGGTTCTGAAAGATCAGACACAGAAACCGTCGTCAATGTGCCCGTAGTACATGAGGGGAAGGTGACCGTTATAGGAAGAAAAAAAATGTGATGTTAAGGTAGTCTATGAATAGTGTGAAGTCTGCACTCCTCACAGTTCTCCATAATGTCGATTTGGAAACGTCAATACCGTTTCTTTCTTTCTTTATATATATATACGAGGGGAGGTCAAAAAGTAATGCACACCAATTTTTTTCTCGGAAACTATTCGGGCAAAATGTGTGAAATTTTCACAGATTGTAGCTGAACACCCCCTTGACGCTACCTATTTTTCAACATAATCTCCGTCCAAGCGTATTGCCTTACGCCAACGCGAAACTAGGTCATGAATGCCTCGTTTGTACCAAGTTTTGTCCTGCTCGCGTAGCCATTTTTTAATTGCACGGATAACATCCTCATCATTGTCAAAGTGTGTCCCACGCAGGAATTTTTTGAGTGGTCCAAACAGATGGAAATCTGAGGGAGCCAGATCAGGGCTGTAAGGAGGATGGGGCAGTACAGTCCAACCAAATTTGTTGATTGCTTCCCGTGTTACCAGACTTGTGTGAGGGCGTGCATTGTCATGTTGAAGCAACAAATCTGCAGATGGCTTATTAGGCCGAACTCTGTGGAACCGATTTTTGAGTTTTGTCAGTGTATTGATGTAAGCTGTCGAGTTGATTGTCTCACCTCTTGTCATTACATCAACAAGAATCACACCATCAATGTCCCAGAAGACAGTGATCATCACCTTTCGGGCTGATGGAGATGTTTTGAATTTTTTTCTTTTTGGTGACTGCGGATGATGCCATTCCATTGACTGCATTTTTGTTTCAGGCTCATAATAATGTGCCCACGTTTCGTCACCGGTAACAATTTTTGACAAAAACATTTCTCCTTCAACACCGAAACGCTCCAACAATTCAGAACAGAATGTTTTCCTTTGAACTCTGTGATCATTTGTTAGGCACCGAGGAACCCATCGAGCGCAAATCTTTGAATATCCGAGAGTTTTAAAAATTGCGATTGCACTTCCCTTACTGACTGTAAGCTGCAATGCCAATTGCTGACTAGTGATACGCCTATCCTTACGAATAATGACATCAGCCCGGTTTAATATGTCTGTGCTGGTAGCCGAGGCAACACGTCCAGAACGCGGTAAATCATGCAGCTCCACTCGTACACTTTCTGCAGCTTTAATTCTCTGAACCCAGCGACTAACTGTGCTCCTATCGACTGCAGAACATTTGTACACTGCACACAGTCGTTTATGAATGTTTGCCACAGTTTCTTTTTCCGCAACCAGAAATTCTATGACAATTCGCTGTTTGTAACGGACATTGTTGACAAGCTCCATTTTAACGGTTCATAGATTGCGTAATATTTATCAGAATGCTGTGCAATTTGGTGCACATAATTGGAACATGTCATATTCCAAGTGTGCAAAATTTCATATTCCTATCTTTATTATTAGCCCAGAAAAAAATTGGTGTGCATTACTTTTTGACCTCCCCTCGTATATATATATATATATATATATATATATATATATATATATATATATATATATATATATATATATATATATATATATATATATATATATATATATATATATATATATATATATATATATTAGCCAGCAGTTAAACTAGCCACCTAATCGTATAAACTAATCGTGTATATAAATATATATTCGTGTATATAATCGTGTTTATATATATATAAACATTCTACACATTTGTATTCGTGTAAGTTCTCTCTCAAAACGGTCTAACTATATCCATTGTTATAGATACCAACGAATCCATATAGGTTCCACCAACGCGTCTTTAAATTGCCGGATCGTGGTGACCTTATGGTGTTAGTAGTCTTCTTCGCTGTTGATGGTGGATATGCCGCCTTGGTTCATCTATAGTCTTCTTTCTCTCTGTTAAACGTTCAGACTTTTTCTTGCCTTGTAAACTGAATCACAAAATAGAATCAACACATAATTTTAATAATAATGGACTCGTTTTATTGTTGTTACCTTCTCCAGTCCAAGTCTTTCATCTCACACTGACTAGTATGTAATGTTGAAATTGCAAACCCCACCTATGTCGCAAATTTACACAGTCGCTTATATTTCGACTCGGACAAGTCCTGGAACACTATAGACAACTGGTGGCTAATTTCAACAACCTCCTCTAACTCGAAAATGAGTCCTTTTGACCTGCCCTATGTCATCTGCATACTGATTCTCTGTTCAATACTAAGACCTCCTTCGTAGAATGTTGGACAATATTAGTCCTGGCTCTATGGTAGACGTTTTACTCCTGACACAACTCTTTCTAACACTAAACTATGATCTCCGTCGTAGAATATTGGACAACATTAGTCCTGGCTCTATGATATACGTCCCATTCCAGTCTCTAATCACCCTGGATGTGCAATTCCCTTTGCCCCTACATGAATGACACCATCTCTCCCCTTCCCGTGGTCTCCACTCCCCCACGTCAACATATTGTTGTATTCCTGCGTTCTTGTATTCCTTGAACATGTATAACCACATTCGATATAATCACTTAACCTCAAAATATGTATTGTATATCTTCTCAGAGTTTGATATACAACGATCAAAAGCTCCCCCCGTTTCGTGTCTCTGCAAAAAATATTGATAAATCTTCATTGCAATGTTTTGAAGTGTAACGAATTTCATTTTTAAACTCGTAATTACTTCCAGTCCACGTCGTGTTTTACTGCGCCTTATGAGTACAAATAATGGTTTTTAAAATTGATCGTGTAATGTTACCTGTAAAAACTGTAAATATTTTATTAGTATCGTTATGTGTGTTTGTTTTTATAGATCTCAAGATAGATCATTCTATCTCCCTGCGATCTTTGATCGTTGTGTTGATATCTGGCTATCTATTAGTTCTCGATCGTAGTGGTAGATGTTACCTTAATATGTGATGTTACTTCTCCTTTCTGTGAGGCTTACATTCCGTTTGGAACACTGACGTTGCACACATGTACCAACTTCACCTGCCACCCACACACTTATATTGTCTATAACAAGTATTTATTATACCACCAGTTGTAACTAGTTCTGAACAATAAATATAATTCATGTGAACCTCTTATCCTCTCATATGTACCACACTGCGTGTTCTCAACACTTTATCGGCAATCTTCTCTTAAACCCTAGAATACTGTTTTCTTATATATTCCATTGTTATAACACTGCGCCTATTCTCAGGATTACTACTAGCCCAAGTGGATTCTCAGATCTGTACAGTAGTAAAAAAAAAAAAGTAAAGTACTCCCGTCACGCCAAATGGCGTATAGGGAAATATGGTGTTTGTGACCCTACATTTTACAGACCTTCAGCACATGATTTTTGGGGTAATATGGTCGATATTACGCCCGTGCTGCTTTACTTTCCCAGAAAAAAAAATCCGGTACTCATTTAAGGCTGGGTGAACCCGGCAGCCGTCGGTTGGGATCGAACCCTACCCCTTGTCCTTTGTAGTCCAGTTCACTAACCACTGAGCTATCGCGGCTCCACATCTGTACAGCATTTCTACATATTTCGTTATCCAGTATGACTCTGCGTCTTCTCTATATTTTACAATCTAATATTACCAATTGCATTCTTATATCTATCACTTATAATGGTTATTACGTGTCCCACACATGTTGCTCTCACAGCCAAGCAATTTTTTTCACTTTACACCATGAATAAAGTCAGTGTCAACTTTACCCTAAGACTACCGTTCTCTTATTATCCCCATCACATAATGTGACACGTCTAATCCATATTTGGCAATTTAATTGATTGTTACCAGTACAATTTCTTGATAATCGTAGGATCCTTCTCGCCTAAATTGATGTCTTGTGACATGTTTATTATTTCTGTTTGTTTTATATTGTCAAATCCCTTAATATAGATGTGATAACATATGTACATATCTGTTTCAACGTCTATAACTCTTTCTATGTTCTTATTACATATAATGAAGTCTGACAATGGAGGGATTTTTTTCTTTTCAATAGAAATAGTTGAACGGAACCTTATTCCATATAACGAGAGAAACTTCGCGCTGTTTGATGTAACTGACTGCTTCTGCTTCAAGGACTGATCCTGTTCGCTCACACCAGGTCTCGTTCGTCGTTAGGTACAGACAAACAATGGCCTTTGGTATAGGAAATATTCAAGGAACACCAAGACTACAATACACTGTGAGGTTTAATGAATGAGGTCAACCTTCCCCATACTTAACAAATTACATTGACATCATCAATTTACTACAATTCCCATGCCTGGACTCACCAGGCCTCCTGTCAGGTTGTTCTACGAGCGACAGTCGACACTGCACCACTCTAAGTAATGAACTTGCTCCTCCTTCCTCCTGAACACCGTGACACTGCACCACTCTAAGTAATGAACTTGCTCCTCCTTCCTCCTGAACACCGTGACACTGCACCACTCTAAGTAATGAACTTGCTCCTCCTTCCTCCTGAACACCGTGACACTGCACCACTCTAAGTAATGAACTTGCTCCTCCTTCCTCCTGAACACCGTGACACTGCACCACTCTAAGTAATGAACTTGCTCCTCCTTCCTCCTGAACACCGTGACACTGCACCACTCTAAGTAATGAACTTGCTCCTCCTTCCTCCTGAACACCGTGACACTGCACCACTCTAAGTAATGAACTTGCTCCTCCTTCCTCCTGAACACCGTGACACTGCACCACTCTAAGTAATGAACTTGCTCCTCCTTCCTCCTGAACACCGTGACACTGCACCACTCTAAGTAATGAACTTGCTCCTCCTTCCTCCTGAACACCGTGACACTGCACCACTCTAAGTAATGAACTTGCTCCTCCTTCCTCCTGAACACCGTGACACTGCACCACTCTAAGTAATGAACTTGCTCCTCCTTCCTCCTGAACACCGTGACACTGCACCACTCTAAGTAATGAACTTGCTCCTCCTTCCTCCTGAACACCGTGACACTGCACCACTCTAAGTAATGAACTTGCTCCTCCTTCCTCCTGAACACCGTGACACTGCACCACTCTAAGTAATGAACTTGCTCCTCCTTCCTCCTGAACACCGTGACACTGCACCACTCTAAGTAATGAACTTGCTCCTCCTTCCTCCTGAACACCGTGACACTGCTCGGGCACTATCTCTAACTGCTAATGCTATACTACACCACTATAGGTAATACCATGCACATTACACTACTCTACTCTTAATAATTAGCGGGCGTATTCTCACTTGTGAACAATATGACACTGCTCGATCACTGTCTATAATTGTATTTCTGATGCTGCATTGCAGCACTATAATAAATCTCATGTGTATTCTCACACATGGACAATGTGATACTTCTCTGTCACTGTCTAAATTAAATTCTGATGTCGCATTGCACCACTATAAGCATCCCAGGTGTATTCTCACATATGAACAATGTGATACCTCTCTATCACGGTCTTTAATGAATTCCTGATGCTAAATTGCACCACTAGAATAATCTCATGCGTATTATCACACATGGACAATGTAACACTTCATACATCTAATGAAACTTGTCCTTGTGAACCATTGCATAGTCCGTCTCCCACTGAATGCCCCCGTTGCTAACCGCATCTTTTCGATGACCTCATACTTCTGCTAAGTTTAACTTGCTGCACTGTTTAACGGACTGTCTCACTTATTCTCTGTTGCTAGCTGCGCAACTATATTCTACTTTATCTTTTGATGAAGTCTGATTTCTACAACTATCCAGTCCACTGTCATAACACATGTACCACTGTATTGCCGCTCTGTGACTAAAGTCCGTTCCCCTCGGAACCCTGTATAAGGTCGGTTCCACTACCCCACTCTCATCCTATCATCCATTCTTTAATCCCTGCTACCTCCCTGCTTTAGCTATACTGGAAAATAAAACCACGCTCCGCGCATTTCTGTTCACTTTTATACTAGGCCCAATAGCATCTATGTTTCCCGTTCATTCAGTCACATGTGCAAGAAATTGCATTCAATGGGTTACTATTATTAATTTCAATGGTACAATTTATTTATAATGCTCTTTGCTCTACTTTCGATATAATTTACTATTGAATGTACATGTTCTGCTTCTTGTTCTGACCCTAAACCAAACCAATGCAACCTCACGCACTCACTACAATGTGTCGTTTTGGAATTACTTTCTTGTTGAAAATACTGTCAAGATAAAATATACATACATATATGTTTCTATTGTTGATTGGATTGAAGTGTTTTTTGAACTGCCTTGCTCTATAATAGTTTAATTATGAACATTTGCTTACGCTTTTATTAAGTTCATCTACAAATTTGTATCATTGGCCATATTTATTATTTCTAGATCCTGTGTATTAGTATATATACTTAGGATAGAATAAATCACATAATGATAGATAAAATATATAGCTTGGGTCGGATAGCTTAGTAGTTTACCGATATTTAAATGTAAATAACAAAAACATAATTATAACACAGACACAATAACATAGCAAAAAAGATTCGGGGGAAGGGAATAGGTGTAACATGATCTGACTCGTCACATGTCCAGAAATTAGGTTGATAAACACTCTCGGGCACTGAGTTTATTATTATGCGAAGCACACGGTCACAATTACTACAGACTCGACAAGTACTACAGTCTTAGCACTGCTTAGGGTTGCCAGATTAAAAAAAAAAAAAGTACTTTTACGCTGAATTTTTTTTTTCTTCAATTTTATTTACATATTTACGAACAAATGATTTTGTATATTGTTACCGGTAGTGACAATGAATTCGCCTTTATATTCAAACAAATTTATGAAAAATTATATACATAAACTAGAAATAAAACAATGCTCATATTCTGCAAAGACAATTTTCTTATTTACATTTTTAAAAACTCTCACCTAGTGTTTCTAGAGGCATTTTAATTGTATTTGCTTGAGGATTTGCCAGCTTTCAATAATCTTGCATCAGTTTTGACAAATTTAAAAAAATCAGCACATGAATTGTCAAAATTAACCATGACTCTGAGCTCTGCTTCAATCAGTTCTTAGGCTACACCTATTTCTTGTGTCATTCCATTTGTTTTTCACTAAGGAGAATATCCTCTCAACAAAGGCATTTGATCCTGGTATGCTAAATAAAAAATTCAACAATCTTTGAAATGTTTAGCACTTTATGTTCTGGCACAACAGAAAAAAAATGTAACCAGTTTGTGATATCACTGTTATCTTTGTTAATACTTTCACATAGAACACTCTGAAAGTCACAGAACTCTTCATACATGGCATCAACACATATGTGATCTTTCAATTTCAGAATACACACTGCAGTTTTTTCCAATTCTTCAAAATGAATTTCTTTATCCAAAGCAAAAGCTGCCAATGATGAATATGGATTATTGGCAGTCACATCAAACCTTTTGTCAAGATACTGAAGCATATCATTGTAAAATTTGTTAAAATCACTTGATTTTTTTTTTTTTTTTTTTTTTGCAGTGTTACAGACAAATCATTAATAAGTTCATTTGCATTGCTGCCATAAAAAACTGTCTTTTATTCTCTGTTTAAGCTTTTCGTTCAAAATGCACATTTGTTTGAATGTCTCCAAGACACTCAATTCACAACTTTCTAGTGTTTTGTTAACAGCATCCAACAAGTTTCCAACATTGTTTACAAAGTGAAAATAAATCTCTGGCAAAATGGCTTGCTCAGGGTCATCAATAAGAAAAACAGATTTCAATAACTTTGGGCAGTCATCAATACTCTGGAAGTAACTTTTGATTGCACCCCAATTTAGGAGAAGCCTATTTACAGCTGGAGTCAAAGACAGCCACCTCGTTGGAACATGTCTCAATATTTCAGACCATTCTAATTCCACAAAATTAAAAAATGATTTCAGTTCCTCTCTTCTTTTTGCTGAAACTGAGAAATGATTGTAAATTTTGAGGACTATGCTCTTTACATCAATATCCAATTTGTCTGTAGCATACTTGATTGCATTATGAAGTATGTGATTTGTACAATTGGCCTTCAATATATTTTCATTCTTTTTCAAACGTAATTGAAATACAGAATGTCTAATTCCAAAATTGACACTTGCATTGTCTGCACTATATGATGAAATGTGATTTATATCAAGATTATGTCTTTCTAAACTCTGCAGCACTAGCTGACTAACTCCACAAGCAGTTTCATCAGCATTTTCAATAAAATCCAGAAGTTTATTCTGCACTCCTTTCACTGAGTCAAAGTAGCGAAGGCAAACTGGAAACATCTTCCTGTTTCCCTTATTCGAGGCATCTGTTGCCAATGAAAAAAATCTCACACCTTGTTCCGAACACTTTAAAATATCTAAAAAATCATTGACACTTCTGGGTGCTAAAACATTCTTGACAAGCATTTCAGCTTTAGTGCGCCCACATGATACTTTTGAAGCAGTCACAGAATCTTTAAAAATGTGTGTCACAAGCTTATTTCCACAGTCCAAGCTAGAATAACTTTGATTATGTTTGACTGCATGATAAACCAAAGCCAGTTCACTCGCGACAACATTATCGTGTTCTGATGTATTGTTTACATTTACAAAATAATGTGAAAGTTTGTTTACACTAACATCATCATATTTTTCTTTTAGTTTATGCGTTTTAGATTCTGAATGTTGTTTTAAGTCACTTTGTCCACCATGAGAAATACTAAAATCTTTTCTGTATAACACACAGAAAGCTCGATGTTCGTTAGGTCCAGGTTTAACCCATGAAAACGATTCTTCCCACAATTTACGGTAACTTTGATTGTGGTGTAGTTGTAATTTTAATTTCTTCTTTGGAGGAGACTTCTTAAATTCCATATCACTCATTATAAAATAATGTTAACAAACTTTAAAATAAACTTACTAATAATATGTAGATGCGAGGATTGAATTGGATGGAGCGGTGAAACTGTGTTTACACTTCGACGATCGGAAATAAATTGATTCTTGTCGTGGGCTAGGACGGAAATTAAATCGCTTCAATATTTTAGCGCGGAACTACAATTTGCGCACTTAAAAGTATGATCCAGAAACAATTATACAAAACAAACCGCCGAATGGTTTAATTAATATTATTTACTACGAATTTATATATTATTTAATCGATATTAAAAAAAAATATTTACGTGAGCGTTAAAATACGGTGTTTTAGCGACTCCGGGCAAAGATAAAACGGAGTCAGCGAATTACGTGAAAAAACGGAGAAATCCGTAAAAAACGGTGTATCTGGCAACCCTAGCACTGCTAGGAGGTGGAGCAGTGTCTTGATCAACTTGTGTTGTTCGCCGATTCTAACGCAAGCAGACAAGCAATATCATCACTAATTTCTTTGAGCTCAGTTGTTAGATGGGTGTTTTGTCTTTCCCCCTTTCTCTCCTCCTCTTTCTTTTCTCTCTCCTGCTGTCTCTTCCCCCCTTTCCCCCTATTTTAGTCTTTGATGTAAATAGTTTTAAATGGTTATTGACCAAGAAAAGGCGTTCGATGGGATGGACAGGGAACAACTGTGGTCTGTATTGCCCTTGTACGGAGTGAGTCACCACCTAGTAGAGATATGCAAGAGCCTCTATGAAAATAGTCGCACTACAGTAAGATCTTCAGCAGGCTACTCTAAACATTTCACCATTAACTCCGGAATAAGAGAAGGCTGCGTGCTTTGCCCTTTACTCTTCATCACATATATGGACAATATATGCAAATTAGCCTGCCCAATCAAAGGAAGTATACCAACAAGGATGATAACAAGTGATAACACAAAAGAGAACGAAATATTCGTACCAGAAAACAGCAGGAGAGGAAGAAATAAATGAAATACTATTTGCAGACGACCAAGTTCTGATTCATGAAACAACTGAGGACCTGCAAGAACATATCAACCGGCTAAACAACACTTGTAAACAATACAACATGAAGATCAACATAAACAAAACCAAAGTAATGGCAATAGCGAGAAAGAAAGAAAAACTAAACATCATAATAGATAATACGACTCTGAAGCAATAGACAATTTTAAATATCTGGGTAGCACGTTAACACAAGACAATAACCAAGAACAGAGATAGATATAAGGTGTAACAATGCATGCTAAGTTATAGGCCAAGTATCAACACTATTGAAAAACAAAGCAATAACTACAGAAGCAAAAAGGGCAATATACAAATCAATTTTTCTACCAACTCTGTGCTATCAGTGCCAGAATTGGACGCTGGACTCTAGAACAATAAGAAAGATAACGACCACCGAAATGAAATGTGTCAGAAGAATTACAGGAAACAGCTTCAGGTGTAACCTCTTTCTATTTACAATGAAGTTTGAGTCTTCAATATGGTATTAGTGACCAAATCTTGATATGAGTGAGTGAATCTTTAATCTTTCAAATGTCAACGACAAACAACCACTCGTCTATAAATTCGATGAACAATCATATAATTAATGTTTATATCAACAGTGAAGGATTTCTGGCAGCACCAGTCGTCCATGCAAAACTCGTTCAAGATGAACAATTAATCAAGTCAAACGACAAACCACAAACCGTCTGTGAACTCATTGAAACAATCCCATGAATCACGATCATATCAACAGTGAAGGATCTCTGGCAGCACGAGTCGTCCATGCAAAACCCGTTCAAGATGATCACTGATCTACTGCCCCTTCCCCTGTTCATCCCTGGCCCAGCTGTCCCCACTCTCAACCCACCCTCTCCTTGTCAAATTTCTAACTGCTCTCTAAACTCCGTCATCGTATTTTTACGTCACTTTTCACTCTCTGCGCACTGTACTGCACTACTTATTGTGGCGTGCATCAATTCCGTCTTCGTCTCCTGACCCTTTAGTGCGCAATTTCGCGTCTACATAATTATTCGCCCCTAATATGTCCCAGTCCTTAATATATCTTAACGACTATCCGTGCTATCTATTAATTTAACTTCTCTGTTATACGTTGTTCTTTAATTCTCTCTTCCTCTTACTGTTTTTTTAGGTAACTGTCCATTTCTCCTCTTTTCTTCTTCTCTTACTACTACTTCGTATTTACCCTATTTGGGTTTTCTCCTCTCATCTTCTTCTTCTTGTCTCTTACTACTTTGTATTTACCCATTTCGGGTTTTCTCCTTTTCTTCGTCTTCACTTACTACTAATTCGTATTTATCTTATTTGGGTTTTATCTTCTCATCTTCTTCTTCTCTCTTACTACTTTGTATTTATAGCAGAGAAGGCACGGATAGGAGTATATAATAGAGGGGAATGGAGAATAGGGAAATATAAATTAAGCACTTGCGCGGGGAAGGGTGTGAAGGAAGGTACACACCAAGAGATAGAGTATAGGGAAATATAGATTGAGCACTTACTTATGCAGAAGAGAAAATGACGTGGAGAAAGGGTAAGGTGACCAGATGGTTTTTGCCCAAATACGGGACATTTTGTCATTTTCGCTAGAAAAAAACGGGACAAATATGGGACACTATTAGAAAAAAATGGGACAAATACGGGACGTTATAATTGTTTGTTAAATTTAAGGTACAAAAATGAAAGAAATGACTAAAAATTAACTCACCAGATTTTAATGATGGAATGTGATAACATCTAAATTTGTGATGTCACTGATGGTCGTTGTACTTTTTTGCAGACTGGATTTCCTTAAGAATATCTTCTTTGTTCTGTATGTACTCATAGAATTCTATACAACTCATGTCATAATTACACTTTGTTATCAGCAAGGATTTCAATGTTTCTATCTTCATTTGTGTTTTGTTTGTATCCCACAAATTGTTCATATGTGAAAACACCCTTTCTGTCGGAGCATTTGTTCCAGGCAAACAGAGACCAAACTCAACGATTTTAAGCAAGTTTGTGTAAGTTATATTTTGAGTTTTTAAGTGGTCAAAGATTTCTACCCATTTTCTGTCAACTGGTTTGTCCTCTTCTTCCCATTGTTTAATTTTATCTTCAGTTACATAAATCTTAGCACAGCTCACCTCATCAAATAATTGCCCGTCGTTTATTTTGATGCTATATTTCACACATTGACTGTCCAAAGCTGCTTCAATCTCTGACCAATTTATTAATCTTTTAAGCAGTATCCAATCTAGAAATTTTATTTCTTCCATCTGTTGCGTCCATAGATCCAAATAATCAAAACATGCAGAGTAGAAGGACTTGGCCGACTCTTTAAAGTTAGAAATGTCACTAATATCTCCATCTTCTTGTAGTTTCTTTAGTTTACTTTTAACAATAATAGGTAAAAAAAACTTCATTCCTTCTTTCTATGAATTTCAGTTTTAGATGTTTTAAGACAATGTACACTTCATTCATTGTAATATTTTGTACCTCAATTTTGAGCACACTTGTATGAAATGTTGAGGCCTGTGATTGAATGAAAAAGAGCCACGCTTCCGAGTATGCATTTTCAAAAAATGTTTTTATTACACTGGGACACTTCTCTTGTGACAGAAAATATGACTTTAAAGGAAGAAACATTTGTAAAATACGTTCGACTGCTGGTAACAATGCCAGCCACCTGGTTTTGCTGTAGCCTAACAGTTTTTTATAATCAGTGTCAACGAAGTCACAGAATTCCTTTAGTTTCTCAATTCTAACAGTGTATATATAAAAATAGCTGTATATCTTCACCACAATTACTTCAATGTCTATAGGCAGACAATCTGTTGCAGTTTGCATACAGTTATGTACAATATGAGCTGCACAATTTACACCTATTAAATTTCTTTCTAATTTTTCCTGTAATTTTGAAAAAAACATTGTTTTTTCCTGATCTTGCAGCACCACCAAAGTTACAATTAGTATTGTCAGCACACAACGCTAACATTTTGTGCTTAATATTGTTTACTTCCAGGGTCTCTAGAATGTAGTTAGATAAAATATCTGATGTCTCACCTACTAGTTCCTTAATTTCTAAAATCTTTACTTTGATTCCACAACTTGGCGTAAAGTACCTGACTAGAATCAGACATAATTTAGTGCTGCCGTGATTAGAGCAATCAGAGTAGACAGTTAAATAGTTGACAGATTCCAGGTCAGATTGCAAGCACCTTAGCGCTTCACGTTGAAATATATTTGTCAATATAGATTGTGATTTTGTTCTCGCGCACGCATATTGTGGTTCAAAACAAATCTTAATTAATTTAGAAGTACAATCTGTTGATCGAAAAGAGTGGTTGTGTTGGACAGTATGATAAACGAATGCGCCTTCTACAGCTGCTAGTTTGCGTTCATTACTATCGTCTGTCTTCTTTTTATTAAAAAACGATGTTATTTGATTGCTTGAGCTACAAGCTGATATGTCTGCTTTTGTGTGTTTATCTGTTTTTACATGTTGAACAATATCCGTCTTCCCACCGTGAGCAACAGAAAATTTACAACTACATTTCACACAATAAACGTCAGATTCAGATGATGTCTTTTTAATAAAAGGAAATTCTTTTTCCAAGTCTTTATTAAAGACACATTTTCTTTTTGGCATTTTTAATCTACAAGGATAAATTAAATAAACATTAAAAAACTAACACCACCGATGATAATTATTGTCAACAACAAATCCATACAATAAGAGAATATACTCAGAACTCCGACACTTTAACAAAACATTCTGAAAGTACGAGGCGTCTAAACATAATTGGCACGATTGTATTGAAAACGAAACTTAGAAAGCGGTGAAGGCTACTACCAAGAATTTGAGTAATTCTTGGAAATTTCTAGGTGGAAAATAAATCATGTTTATAAGTATTCACAAATTGCAATATCATTGATTTTATTGATTTACACTATGTCATTGCTAAAAACGGGACATTTACGGGACAAAATGGGAAATACGGGACATATGGGACCCACAAAAAAAAAAACGGGACAAGGCCAAAATAGGGGACATGTCCCGTTAAATACGGGACGTATGGTCACCTTAAGAAAGGGGCATGACGTGGCAGGGGGTTACGGTTGCGAGGTGACTAGAAGAGACTAGTCACTTGGAGCCAGAACATCGTACGGAGAAGACATGCCGGTAGAGTGATCAACATCAGGGAGACGAACAGTTGTATAGAGTAGATAGGTTAGGGAGGACAGGAAATTACAATGTAACAGGCCAATAGTTAGTGATAGGTAGAATATGTTAGGATGGTGCGTTCGATGGGGAGCGTACCAAAGTAGGGTAACGGCCGATTGTAGTTAGTTAGAAGAAAATAGTTAAACGACCATGATTAGACAAGGATAGGGGGAAAGAGAAGAAAGTAATACTATTATGAATATATAAAGATTGTCAAATGCAGCAGTGTAACATATTAAGTTAGAAAGATAGAACGGAAGAATGAAGTAATAAACAAAAGGCTCCAAGTAATAAAATAGAAGAGTTCGTGTTGAGATTATATTGGTTACGATTTGACTGTTGAGGCATTTATATCAACTTCTATAAACGGCACTACATCTACTATAAGTGAGACACTTATTCCGCTTCAATAAATAATGACAGGGCGTGCCAAAACGATCGGACAGAGGATATCAATGAAGTAAGCGTCAATAAATACAAACATCAATAGAAACAAGACGTCAATAAATGGTGCCGTGAATAAATACAAGGCGTCAATAAAAACAAGATGTCAATATATTCACCCATTTCGGGTTCTCTCCTCTGTTCCTCTTCTTCTTCCTCGCCCTTTCTCTTCCTCTTCTTCTCTGTTACTTCGTATTTGTCCATTTCGGTTTCTCTCTTCTCTTCTTCCTCTTCTTCTCTCACTACTACTGAGTTCGTATCTGTTTCTTGTGCTAACTGTTCTTGTTTTCGTATTCTTTCTTTCCTGTCTTTTAATCTTACCCTTCTTTCTGGTAAGGGTATGTCGTCTTCTTCTGATGATGTTACTCTTTCCTTTTGTACCTTTCGGTGTTGCCTCTGTTTCGTCCAGCTTCTTGTGTTTTGATATGGTGCCCTCTCTTCCCTTATTCCACCTGGCTCGCTGTCATAGACTGTAGATCCTGGGATCCGTTTTGTTCTATCGCCTCTTCTTCTGTAGTATTCTTTTCTTCTGTCATTCTGTTTATTCCGTGTTCTTCTTCGCCATCTGCTTCCTCTGTGGACTCTTTTATACACCATGTACCTTTTCTTTGTGGTCTACCTGTTTGTGCTTTTTGTCTTTGTGCTTCCTCTTTCTCTGACCATAAGGTCTCGTCTTTTCTTTTATTTCTTATGTGGGTTCTTATTTCCTTCCTTCTATATATGTGTTTAATCACATAATTTGTTTCCCGTCTTTTTAATACAATATACCCTTCTTTCCATTTTGGGCTTATTTTTGACATAGCTATATGGTTCTTGTACAATACTTTGTCCCCAACCCTATATTGAATATCCTCTTTATTTGTATCTTTTTGCATATTTTTCCTTTCTGCTCTCTTTAAATTTTTCCAGACCATTCTCTGAGTATCATGCATCTGCTGGATGATGATCTCATGTATCTCCTCCTCTACGTACCTTCTTCTTGGTTGTAATAAATTGTCTATCGGTAACATCGGATGTCTTCCGTATAGTAGAAAAAATGGGGAGAAGTCTGTACTTTCATTCTTATTTACCCTTATCGCAGATAATGCCTGATTTAGCTTCACGTCCCATTCCTCATCTCGGCCTTTTACCAATTTAGAGATTATGTCGTTCAAGGTTCTGTGCTGCCTTTCATTAATAACATTCCCTTGTGGGTGGCATACTGACGTTTGAATGTGTTTGATGTTTAACCTGCGTAAAGTATCCCTGAACTTTTGACTGGTGAACTCTCCTCCATTATCTGTAAGTATGCATTGTGGACACCTATATCTCGGAATGAATTCGTTTAACAAAATGTCTATGACTGTGTCTGTTGATTTATTGGGTATGGGGCTGCTTTCTGGCCATCTACTGTAGCAGTCTGTTGTGTGTAATATATATATGTTTCCTGATATTGTGGTGGGATACGGGCCCGTTATGTCCATACTAATCTTTGCATGGCAAAGTATTGTTTATCCATACTTTGCATGGGCCCTGCTTTTTCTGTTAAATTTCTTGTCTTACATACTCTACAGTGTACGGTGTATTGTCCGACATCCTTATATATTCCGGACTAGTAGTATTTTATCTTAATTGCGTCTATCACTTTATCCCTACCCATGTGTCCATTCTGCTCGTGATAAGCTTTTAGTACTTGGGATCTGAGTTGTTCTGGTATATATATACCTTCGGGTGTTTCCCCTCCTTTGGTTCTATATATGTTAACACCCCGTCATTCTGATCTATATGGAAATGTTCCCATTTGCCTTTCTTTCCTCTTTTTAATTCTTCTATGATGTTCTTTAGTTCTTTGTCTTTCTATTGTTCTTATCTGGTTATGCATATTTAGCATTCGTGTTTTTCCTGATCTCTGCCATTCGTTTCTTTATCTTCCGTTATTCTTTCCTGTCTTATTCGGTTCGTATTTATTATGTTAATTTGAAATGTTCTATCGTCTATGTCGCATGATTCTGTTTGTTCCTTTTCTATATTTTCTGTTCTCGGTAACCTGGACAACCAGTCCGCACATATATTCTTTGCTCCTTCTATATATTCTATTGTTGCTCCACTATTTTGTATTGATAACGACCACATATCTATCTTTCTATTGTTTATTGGACCGTCCAGTTTTGCTTTTAATGGCTTATGGTCCGTTCTTATAACAACTGTATTTCCTTACAAGTTTAAATGTAACTTTTGTATTGCATATTGTATGGCATAGGCTTCTTTCCCTATTGTGGCCCACTTTACCTGTATTCTACTTAGTTTATGTGATAGGAAATAGATCGGGGCTTCCCGTATAGTTGTTTTTCCAGTTGTATTGTCGATATTTGTGTTCTCATTTACTAAACATGTCCCTATTGCTGTATCCGAGGCATCTGTATATAGTATCATTCTTCCATCCTTGTTTGGGTGCGCTAGTATTGGGATCATCGTTAATCTTTCTTTTAGTGTGTTAAACGCCTGTTGACATTGTGGTGTCCATCTAAACTTATTAAACTTTCTTGTCAGTGTGGTTAGTGGCTCGGCAATCTCTGCGAACCCAGGTATGAATCTCCGGTAGTATCCACACATTCCTAAGAAACTTTTCACCTCTCTTACTCTTGTAGGTGGCGTCATTTCTTTTATGGCTCTTACCTTTTCATTGTCTGACATAATGCCCTTGTTGTTTACCCTGAATCCCAAATACTTTACTTGCTGTTTCAAAAATTGACATTTGTTTATTTTTAATTTTATGTTGTGTTGCCTAAGTCTATTAAACAATTGTTCTATATGATGCATATCATTTTGTTTAGTTTCTTAAGTGAAGATGATAATGCTGTCTATGTAGGCTTGTGCGAATTTATCACACCCTTGTAGTACCTGATTCATTAGTCCCATGTATGTCGCTGGGGCTCCTATTAGTCCAAATGTCATGACGCTCCAGGTGAACGACCCTACATGCGTATTAAATGCAAGTTTGTGTTTTATTGTTTCTTTTACTTCAATTATCCAGTAGTCAAGAGTACTGTACCAATCTGTGCCCTGAAACAATACTATAATGTCGTCTACTCTGGGCATCTGATAACTGATGTTTTTCGTAATTTTGTTTAGTGCTCTGTAATCACAACAGAACCTTTGTGATCCGTCTTTTTTCTTTACTATCACTACTGGTGACGACCATTGTGAATTTATTCTTGAGATTATGCCTGCCCTTAGCATATCATCCACTGCTTTCTCTACTATCTCTATGTTTTTCTATATGTCCTTATTTTGGTTGGTTCTGCCTTTTCTGTGTCTATGTCCATTTGTACTGTGCGCGTTCTCCCTAATTCAAGATCGGTCAGTGCAAAGACATCGTGGTTGTTTAACACTATTTCTTGTATCATTTGTTTGTTTTCTTCATTTGTTTGTATTTGTTGGATTAATTCCCTCTCTCTTTCCTGTGACAGTTTTACTGTCTTCCCCTGTCTTTCATTGTACTATTTACTTTTTTCCTTTCTTTTCCCTCGTCTTGTGATGTTCTTCCTTTTTCCTCTTCTTTTGTGCTTTCTTCTTTCCTCTGTTGTGTTAGTTTAATCTGTGCTACCACTTTACCCCTCTTTATCTTTATTATCCGTCACGATTGGTTTATTATCATCACTGGAAATGTCTGATTCTTTTTCATTTTTACTATCCCATCTATTACCTGTATATTCGGTTCTTCCATTATCTCCCGACTAGCTCTCGTTGTATTCACCACCTGACCTGGTGTGACGCAGTCGTTTTTCTTTAGCTTAGTTAATACTATGTGTACTTCCTGTGGTCTCAACGTTATATCCGTCTTTGCTCTGGCCAGTGTTACTATCTGTATGTCGTCCTCCATTTGCACTTCCGTATTTCCCAATTGTAATTTGTGTGTCCTATAATTGACTATTACTTTATTTTTATTTATCCAATCTCTTCCTATTATCATGGCCCCGTTCATTCCCTCTACCACCATAAAGACTTGTCTCATGGAGTGTGTACCTATTTTTATCTCCAATACTATCTTTCCTAACACCTTTAATATTTGTTCATTTATGGCTTCCAAATTATTTCTTGTTTTGTATATTTTTCTACTTCCCCCTAGTGATCTAAATGTACTTCCTTTTATCACGCTAACGCTGACTCCTGTATCTATTATAGTTCTATTTTTTTTGTTTTACTACTTGTACTATACAGGAACACGGTTCTTTTCTCCCCTCATTCATAATGAATTTATCAGGCATTCTTTTAGTGCTCAAAGTTGCCTGCCTCCTAGATCACTTCTGGCGTTTTCCGCCATTTGATATCTTCCTCCTCTCCCTTGTCCAATTTCTCTTACTGTACACTGTCTGGCAATATGTCCTATTCGACCACACCTATAGCACCTCCTTGTTTCTTGGATGCTATTTACTGCTTGTCTATGGTTCTGTTCTCTATCTCTTCTCCTTATATGATCTGTCTCTCTGTGGCTGTCTTGTCGAATGTGTCTATTTCCTTCTACTCTTTCTTGTTGTTGGTTGTCTTCTAACCTTTTTAATATACTCTCTTCCTCTATCGCTGCGTTTATTACCCGCGATAATCTAGTAGTTGCCCTCCTCGCCAACTGCAACTTCAACCCTCTATTTCTGAGTCCCGATATAAATGTTGTTACCAACATTTTGATTACTTGATCATTATCCACTCCCAGTCCAAACCCTTGTTCCGCCATTGCTACCATTTTGTCTCCATATTCTTGTATTGATTCGTTTCTTTGTTGCTGTATTGTTCTCATTGTGATGATGGCGTGTTGCTCGTCCTTATATTGTGCATATCTTTTTGCTAAATGGGCTCTGAGTTCTGGCCACGTTTCTTCTCTCAATTCCTCTGTTCTTCGCCTGATGCAGTTTGTTACTCCCCCACTGCTCGTTGCTAACGCCATGTCCTTCCATTCCGCTTGCGACAGGCATTTGCTTTTGCACCAAATTCTATCGCATTAGCCCATGTATCAAATCGTTCGGTCTCTCCGGAAAAATGTGGTATTCTCCTTGTTATCTCTTGTATTTGTAAATTATTTCCCAGCTTTTCTATCGCCGTGCCCATCATGTGTAGCGTCTGTCGCATATTTTCTTCTTGACCCATGGTCTCTATTCCTGTTTCCTCTTCTCGCCATTTGTGTCAGCTTATATTTACTTCTGTGTTCCACTAATAATTTCCTCCACCAATCAATACTTATGTCAAACAATTATTTGTTTCCTTAATTGTCGCATTACAAATATCAACATATTATTCATCAATAATAAAAAAATATATATTACCTTTACCGCTGTCCTTTTTATATCACCATCATGTGTGTCCTTTTATAATCAGTCTACTACTTTATTCTATTCAAATTTACCCCTTTCCTTGTTCACTATTACCTTACACCCTTATCTCCAACAAATGTCTAATGGACACACACGACTGTGATCTCTTACACAACTTTCAATGACTTATTCCTTTATGCAACTAATACAGTATAATAACTCGTGGAACAAATTATCTATACATAGTTCCACCACAACAAAATAGAAACTTCTACCCTAACAAATTGTTCAAGTCCATCATTAACTAGCATTACTTATGCCACTTCTCTTCTTTGACGATCCTTAGAATTTCCACTTTATCTTGTCCACAATATTTTATGATTACACAGTTTTACACTCGTATAGTCTTTGTACCGAACGTTGCTGGTTGCCAGCTGTACTAGCTGTCGGTCTCCTCCTTGACAACCTTGTTAGATGAATATACTCGGGACGTGCATCTCTGCCTGACTGCCTCTTAATTGATGGAACAGCAGCTCGAAACTGGTTAGCAAACTACTGCTTAGCTTCCCCTTGTGATCTCAGTATAGTTGTAGCCTCCTCTTGTGATCTCAGTATAGTTGTAGCCTCCCCTTGTGATCTCAGTATAGTTGTAGCCTCCCCTTGTGATCTCAGTATAGTTGTAGCCTCCCTTGTGATCTCAGTATAGTTGTAGCCTCCCCTTGTGATCTCAGTATAGTTGTAGCCTCCCCTTGTGATCTCAGTATAGTTGTAGCCTCCCCTTGTGATCTCAGTATAGTTGTAGCCTCCTCTTGTGATCTCAGTATAGTTGTAGCCTCCTCTTGTGATCTCAGTATAGTTGTAGCCTCCCCTTGTGATCTCAGTATAGTTGTAGCCTCCCCTTGTGATCTCAGTATAGTTGTAGCCTCCCCTTGTGATCTCAGTATAGTTGTAGCCTCCCCTTGTGATCTCAGTATAGTTGTAGCCTCCCCTTGTGATCTCAGTATAGTTGTAGCCTCCTCTTGTGATCTCAGTATAGTTGTAGCCTCCTCTTGTGATCTCAGTATAGTCGTACTTCTGTTGTTGACACAATTTTCCCCGCGACACTCTTGTTCGTTCAGTCATCTGGCTATTTTTATTGTAGCCGCTCCCCCACTTGTTGGAGGGGCCCGGCACCATTGTAACCTCTTTCTTGTTACAATGATGTTTGAGTCTTCAATATGGTATTAGTGACCAAATCTTGATATGAGTGAGTGAATCTTTAATCTTTCAAATGTCAACAGTTTATCAAGTCAACGACAAACAACCACTCGTCCATAAATTCGATGAACAATCCCATGAATCACGATCATATCAACAGTGAAGGATTTCTGGCAGCACGAGTCGTCCATGCAAAACCCGTTCAAGATGATCACTGATCTACTGCCCCTTCCCCTGTTCATCTCTGGCCCAGCTGTCCCCACTCTCAACCCACCCTCTCCTTGCCAAATTTCTAACTGCCCTCCAAACTACGTCATCGTATTTTTACGTCACTTTTCACTCTCTGCGCACTGTACTGCACTACTTATTGTGGCGTGCATCAATTCCGTCTTCGTCTCCTGACCCTTTAGTGCGCAATTTCGCGTCTACATAGGGACAGAGTAAGAAACACTGACCTGAGGAAGAAACTTGAAATTGAACCAGCCATCGAATACATAAAGAAACAACAGATAAATTGGTTCGGCCACATAACAAGACAAAAAGAACTAACAATGACTCAAAGAGCCATAAACAAACGCTACGAAAATGCCAGATTAAGAGGAAGACCGAGAAAGAGATGGATAAAGGGAATACTAGAGTCACTAGGAGGGATAACACCAGAAGAGGCCAACAGAAGAGCAAAGAATCGCAGATTGTATCTCCCCTCGACACCAACGGCAATGGAGGAAGGATAGAAGAAGAAGAAGAATGGTTATAATGGATTTACTTTTCATTATATTTTTTTTCACTCTGGATGAGGTTTGGTTATAGTTCTCCTGACACTCTCTTAGTCAGTCAGTAACTTCAGAGACGGTTTAATTAATTCGTCCTCTAAATTCCAATCTGCTCGAGCCTTAAGTTCTCGCGGTTAACCTTTACATAGTTCCCCCCCCCCCCCCCCCCCCCCCCCCCCCCCGATTCGTTGGTGCTTTTAACTATGACATGGTTTTTTTTTTTTCCTTTTCGTTGATGATGTTTACTTTGATATCATTTTCCCGTTTCGTTGATGATGTTTACTTTGATATCATTTTCCCGTTTCGTTGATGCTGGACTGGACTGGACTGGATCTGAAATGAAAAACTAAAATTCTCTCTATAAATTATCATTTTTGATAATTCATATATGACCAAGTCATAAGTCATTGGAATTTGAATGTGTGTGTATAATCGAGGAGGTTGTATCCGGGCAGGTTCCTTGTTGTGCTGTGTACACCACCTAGTTGTTCATTATGTTGTACGTGACGCCATTGTTGTTTGTAATTATATGACGACACACTCTGGATGATGATCTGGCTCAGCGGCGAATATTCAAAAGGGGCCACGACAACTGTAAAAATATTATCAGAGTACATACCACAATTACATTGCAGTTCAATCTATATGTACTACCAGTCAGCCGGCATGTAGATCAAGTATTTCCACACGTAACTAATAAATCAGCTTCAATGTCTGAAAATCAAACCCAGTACACAGACATCTACAGACCTTACAATGTGTATGACAACTATAGGTAGGCCATTTCAGAAGTTGCTTTCCCGTTACTATGATAACGATGATTTCAACTAATCAGATGGTTTACTTTCCCTTTATCGTAAGGTACACAAGTTTAGGAAGGACACGAGGAAAACATTACAAATCGCTCCCACAAATCATTGCGCTGCGTTTTTATATTTAAAAAAAAAAGTTGAACAAAGCTGTAAGAGATGCCGCAAAATTTTCTTTTCATAACTTACATTACAAATAAATAAAATATGATGCAGTTATAATTATGATAATTTAGGGAAATAATTTCAAGGAACTATTCTACTTAGTGCATTCAGAAAGTAATGCACCACAGCGGTTTTCTTGGGAACCACTAAATCAAAAATTATGCAATTTGTACACAGTAACACAGTATATATTGATATGTCATGTAAACATCGGTATCTTTCAGCATAATCCCCTTCCACTTGTACATCTTTACGCCAGCGCGCAACAGGTGCATGTATTCCTAGCCTCTATAGCAGTCCTTGTCTTCATCGTCTAGCCATTTCTTCACTGCACGAATCACTCCATCATTTTCTTCAAACCTTGTTCCATGAAGGGCATCTTTAAGTGGACCAAAGAGATGGAAACAGAATATTAAATCAGGGGTGGATGGGAGAGTATAGTCCAACCCAATCTGGTGATTGCTTCTTGTGTTGCCAGATTTGTGCATTGTCGTGAAGGAGAAGCAGGTCTGCTGGATTCTTGTGTTGCCAGATGTGTGCATTGTCGTGAAGGAGAAGCAGGTCTGCTGGATTCTAGTGTTGCCAGATGTGTGCATTGTCGTGAAGGAGAAGCAGGTCTGCTGGATTCTAGTGTTGCCAGATGTGTGCATTGTCGTGAAGGAGAAGCAGGTCTGCTGGATTCTTGTGCGGCCGAAATCTGCGGAAACGTCGATTGGGTTTTTTCAATGTCTTAATGTAAGCTTGCTAATTGATTCTCTCTCCTCTTGGTATAACATCCATAAGAATCACACCTTCAATTGAGTTATTGAGTTATTTGCGGGCCATCATCATTGCACTCCGAACATGTCCATAGGTGCTCAGATCCCACCCTAAGCAATTCCCTCAGTGTCCAGCGACTGACGACTCCAGTTCTATGTTGGTTGATAAGTCTTCTTACACGGCCACCAAGTTTCTCATTTCTGGCCGTGCCCATCTTAACTCCCATTTCCATCATCCGAAGAAGTGACGTTGATCTGTGTTTGTCGAAGTCCTGTGCTCTTCCACATCTCGGAGTGCATTGATGTCCGCCCGATCCATCGGTTGCCCGTCCTCAACGACAGCGCAGCTAGCCAACCTGTCCGCTCTCTCATTTCCCCGTACTCCCGCATGTCCAGGGACATAGACAAAGGTGACCTTACGTATTTTGGATTTCTGCAACGACTCTACCCATTGCATGCGTACAGAGCCCGCCTCCACTTTTTTTATCATGCTCATCGAATCACTCAGTATACATGCGTGGGTGTAGTCTTGTGACTCTAACCATTTGAATGCCTTGGTCACTGCCATCACCTCCATTGTCATGCTACTCGTGGTCATGGCGTATGCACCACTGTCTTCCTTGGCTATTCTGCCTGCCGAGCGTGCTGTGAATGCCCATGCACTTCTTTCGTGTCGTCTTACAGATCCGTCTGTATAGATGACTGCATCTTTCTCATCGGTGTTATCGCAGATGAGACCGTTGACCTCAGCATTAACCACGACCGGGTTCTGTTCCCTACTTTTCCTGTCGAGTGTGACAATACATGAGAAAGTCCCTTTGAATGACGTAGGCACCGGTATCCACTCCTCACCAACGCTGATATTGGTAAGCCCACAGACCTGTTTGATGACATCTTCTGCTCGGCCCACCCATGATTTGCCTCTTTTTAGCCTGGTACCTTTCTCTGTGTTGAGCACGTGGTGCAATGGATGCTCTGTATCTGTACTAATCTTCAGGTATGCTCGTGCTCTCCAGATCTTGATTCTGTCATCCATGGTTGGAAAGTCAAGAAGATACCTCATTGCTACACAGGGAGTGTCCCTCGTACATCCCAGGATAATGCGCATGGCTTCATTTTGTATTTTCTCCAGCCCATCAATTTGAGTCGTACTGACAGTAAGAATTGCCAGGGCATACTCGATTGGTGCGAGGACTAATCCCTGGAACAGAAGAGTAAGTAGCCTCTTCTCGATGTTGGCAGCTGCCATGACCTTCAAGGCGGCTAATCCTTTGCGGGATTTTGTTATCACATGGTCGACGTGGTCCCGAAAACACAGGCTGCGATCAAATTTAACTCCGAGGTATGTCATCAACTTGTCTCTGGTCACCTCATCAGCTCCCATTCGTACTACCGGTGTGGTCGTATTAACGATATGATTGTTAAGGGAGAACCATGAAACTGATGCTTTATTAGGATTAACCAAGGCACCTGAAACCCCACATCAGGAAGAAATGCGATCGAGTTCGTCTTGCATTGGGGAGGCGATTCCCCGTCTGTCTCTTCCCTGTCGATATACCATAATATCATTAGCAAAAGTCATAGTTCTTCCCCTCCCATCCAGCTGTTGGGCCGTGATCGTTATTGTGTACACGTTAAATAGAACTGGTGACAATGGTGAGCCTTGTGGCAGCCCAGGACAAATGGATGTTGGCTCGGAAGACCAACTTCCACATCTGAGTATCACCTTCCTCTGAAACAGTGCCGCGGCGATCCATCTAATGAGGAAGGGGTTCACCGCCAGTTTGAGAAGCATATGCATGAGATATTCAAATGGTACCCTGTTGTATGCATCCTCCAGATCTATAGCAGCAGCACACGTCTCCTGTCGTCTGTGGAAGCCTTCGAAGACGTCATAGGCAAATACTGCCGCATTGAGCCATGTCTCTTTGTTATATCTATAACCTCCGAGTGTGGGTGGGAATACGCGTTTCTGTTCAAGGTGACAGGTGAGGACACGGGCAACTATTTTCTCCAGCAGCTTGCCCGCAGTGATCTGCATTGTGATGATTCTGTAGGCACTGATCAGAGAATGGTCCTTGTTTGGCTTCGGTAGCGGTAGTAAGTAGCTGGGTAGCCACTCGTCCTTAATCTGGCCACTCCGAATACTGGCATTAAACTCATTGGCCAGTGTTGTCAAGTCGTCATCAGCTAAATCGCCTATGTCATCATACCGAACACCATCTGGACCAGGAGCAGTGTTGTGTGACCTTTTAAGTGTCGTGCGAATGGTATCGGTTGTGATTGTGAGATCTTCTTCCAGCCCTACATCCTTACACAAATTTGACAAAGATCCCCGTATCCTCATTCTTACAGCCTCATTTTTTGGTCCGTCTGCTCAATGTAGCGGGCAAGCAGGGCCTTCCCTTTTCTCTCATCAGATTTGTGCCATATCTGGCCTGTGCTCTGAAAGTCTGGTATACCTCTGTGTCGTGGTGTGCCATTCATGCACTGATGAAGGCGCCAGAATGTGGCTAGCGATTTTTCTAAGCACACTTTTTTACAGAAGTCATCCCATTTGGCATCCTTAGCCTGCTTAGCACATAGTTTAAAGTACATCATTTTTTGGTCGACCTCTACTTTCAGACGCTTCAAGAGCTCAGGTTGTGTTCTACCATACCTTCTGGCTTTATGCCATGTCTTGACCGTTTGTCTCTTGCTCCGCCAAGCTTCCTCGACATCTACGTTCCACCAGGGTGGCTGCGTCCATCTCTCCTGCCTCCTACGAGGGGCGCTCTATTACCTATGTCTGATTTTGCTAATGACGTCCTGGTCTGTTTTCTCGTAGTTGAATGTGTGGAGCTTTCTTCTCTGGCTTTTATTTCCGCCTTTCTCAATTAGGAGGACACATGGATAGTGATCACTTCCGTGGAACCCCAGTGCATTCCACCTGCAAATCTTCAATGTCTTAATAATGTAAGCTTGCTAATTGATTGTCTCTCCTCTTGGTATAACATCCACAAGAATCACACCTTCAATGTCTTAATGTAAGCTTGCTAATTGATTGTCTCTCCTCTTGGTATAACATCCATAAGAATCACACCTTCAATGTCTCAAAAGACAGTGATCAGGACATGTCCAGCTGAAGGAGATGTCTTGACTTTCTTTATTCGTGGTGAGTGCGGATGATGCCACTCCATTGATTGTCTTTTTGTTTCATGTTCAAAATGATGCCCCCAGGTTACGTCCCCTGTAACAGTGTTAGCCAGAAAGTTCTCTCCATCAACATTGATATGCTCCAACAGTTCAGAAGAATTTGCTTTTCTTTGCAATTTGTGAAATTTCGTGGAACGCATCTTGCACAAACATTAGAGAATCCGAAAGTTGTTATTATTGCTTTTACACTACCAGTGCTGACTGACAGCTTTAATTAAGGTCAGTCTTTGAGTAGTAATGCTCCATCAGCAAGAATAATTTCCCCAGCGCATTTCAACTTCTGAGGGAGCCGCGATAGCTCAGTGGTTAGTGAACTGGACTACAAAGGACTAGGGGTAGGGTTCGATCCCAACCAACGGCTTCCGGGTTCACCCAGCCTTTAATGGGTACCGGATTTTTTTCTGGGAAAGTGAAGCGGAACGGGCGTAATACCGACCACATTACCCAGAAATCATGTGCCGAAGGTCTGTAAAATTTATGGTCACTAACACCATATTCCCTATACGCCACTTGGCGTGACGGGGGTACTTTACTTTTTTTTTTTTATATTTCAACTTCTCTCCAGTGATGGCTGTGGCAGGCCGTCTACAGCGCGGCCAGTCAAGAAGCTCCGTATCTCCGCTTTCCGATTGTGTTCTTTCTCTGAACCCAGCGACCTACTGTGCTCCTGTCGGCTGAAAAACTTCCATACACATCACATAGGTGCTTGTGAATGTTCACAACAGTTTCCTTCTCTAAAACGATAAATTAACAATTCACTGCTAAAAACACAAGTTGATAACTTGCTCCATTTCAGCTGTTTAGTGCAGTCGTTTTATTTAGCCGATTGCAGTACAATTTGGTGAACACAATCAACACGTGCCATATTTAAAGTGTGCAAAACGTCATGCTTCTATGTTTATTATTAGTTGAGAAAACCGATGTGGTGCATTATCTTTTGATTTTGAATACCCCCGAGCACAGCGTAAATTGCTGTAATATTTCGTTGCAAATTATCAGGTTAAAGGTCAGCCAAGAAATTCGAACAACCGCACGGAAGTAAACTGCGTACGAGTGGGGGGAAGGAATGTATGTGACAGATGATATTGTTGAGTTTTGTAAATATTGGATATGCCCTTTTCACGAGGAAATGGCGTCGAGAGAACTAGCTTGCAGCAAGAATATTAAAATCTAAATAATACAAAAGGTTGTCTGGCGGGACAGATAAGGGGAAAGTCTATTTTGTTGCAAGGAAAAAAGATCGACGAATGAACTTGCTGTACAAGTAATAAGCTAATGTAAGTATATGAGTAGTCTAAGTATTTGTGGTAATAATGATAAATAACTGTCGAGATCGAAAGTTGTGGAGAGACATGATCACCTACGCCAGCAGGCCCGGTACTTGATGATGATGATGAAGTATTGGTTATACATGTAATGTGAGCACACATGACGTCATTCAAATTGGAAACCACCATCTGGAGTTTTAATGTCCATGTTTCCTTACCAAGGATACCAAGATATGTTTCTGTGTGTGTGCTGCTATCAAATTATATGATGATGATGATGATGATGATGATGCGGTCGCCCGATGATTTGAGGTATTCTAGCGGATACGAACCGTAGACTTCCTCCTCGTCATCCGCCCTTAAAAGGACGTTAAGTGGACGTAGTTACGTTGTGTTGAAGTTTGCAGTGTAACACTGTGATATCTGCGCCTTTCGGCCCAACACATCCGACTTCAGCCGACATTTTTGAGTACCGGGTTTGTCTTCCCTCTTCGATCCCTGCTCGCTTGGCCAGACTAGACAGGTTAGTCTGTTTCTGGAGGCACCGCGGAGAGGTGTAGCAGGGTCTGGATGGTTCTGGTTCACCGATCCTGGCGCAAGCCATCAGTTATGAGTCACTGACGACTTCCAGCTCTGGTGCTGGGTGGGGCGCGCCTTCGCCTCCATCAAATTATATGGTGAACTTTCTCCGTTTTCCGTAGCTCATGTTGGCAAATCTCGTGTACCATTGTAGTTAACGATATTGTTTGAGACGTTAATTCCACAAGTTGGACATCCGAGTACAAGACAGCAGCAGTGAGAATCACTTGATAAAATCATGAAGAAAGCATCCCTTTTTTTTTTGTCCGACACGTTGTGTTCTTCCTATAGAAATACACGAACACTGCCGTTTCAGCGTCTGTCCCTGTTGATCATAACCTTACAGTATTAACAAATGTAGAGCACGGCGCTATCGTTAAGTTCACTTGGCGTTGTCCTATGTTGATGATGTTCCCTCGATAGTTCTCACTATGTCGTTAGGGAACCTTGCAAATCCTCTCTACTTTCCGCTTCTCTGATTACATTCTGAATCCATATTCCTTGGCTTGGGCTGAGTCAGTATCTTCCATCGGTTACTAGAGCTGTTGAGGTAATATTCTCGTAATTAATCGGAAGAGTCTTAGAATAAGTGATCAAATGAACTCAGATGAATTGAATGTCTGCAGCAATTCAACAGTTACAGTTTGATCCATGACTTGTCAATGTCATTTAATTACAAAGTTAATTCTTCATCAGTGAGAAACGGGATCCCATAATGTAGTCGTTATTGTCATTTACTTATATAACTTCTTTTAAACTGTGAACATCACGTCAAGAAGGTTCTCCTACAAAACAGAACTTGGCGTTCTTGGTTCTGTCTAATAATACAAGAAATGATTGTTCCATTTTTGTTAGCTACACAACGATTATCTCTACAATACCTTTATATTGATCCGATTAGCCCCATTTTTGTCTATCACGAGTTTATCAAATGTGTGTCTTTTTCTCTGGCCTACCTTGTATACTTTACTACTGTTTTGGTGTCTCATTTTGTAAGTTCATCTTACTATTTATTCTGTCATCTAATTGCCTGGTTACTGAAGTGATTGTTTCTCCCGGTGTTGACTGTCATTGCTGATTTATTCACCCTGTCTCATATCTCAAATATCCTGACATGATGTTCCCTCCCTTCTAGTAAGGTCTGTTGGATTTTTCTGTTCTATCTCTCTCTGTGCTTCAGCCGTGGCCAAAAGTGTTACTAATCACTTATGTTTCTCTCTCTGTTCATTTAGCGCCAATTCTATATTCGATTCAATTCCATGACATTTATGTCTGCCAAAGTTCTAGCAACTCAAAGTCCGGCTGACTGTCTCCCTCTCTCAAAGTGTATTTGCTCATTCATCCTAACTGTTGTTTATTTGTAATAGTTCGCACTGTCGTCGGGCACCTATTTGGCCCGTAATGTCTATGCTGACTACTGTCTGTGAGATGGCCGTACTAATATTGTAGCTCCTTGGTTCGCAGCTTACGACTCGCCGTGTTGTCTAGTTGATGTTCTTTGGTTATGAAAGGCCCCGGTATCACTGCAAACGAATTAAAATCCATAATTGCTCAACCGCCCGTGCCAGTGGAATCATCTGAATTAATGACTCATCTTCCAAACAAAGAAAGGTAGCTGTAGTACCCATTATAGCAATCTCAGCACACGCCAAAAGACATAAGGCGAAACCGCACAGAAAGTGAACACTGCCAACTGTTCCCTGCCATCTGATAGCATCATTCATCGTAAACAATTGGAATATCGAAACATTATCAAAACGGATGAAACACACAGCTCACGGTGTGCACAGAGCACTTAACTCAGTAGCTCCTGCAACAAGCCGGACTTGGAATATGAGGAAACAGCAACAATGAACACTTTTATACATAGCCTTTAATGGTTCCTGCCGCCTATCCACCATATTGACCGGAAGTTCACGTCCTCCTGTTATTATAAATCCTGGCTGTAGTTAGATGCACATAAGAGCGGCCATGATCGGGTCCAGATAAGAAAGTTGACCACCTTTAAACCGACCGCCATTGTGGCCCGTTCCGTAGTTGATGTGTTGAGTGTCTGCTGGCATCCGCACAGCTGACGCCCACTTTGTGATTAGCGTCGACTTCTGGAATCCGACTTTTCTGATCAATGCTAGATCCTCGCTGAAGACTTCATTTCTGTGCCCTATGGCTGACGTGCCACAGAATTCCTCTTGTTAATTTAGATACTTCGCGTGGAGTTTTGGCGATGGTTCATGCAGCCTACTGACATGCGGCCTGCATTTCCACCGTTGCTCGTTCATCACCCTGACCGACATACTTAAAGATTGACTCAAGAGAATCAACAATTATGTGTTCATACAAAGGCCATGTTTATTGTAACTAAATACACTTCCACTCGTGCGCTCGAGCAGACAAATTGACGAACTGTACGCTCTGAAATACTGGTACGGTTCAATGGGCACATTCACAGAATTTACTGATGTAGGTGTCACGCCCTCACTAGTTACACATAATGATTAATCCTAAGGCTCATTCAGGTGCCTGACCACTCATCCAGCCTCACAATAAGCCGAACTTCGATTAGTTGAATTATAATATCACACAACTGATGAACTCTCTGCTGCTTCCACGACACAACTTCAATAGTTCATGTGACAACACTAGTCACTATATGTCTGAATATCACAGCTGACGAACTCTCTCCTACTTCCACGACACAACTTCAATAGTTCACGTGACAACACTAGTCACTATATGTCCGAATATCACAGCTGACGAACTCTCTCCTACTTCCACGACACAACTTCAATAGTTCACGTGACAACACTAGTCACTATATGTCCGAATATCACAGCTGACGAACTCTCTCCTACTTCCACGACACAACTTCAATAGTTCACGTGACAACACTAGTCACTATATGTCCGAATATCACAGCTGACGAACTCTCTCCTACTTCCACGACACAACTTCAATAGTTCACGTGACAACACTAGTCACTATATGTCCGAATATCACAGCTGACGAACTCTCTCCTACTTCCACGACACAACTTCAATAGTTCACGTGACAACACTAGTCACTATATGTCCGAATATCACAGCTGACGAACTCTCTCCTACTTCCACGACACAACTTCAATAGTTCACGTGACAACACTAGTCACTATATGTCCGAATATCACAGCTGACGAACTCTCTCCTACTTCCACGACACAACTTCAATAGTTCACGTGACAACACTAGTCACTATATGTCCGAATATCACAGCTGACGAACTCTCTCCTACTTCCACGACACAACTTCAATAGTTCACGTGACAACACTAGTCACTATATGTCCGAATATCACAACTGACGAACTCTCTCCTACTTCCACGACACAACTTCAATAGTTCACGTGACAACACTAGTCACTATATGTCCGAATATCACAGCTGACGAACTCTCTCCTACTTCCACGACACAACTTCAATAGTTCACGTGACAACACTAGTCACTATATGTCCGAATATCACAACTGACGAACTCTCTCCTACTTCCACGACACAACTTCAATAGTTCACGTGACAACACTAGTCACTATATGTCCGAATATCACAGCTGACGAACTCTCTCCTACTTCCACGACACAACTTCAATAGTTCACGTGACAACACTAGTCACTATATGTCCGAATATCACAACTGACGAACTCTCTCCTACTTCCACGACACAACTTCAATAGTTCACGTGACAACACTAGTCACTATATGTCCGAATATCACAACTGACGAACTCTCTCCTACTTCCACGACACAACTTCAATAGTTCACGTGACAACACTAGTCACTATATGTCTGAATATCACAACTGACGAACTCTCTCCTACTTCCACAACACAACTTCAATAGTTCACGTGACAACACTAGTCACTATATGTCCGAATATCACAACTGACGAACTCTCTCCTACTTCCACGACACAACTTCAATAGTTCACGTGACAACACTAGTCACTATATGTCTGAATATCACAACTGACGAACTCTCTCCTACTTCCACGACACAACTTCAATAGTTCACGTGACAACACTAGTCACTATATGTCCGAATATCACAACTGACGAACTCTCTCCTACTTCCACGACACAACTTCAATAGTTCACGTGACAACACTAGTCACTATATGTCTGAATATCACAACTGACGAACTCTCTCCTACTTCCACGACACAACTTCAATAGTTCACGTGACAACACTAGTCACTATATGTCCGAATATCACAACTGACGAACTCTCTCCTACTTCCACGACACAACTTCAATAGTTCACGTGACAACACTAGTCACTATATGTCCGAATATCACAACTGACGAACTCTCTGCTGCTTCCACGACACAACTTCAATAGTTCACGTGACAACACTAGTCACTATATGTCCGAATATCACAACTGACGAACTCTCTCCTACTTCCACGACACAACTTCAATAGTTCACGTGACAACACTAGTCACTATATGTCCGAATATCACAACTGACGAACTCTCTGCTGCTTCCACGACACAACTTCAATAGTTCACGTGACAACACTAGTCACTATATGTCCGAATATCACAACAGACGAACTCTCTCCTACTTCCACGACACAACTTCAATAGTTCACGTGACAACACTAGTCACTATATGTCCGAATATCACAAAACTGATGAACTTTCTGCTCCTTGCCCATCTTCCCCAACGACTCTAATCGACCAAATTACCTTGACGACCATCCTCAGTTCATGACCGGTTCACACCGCCTTGCACTAATCTAGTAGCTAATCAGTTTGACGTACAATTCAAACCTTCTTGATGCTCTTCTTGTTTCTTGGTCACAACTAACAGAACTCAAACTTAAGAACACCAGTACCCTCTTCATAGGTTGGCAGTCACGTGGCATCCTGGTTACCCTGCTCGCGGGCACCGTCTGAATAACCCCCCCCCCCCCCCCTTCTACAACACTATGTAACACACCAACTCTAGACATCAGAATGAAAGGAATCACTGTCATAGACATTGAATTAGCAGTGAAACACGTGGCTAAAGCCTCTAGCAGAATTGAAATAACTGCAGAGATGCTGAAAGCATTTAATACTCGAAGCTTATTTCACTTAAGAAAGTTAATAAAATTTGGGATGAAGAAAAAGTTCCTGCAAACTGGAAGAAAAGATCATTATCCAACTACCTAAACAAGGCAATCTAAAAGATCGCAATAACCAGAGAGGAATTACGCTTTGTCTGTTGACTACAACGTTTTCTGTAGAATCATGCTGAACAAAATAACAGATGCGGCAGATAATATTATGTGCGAAGAACAAGCAGGATTCAGAAAAGGGAGAAGTTTTTTTTTTCTAAAAAAGAAATTGTTTCTGAAAAGGGAGAAGTATTTTCTGGAAATAAGAAATACTTAGCAAGAAAACTAAACTTAGAATGTTCAGCCCAAATGTATTACAACACTTACCTACACATGTGAAAGTTGGAAAACAACAAAAGATGTATATGGATGCATCTGTGTGTGTATATATATATATGTAGACGTGACAGCTTTTCAAGCTGTCAAATAACTGTAGAGTCCTGGATGTCCGTGAAGTCTGATCAACGCTCAACCCCCTTTTGTGATCGATGTGGTAGTCATTGCTTGAAACTTCGCGTTGCTTCGTTGCCGCTACTGTCGTCTTCCCTTGGGCCTGGCGAGGTGGCCCTTCCCAATCATCGTTCCTCGCTAGACACTTACAAAACACAGATTGCCTCTATGAAGCAGTCAAGGAACACCCTGTTAATGACACACTCGAGGTTTATTGAAGGATCTTCAGCCTTGCACAACAATGTACATCAGTGGTGGCCAACTTGAGGTTGCCCGAGGGCCGGATTAAAGCCAAGACCCGCGGGCCACACTTAAGAATATCGTCAAAAATGACAGTAGGGACCTATGCGATATAGTAATATATAAATAATGCTTGCACTTTGACTACATATTTGATTTGTAACAAATCCATTAATTATTCATTTTAAAATTACCTTTAATGTCTCAGTGCGACGATTGTGACTTGTCACAGCTTTCCACCAGAGATTTGAAGTCCACTTCCATTTTTGACGTGGCGATTCGGAGAGTATGGGACAATGTCGAATCGGTCATTCTGTTCCTGGTCTTAGATTTAATTAACTTCATGGAAGAGAATGTTGTCTCGCAGAGATATGTGCTGCCGAATATAGAGCACATCTTTAGTGCCCATTTTCTCAGACACGGGTAACGTTCATTTGGTAGCAATTTCCAGAAGTCAGCTCCTAATGCCTTTACAGTACTGAGGAAGGGGTCACACTGAAGGTCACACAACTCTAGTTGAAGATCTGATGGCTGGCACTCCACTGTGCACTTAATTGGGTTATTAAAAAGTTCCGTTTGCGGACGAAACATTTCAAAATCTTGAAATCGTCGATCAAATTCACAAATCAAATGTTCAATGTCAGCTGCGTACTTACTGAAGTTTGCACTTTCTATCTCTGACAACAACTGCTTACAACTTGAAAAATGGAACAGATCATTTTTTTGCAAAGAAAGTCTAAATAGATTCAGCTTCTTTTTAAAACCATCAACATATCCCATCAATTGAAAAATGGTTTGCTTTTCCCCTTGTAGCTGCAAATTCAATATGTTCAAATGTTGTGTGATGTCTGTGAGATATGCCAGATTATGAAGGAAATTAATGTCTTTGAGTGCATGTTGAAGATCAATGGAGCATGGTAAGTTCTCTCGCAGGAAGTCATAAATGTCATTCTTCAGTTCAAAAAATATTATTAAACATTTCCCTCGACTAAGCCATCTTACTTCTGTATAAAGCAGGAGATCACCGTAGCTAGAATCTACTTCCTCTAAAA
Source organism: Megaustenia siamemsis (assembly GCA_032433765.1). NCBI lineage: Eukaryota > Metazoa > Mollusca > Gastropoda > Stylommatophora > Ariophantidae > Megaustenia > Megaustenia siamemsis. The sequence goes on from JAVIAB010000050.1 coordinate 3,358,052, forward strand.
ATGATAAAAACTTCCTGTGATTTAAAGACTGGTGTCCTCCTCTTATCAAATTTGTTATTTTCACAACAGTAGCCATGGTGTCTTTTAGATTTATGGACTTTGCACAAAGGGCCTCTTGATGAATTATGCAATGCAATGTAGGTACGTTAATTTTGTTTTGCTTTAGAAGTCCAACAAAACCAGTATTTGAACCAATAAAAGCTTTGCAACCATCAGTACACACTGCAGACAACTTTCCAAAACCACCTACTTCATCTACGGCACTATGAACTGCAGAAAATATGTCTGTCCCTCTACAAGTGTCATGCAAAGAGCAAACTTTCAACAATTCTTCAATAACAGTAAAATCCTCCTGGATAACTTTAACAAAAATAAGAAGCTGGCAAGTGTCAGTGATGTCAGTACTTTCATCAATCGCGAGCGAAAAATATGAGCAGTTTTCAATACAAGATTTTAAATTTTGAGACAGTTGCAGACTGATGTCTTCTGTTCTTCTGGCTACAGTTTGTTTTGAAAGAGGCACAGATTCAAATTCTTTGGCTATTTTTTCTTGACCGAATGCCTTTGCCATTTGAATCGCACATTTCTTCACAAAATTTCCGTCAGTAAAGGGTTTTTTAGATTTTGCAAGCTCATAGGTAACTGTATATGATGCAATGATCGATGACTCTTTAATTTTATTGCCCTTTGTATACATACTTTGCTGTTGATTCAACTTTGTCTTCAGCTGTTCAACCAAAAGCTTCCTAGCTTCAATGCTATGTTTCTCATACATGTTTTGATGATGTGTGGCATAGTGCCGTTTTAAATTATATTCCTTCAAAACGGCTAACACTTGAACGCAAATTAAGCACTGAGGTTTACTATCCTTATTGAAGATGAACAAATAATCTAATTCCCATTCAGGTTTAAATATGCGATTTTCACAATCAACTTTTCTACGTTTTAACATGATTTAATACAAAATCTCACATCAAAGTTAAAAGTCACAGAATGTTGGTCCACTATCGAAAATAAGTCCAGATTTGACAGTTATACACAGACTTGTGTTTGACAATGAAATCAAAAGATTGTGACCAAATAAACACTTTGCAGTCATTTTATGGACAAGACAAGACGATGGGATCAAAGGGAATGAAGGCGAACACAGTGAAACATTTTGAATGTAACTTCAAAGACAGAATTAGAGCTACGAAGTCCCCTCACCCCTGTCCCTCCCAACCTTATTAACCCCTTACCGCGAAATGAAAGAGCCACCACAAGTCCAGACGACAAATGTTGAGCCAAAGATCTGACGCTATCACCGTACTGACAATAAAGCAACTTTGCGGTACCAACTCGAAGCAAAGACTTTGAATATTGTCGGCACCATTAGTTGTGCAGTGTGTGTGTGTGTGTGCGCGCGCGCGCGTGCGTGCGTGCGTGTGTGTGTGTGTGTGTGTGTTATTATTATTTGAAATTATGTTGCCAATCTAGCTGTTGCGAGAAATTGACAGAGATTTTCAAATTGTGTATTCTTGAACGATAGAAGAGTTAACTCCGACACGGATTAAAACCAGGAGAAATCCGCTATTAGGGGTCAAAAATGAAGTAAGTCCGTGGAGCTTCGCGGGCCAAGAAAACTAGGCTGGCGGGCCGGATCCGGCCCGCGGGCCGCCATTTGGCCACCCCTGATGTACATTATTACAACAGCAGCAATGTTTGTTAATGGCATTGCTCACAGTCATTGGTAACTATGATGCGTAACGCATGCCCCTCAGGCCACCTTACACTTTGGTGACCTCCCGGAAGGTTAGAGCCGATTCCACTTAGTCGGACTATCTTGACGACAATACACAGGAATCTTCCCACCTTCTATCTGTCCCTGATCTCATCATCATCAAGTACCAGGCCTACTGGCGTATGTGATCATGTCTCTCCACAACTTTCGATCTCGACAGTTATTTATCTTTTCTGTTGTTGACCTTCTGCCAAGCCATTCTCTTAAGCTGTCTGTTATTTTTTCTCTTTGCTTCCCTATATCTCTTCGTCCCTCAATTTTTCCAGTTGTTACAATATATTCCAGTTGTTCTCTTCTCATTACATGGCCAAAAAATGATGATTATCTCTTCCTAACATTGGAAATTAGCTCTCTTTTTGCTTGGACCTTTCTCAGAACCTCTTCATTACTCTTCTTAGCTGTCCATGGTATTCTCAACATTCTTCTGTAAAACCACATTTCTACAGACTCCAGTGATTTTCTTGTCTGTTGTTCTATTGTCCATGACTCGCATCCGTATGTTAAGACTGGCTCTACGTAACATTTAAGAACTTTTTTTCTTGTTTCTATTGTCAAAAATGGATTGCATAGTATTGATCTATGAAGAGGAAATCTCCCACTGTTGTCTGTTCGTGCCTACACTAGAACATACGTTTTTGAGCCGTATTCGTCGAGATATGTCTCGCTGACTTTTACTTGAATCATTTGTCGCTTGAATTCACAATCTCCTCTAATATTATTTATATTTAGTATTGAGTAGCAATACAGCAAGAGCTGTCTCGCTCTCTGTCACGAATATTATTCGTTACCACTGTACAGCTGTCATTTAACTAATTTCGATGCTACATTGCCTCTTTAGAAGAACATACTTCTCACATCTACCGAACTTGTCCTTCCCCCTGTTTCACAGTCCGTATCCCACTGACGCTCTGTTGCTAACCGTATCCCACTGACGCTCTGTTGCTAACCGTATCCCACTGACGCTCTTCAAGTTTAATTTGGCGCACCGTTTTACGGCTTTCTCACTTATTCACTGTTGCTCGCTGCGCAACTATATTTTAGTCTGATTTCTGCAACGGTCCACTGTCCTAACACGTACTACTCTTTAATCCCTGCTACCTCCCTGCTTTATATATGTATAGATAACTAATTTAAGTAATAAAGCTAAGGGAGGTTGGCCCGCCTGGGTCATGACTCCCTGGCGTCGACCTCCTCCTGCACTGACTCTAAAGCTTACAATATATTCTGTATAAAATAACTACACTTACTCTACATAACACTTTTTGTCGATTCTACTGGCTCTCTGTACAAAGCCAAAATGTGCAAACGCTAATATGCACGTCTTGATGTCACCTCAGCGAAGGGCTGTAACTCAATGCCTTTATAGATACAATGTTCTGCGACTCTTCTGCAGATTCTGCGAATGTGGCTGTGTTCTGCTTGGCCCGTTTCGCTGCTCGTTGAATCTGGCCGCCCGCTGCACTAATTGTCGGCCCCTGACAAATCTTGCTGGTCTGGACTCGTGATTTGCTTATTGACTACTATTCTTACTTGACTAAGACGGCAGTTTTTGAATGGCCAGGAAAACTGACTCAGTTTCCCTTCGTGATATTGTTATGTTGTGTACTTCTAGCTAACTTTCTGATATGACAGCCCCGCAGAAATCTGAGAACAAAGTCTTCCCCGCGACCCTGACGTTCATACTTCACCACACCGTTCTACAACCACACACTGACGATAATTTACTGTTCACAGTGTCCACTCATAGTATGAACTTAAGTTTATTAACAGGTATCTTGTCAAGTAACACAATAGTAAAAAGAAAGCCAACCGGCAACTTACACTGCGCTCGGCTGCTCATACACACGAAATGTCCTGCAGGCACTGTTCGCTACAACCATGCCTCCACCAACTCTCGCACTCTATTTGTCTACACTGAAATTCCGCTTAATCTGGAACTTAATCAAATCCCTAATTTAACACAGTGTCGTCTAGACTTAACCACAAGACTTACGTCTATTTTAGTCTAATGTTTAGACACTCTTTGGACTAACTGTTAGTCCCTCTTGGCCTCCATGAACCATTGACCTACCGCCTAATCTCAAGTTGAGGTTTGTGCTGCAGTCACCTCCCCAGCCGTCCGCCAGAGTGAAAAGAAAAATTTCACTTCCTAACCTTGTATTTCGACTATATCTTTCACCTCCAACCAATCACAAATCCCCTTACATCCTCTGCCTATTTCTAACTGAACCCTCTTATCGGTCACGGGAATTCCATTATTCTGTCTGAGCTCACTTCCCCACTTTCTTCCCGTGAAGTGCCCACGTGCTTCTCCTCACACACTTACCTAGGGTTGCCAGAACCTTCGAAGCAGAAAGCGGGACAAATGGTACTTTTTTAGACGCGAAAGCGGGACACATCATGTAAAGCATAATAGCCATAGGAAAAGTCAGAGATAGCACACACATAGACTAATTATTATTACATTATAATTCTAATACATGTACCAGTAATTTTTTTAATTAATAAAAAAATGTTTACCTTGATTTCCAGCTTCTTAAGTCGGTGTCGGCTGCATCTCATATTTGTCTGACTTCAGACTCTGAGTGAGAAGATCTTGTCGCTGGATTACGTAGTCATAAAACTCGGTGCAGCTAAGTTTATAATTAAACACACATTTCATTATTGCTTCAACAGTTGCTACGTGCAACCGATTTCGTTCATCTGTCCACTGCACATTCATTAAAGAAAATATTCTTTCCACATTAGCATTGTGTCCTGGAACGCTGAAGATGAATTCACATAAATGTAATAACTGGGAATACTGATCCGCACATTTACATTGTCTTAAGAAAAACGTCCATTTCTCCTGACATGATTTACTATTCCATCTATCTCCATTTTTACAAAGTTCTAATTCAATAAACTCTTTCAAATATGTGAACTGACCAAACAACAATGAATCATCTATTGACACACCTTTGTCTTGTAGAAACATTAATGTTCCCTGAACTGCAGTCCATTCTGGTTTAGAGTCTAGTAGCATCCAAGTAAATATGGTGGAAAATTCATTCAAATGCGTCATCCACTTTTGCAAATAAGCGGCCGCTGTTTCATAAAATTCATCCACCTCAGCATAAAGTTTCTGAATATCATCTGTCGACACTTCATTTTCTATTCTTTTAAGAATAGACTTCACCTTTATAGGGATAAATCTTTCTTCTTTACGTTCATTTATTAACCTGAGGGTATCCTTCAAAATTACTGCTACCTCTATTACACTGATATCAGTCTTTTCCGACTTAAGTATTTGTCTTTCAAACACGCTCATCTGACTATGGACAAGCCATAGATATGGCTCGCTTAACGGATTTTGAAATAATGTTAGCAAAACTTTAGGTGCTTTTTCTTCAGATAAGAAGAATGATTGCAGGGCGTCATACAATTTTAATACTCTGTCTACTGCAGCTAAAAGTGATAACCACCTTGTTTTTGTGTGTGACAATAATGCATGATACTCTAATTCCACGAACTCACAAAATTCTTTTAATCGCTCCGTTCGTACAGTATATATAGAGAAGTAATTGAATAATTTAATTATTGTTGTTTCCACATCAACACTCAAAACATCGGCGGCTGTCTTTACAGAATTATGAATGATATGAGCAGGGCATCCAATTCCAAGAAGATTTTCATTAAGTTCACTTTTCAATCTCGCGAACACATTGTTGGTGCCAGCACGCCGTATTCCACCAAAATTACAGTTTGCATTATCGCCACAAAACGCAATACACTTGTTCTTATCAATGTTGTTTTCTTCTAAAGCCTCGATACAATACTTGCTTATTTCAGAGGATGTTTCATTTGGTAAAGAACCCAGTTTAAGTAATTTTACAGTCATACCATTCGCTGGAGTGAAATACTGAACAATTAATGTGAATATTTTTTCAGCATTGTGATTACTTGCGTCGGTAGCAATACCAAAGTAGTGTACACCAGCAAGTTCATTACACAATTGCCTCGTAGTGGCAGGTGCTAATACTGACTTTACTATTGCTGTTGTTTTAGTTCTTCCGAGCTCCACATATTGTGCAGTTTGAGAATCTTTAAACAGTTTTGAGTTTAGCTTACTTATGCAGTCCATTGACTTGAAAGACATATGATGTTTTACAATATGATAACACATTGTCAGTTCTGTCGCTGCCACTAATTTACCTTGCTCTGACGATTTAGTCAAAAAATAATTGTCCATAGTACGTGAAGTGTTTGCAGAATACATTCTAGATTTGTGTTTGACACTTCCTATATGTTTTGTTATGTCAGTTCTCCCACCATGCGCGATAGAAATGTAACATTGACATATTTTGCTTCATTCTCACTTCTACCTTGTTTTATGAAAGACCATTCTTCCCAATAGTTTTCTTGGAAAAAACACTTTCTCTTCGGCATTTCCAAATAAAAATAAATCCAAAAAAAGAATTCACAAAATTAGAATGCTCAATTAAAAATGAACAAATTTAATATTTCACAACCACCGGTAACAACAGACTGGATTCCTGGAAGCAACCTCCAGCCTCCAACACATAAAGAAAGAATGAAGCCAAAATTTCTTCTTGCTGCTGGTGAGGATGGTCCGATGTTGTTGAATGAATTATTAGCGCCTACAGAAATACGACAAGGACAAAAGCATGCAGATTGTCACGTAGGCACAGATCACGTGAGCGGTGAGCGGTGAGATGGGTAGAGTAAGGCTCAGCGCCTCGGCTAAGAGTAAGACGAAGCCGAAGACGTCATCTTTTGTAAATTTTTAAATAATACCGCCTTCCGCACTAACAATTTTGTGCTGGATATTCTCAAATGAGTATTTATGAGTTGTATCTACAAACTTTATTATTAAACAGCGATAGCGCAGGACTCTACAAATAGACGTTTCGGACTAAGAAGCTTCATTTTGTAACAAAACTCAAACCAATAATAAATAATTTAAGAAAATATTAAAATTTGTAGGTGAAAAATTTGGCTGGATTAAAAAGCGGGACAAATTGCTGTCCCCCAGACCCTTAGGCGGGACAATTAATTTTTGATGAAAAAGTGGGACAATCCGGAAAAAGCGGGACGGATGGCAACCCTACACTTACCTCATTGTTACACATTTTCAGGAAAAATTAAAAATAGAAAAAAAATGGTATGTAAGAAGCTTTACGTGATAAATGGACGACACAGACTAAACGACGTTTCGTCCCAATAGGCCTTCAGCAGGAAAAAAAAACACACACAAAACTAATAACGAAACAACCAAAACAAAAACAATCGAAATTTGTTAAAGAAAATTATCTATCCTGTGTGTAAACAGAGGTCAAAACGAAAAGGAAATAGCAACCAAGTGCGGCTGTCGTGAATGTACAGAAACGTGCAGAAATGTGCGCAAATGCACACAGAACCAGAGGAGTTCACACAGGGGTCAGTGTGCAAATACAAAGGAGAAAGAAAAGAACAGTAGACCAACAGGTGCTCAAAAGGCAGCAAGAGTAAGATGTCCGAGAGTGGGGTATAATAAAAACAAATGAGGGGTAAGGAGCACTGAAAAAAAGTATAGAGGAGAAAACCGAAGTGTCTCATTGGGGACTCGAGGAGAACTATAAATAGCATGGCATAGTAAATAGACCAAAGAACCCAAATATGTGCAGTAGAGAAGGCTATGCAAAAGGGAAGGAGCAACCAAAAGGCAACTATGTGTATGAGTGTGATACATTCATACCTCCTGGGGTCAGAGAACCATACTGGACTATGAGGCGATTTTCCAAAGTATAGCGGCTGCGGTCGCCAGAGTGACAAAGGACAATACCAGTGACACGGATGTCGTCTTTGCCCTTGTGATCAGGGAGTTGAAGTGGGAAGACACCGGAGTACCAGTATTCTGTTGGACATCACGTAGATGTTCACAAAATCTTTCCGCTAATCTTCTCCCAGACTCACCAGTATAGGTCATGTGGCATCGTTGGCATATGATGGCATAAATGATGTTACGGGACACACATGTGAAGCTATGCTTGATCTCTAACCGTCCATTAGGGAACAAGACCGAGTCAGTAGGGGGCACAGGTGATACAGTTACGACCACAAGGGACCGTACCTAAGTGTTGAGGGTGGGAGCAAGGGAGATAACTCCTAACCAAAATATCTCTCAGATTCCTGTCGCGCTTAAAAGCGATCATCGGGGGATCACTAAAAAGGTAGACGGGTAGTGGGTAGTTACACATTTCACCTCTACTGTTACATCTCTACCTGGTCATTTACTTATTGTCTTAGCTTTAACCCAGCACATTGATAACCTCTTCGTGGTGGCAGCAGTCTAAAATGGCTTTTTTGTACAAGTGTCAGCACGCTCAAAAGATCGTACTTCAACTTGATGGAATGAACATCTTTCACAAAATAGCAGTTAGTTTATTCCATGTATTCTCTGATCTTCAAAATCTAAACTACACTATTTGTAATTTACTCAGCTAGACTAATCCTGTACTAACTGACTGCTTTCTGCTGACTACCTTCTGAGTGCTTGACTGTTAACTGTGACTGCTCCGCTGACCGTTGAGTACGCTTCAAAGCTTTATATTTCCCCCTAGTTGCAATCCCAAGCTCCTTCACTCCGCCAATAAAATTCTTCCGCTCTAATTTCCTTTGTCGCCTAGTTACTACACAAATACGTCACCACCTTTTAGAAATTTCCAGTTCGCACTATCTTGAACACCTCATGTACCTATGCTCTATTCCTATACTTTGCGCAGTTTCCCAAAATCTCCTATTGGTCGTTTCAAATCTAAATGTTCACGATTAACATGAAATATCTCCTCTTTCCCTGCACTTACAAACTTGATTTTTTGCATCTGGCCTTGTTCACCGTACCCTGGCCGGTCACTATTATAAGGAAAAATTAAAAAATACAGAAAAATGGTATGTTAGAAGCTTTACGTGATAAGTGGACGACACAGACTAAACGACGTTTCGGCCCAATAGGCCTTCAGCAGGAACAAACAAGAAAAACAAACACACAAAACTAATAACGAAACATTCAAAACAAAAATATTCGAAATATGTTAAAGAAAATATCTATCCTGTGTGTATGAAAAGGAAATGGTAACAAAAGTGTGGCTGGCGTGAATTTGCAAAAAAGTGCGCAAATGCACACCGAACCAGAGGAGTTCACACAGGGGTCAGTGTCAACACTATTATTGTTGGAAGTAATCAAAGTAAGGAAGTTCTTTTCTAGAAGTAATCTAAGTAAAGGTATTTATTCTAAACTTGTGGAAACTCCTCCCCTCTTGACTATACACAGTTGACTCAAAAATCCTTCATCCTTCCCATTTATTTTACAGGATCATGTGTTTGCTGGCTTCAATCGATGACTCTTATGTAAATTAGCTTGTACTTCGTCATCATGTGCCATACCGGTTGGCGTAGGCGATCAACATTTCTAATAATATAGATCTTCTACAATCTTCTACCCACAGTGCATCATATCAATTCTGTTGTTGCTTTTCATGCCATGACACAAAGATATCTAGTATTTTCTCTCTCTGTGGTCCTTGATATCTTTTTCCCTGTATTTTGCCTGTTGTAACCAAGTATTCCACCTTTATTCTTTTCATGATGTGTCCGAAAAATGTTATTTCTTTCTGATGTTTTTAGGAGCTTGTACTTAGTGAGACGAATAATAATGAGGAACCAAGTTATTACCGCAATAACTCTCAGATTAGTCTATTAACTGGTTGAAGATAACAATCAACTGGTTGAAGATAACAATCAACTGGTTGCAGATAAAAATCAGCTGGCTGAAGATAACAATCAACTGGTTGAAGATAACAATCAGCTGGCTGAAGATAACAATCAACTGGTTGAAGATAACAATCAACTGGTTGAAGATAACAATCAACTGGTTGAAGATAACAATCAGCTGGCTGAAGATAACAATCAGCTGGTTGAAGATAACAATCAACTGGTTGAAGATAACAATTAACTGGTTGAAGATAACAATCAACTGGTTGAAGATAACAATCAGCTGGCTGAAGATAACAATCAGCTGGCTGAAGATAACAATCAGCTGGTTGAAGATAACAATTAACTGGTTGAAGATAACAATTAACTGGTTGAAGATTCAACTGGTTGAAGATAACAATCAGCTGGTTGAAGATAACAATCAACTGGTTGAAGATAACAATCAGCTGGCTGAAGATAACAATTAACTGGTTGAAGATAACAATCAACTGGTTGAAGATAACAATCAACTGGTTGAAGATAACAATCAACTGGTTGAAAACGCTGGATATCAATCAGCTGGTTAAAGACACTGGATAACAATCAACTTTACTTCCACAATATATCATGTAATGATGAGACAAGTCAAAGATACAAATCATACACAATCACAACGGGCGTACTGACTCAGTTTTTTTTTTTTTAAACTACAATCAGATTTCATTTTAGATTCCCAAAATCATTCAGAAATGATAGATGCAACAAAGACTCTTATGTTTCAGTAAAAAATCATTGCCCATCCTATAGTACAACAATCTCACTTGTAAGAATGAAAATATGCATGAATGGAAAGATATCATTTGTCTACGCCATTCCTTTTCTTAGTCGGTGGCAAGTGTGAGATGGCACACCTTGTTAATAGTGTAATTCTGAACAAATCAAAATAAATGTTCATACTAACTTGAGAACACATATATGCTACTCATATCATCTTCCTGCAACATGGAATCATACAAATATAAATCCTCTACAACAAAACAGTCTGACTATCCTAATTATCAGACCAAGGCTATTTGGTCGAGCCTATTATTTCCCTTGTTAACTCTCTTGTTGGTTCAGTATGGTTCCCCCACTATTATCTGTCCCTTAGGGTTAGTAAGACTCTCAATTACAGTTTAGAAATTCACTGTTGACCATGAGATTAATCCACAACACATAAACTACAACTCAAAATTTTCTGAACAACACTTGTGCTCAACACATCATATGATGACACAAAATGTCATCTAGATCTCATTATAAGTTTTTTCACACAATTTTTGAGTTACACTTCATAAATCATCTAGATAATTAACTTGGTTGTATATAAAAGGCAGTCATTACATATGTTTGCTATGGCCGTCGAAAAATCGAACTATGTTATTAGAAATTCTGTACACGTGTCAAGGCTACCACTGATGTTATGACATTCCCCTGGTTCCGTAATGAAATCTACATAACTTGTTCAACTTAGCGTAAAGTATATGACTTTTGTATCAGTCTTTATATGCCTAACCTTGATTTCCGTAAGGGCACTGGTCTTCTTAAAGACCCGAAATATCTACCTATAGCTAAACTATCTTCACTTGAAACAGTCTCGAATCCCAAATAAAGTCCTCAACTGTCTCCTTATAAAGTCTTCTCGAGTATCTCTCCCTCGACTGTAATGTTCTGTTTACTGTTCCCTTCTAGTTTTCCCTTCCCTCCTGATATAATCTCTGTTGACTGTTCTCTTCTAGTTTTATATTCCTTACTAACCAAATCTACCTTAGGTAACGGCGCAACTTAAGATTGCTAGACTATATAAAGGAAGGAGTCATCTTTTTTTTTTTAAAATCGCGTGCAAAGTTTATAACTTGAAAGGCAAGTCAAAACCAAATTTGAGTGGGTAGCTTACGAGATATCCAAACGTTATTAAATCTCACCGCCGAGAGATTATCTGATCTGTTTACTTGTCTTTCGTTTTCTGCGTTGTTAGCATCTCGTATCAATGTCAAACATTTCATTTGTTTAAGTCGCACACTCAACGCGGTGTGGGCGCCAGAAATGTTTAGGTCGAAGTTTACTCTGAAATATCTGATAAGTATGAAATCCGACGTATACAACAACGCCTCAAAATGTGACTTTTACAGCACGCAAATGTGTCTCTCACCATTACTAACTTCGCCGCTGTATATAATCACTGACCGTGACTTTGAGATGACAGTTTGTTGGTCTCGATTTCAAGTAGATTCACTCTACCACCGCTGGCTAGTCTCGTTCGTCCAACTCATTTATTTAGCAAATCTCTCTCTAGTTGCATTCCTCGGTACAACTCACCAGGCAATGTAAATAAGTCAAGTAGCAATAACAACTATTTAATACACAATAATATAACACCCTTTCTCACAGTCGTACGTCTGATTACGCTCAGCCTCTTTCTGTTAGTTTACAAGTCCTGGTTGGACGATTTCCACTAACAAAGATATTCACCTGTCTCTAGTACTGTCAACGGTGACTTGTTATCCGCGACAACTCTAATGTTCGGTCCACCGCGTGTACTTTCAGCTGTCAAAATGGTCTTGCACAGTCTTGTCTCTATTTCGCATTGTCATAGACTGTTACTCACACCGACCTGAGCAACTATGCACCAATCACTTTGGATAAACACTAAGAACGCTTTATTACCAAGCCCAACTTGAAACATCTGTGACACATGACAAATGCCCAGCAATGTAAATATTCGTGCTCGGCAAAAACGTCCAGCTAATACTCCAGCTCTAACACTTCCTCTTACTACACACCAGAGTTCGCTAAGTCTTTAGGTTTCATCTGTGATCTGGCTAGTCTCTGAGACATTTTGTCTAACTGATGTCAACTATTTCCATGGACAATGTCCGTCCTTTAGAGCTAACTGCACATTCCAACTACTAGTGCTATCTTTCACAGAGCTGATGCTCATAGTTCTGTCCGAGGCTCTCTCCTGCTTGTATATCCCCTACACTAACTCTCTCAAACTTTTTGTATGTGAAAAATGTACGAGAGAGTGTTGTTGACCTACTGACTGATCTGACAGCCTTATATAATTTATCTGTAAACGTGAATTTCATAACGAGACGTCACATAATATTTTCATGTACCAGCAAGAGACGTCGTTTGCTTCTCCTTCTACTTGAATGCTTGTAACTATAGCGGCAAACAATGGCCTATCAATGTACTTCTAATTTCTCAATGAATATCTCGTGCGAGCCTTATGGTAACCCGCCTTTACGTGCACTACTCGCCACGGCGAAAACTAACAAGCGGGACAGGACATCCACACACTGTAGTACTGTGTTACTGCTCTTCGAATCCGGCCGCCTGATCTACTCTCTGTCAGCATCGACAGCTATTGCTTGACTGGACTCTGGACTTGTTTCTTGATTACTGATTTCGTCAGAACTCTGCCATCAGCTCGTTAACTATCCGGACTTGCGCCGCTTTCATTCGTGATCTTTCTCAATGGTGTACTTCGCGTTGATTATTCCGATGTGATGTCCCTACATAAATCTGAGTACTCCGTCTTCTCCACGACTTTAAGGTTCGTTCGTTACTACGCCGTTTGTCAAGCACAAACTGACACAAAGCACTATTCCAAAGTCCACTGATAAAATATGACTTGAGTTTATTATCGGACACTTTGTCAAGTCAAACAACGAATTAAAAGCCAGCCACTTACTTTGTGCTTGACTGTTCACATATGCAATACATCGCAGGCACTTGTCATTACAGTCGTGTCTTCCTCACTCTCACACTCTGATTGTCCATACTGAAAATCTACTTCATAGGTAACTGGAAAACTTAACTATAGTCCAAACACACACTATTATTACTCTAACTACCCTTGGACTATCTCTAAGTCACAAAAACTTCAGAACAACTCTTAACGAAACTGAAATCATGGTCGAACACCCGGATCGAACCTAAACTAAAATACTAACATGTAACATTCAACTAAAGAGGTTGATGAGCCTGTCATGACTATCACCTGAGGAAGTGTCACATCTCATCTGCCTGTACTTTTCCTGTACTTTTAACTATATCTATTCTCTCTAGCCAATCATAAATCTTCTTACATTCTCTGCCTCTTTGTAACTGAGCTCTCACCCTAATCACGGGAAACCCGTTGTTGTGACTGAGTTAATTTTCCCACTTTCTCCTTGTGACTTTCACTCAGCTCATTGTTACCAGTTTTAACCTTCACTGTTACATCTTCTCCAACTGCCAAAAAGAATCTCCCTGACAACCATCGTCACTTTATGACCGGTTCGCACTGCCATGCACTATCCCCATATCTAATCATTTTGCCGTACAATTCCCCCTTCTACAGTACTACTGCTGTGACTTTGTTTTACAAAAGTAAAATACATACAGACAAAAACATCCAAAGATTTTGAAGATATCCTTCCTTGGGAAGAATGAACAAAGAATCACATCTTCTTTTCATTTACTTATTTCTGTTTCTATTATATTTCTGTTTTCATCATCATCATTGAGTGCCGTCTCCGCATCGAAGGGTGGCTACCATGGAGCGCCATTCCACTCTGTCTCTTGCTTTGATGGTGCAGATTGTCATAGGCTGACTTGTCCATCTTTTGATGTTACTCGTCCATGTTAGTCTTGGTCTGCCTCTGCCTCTTTTGCCTTGTATTTTCCCTTCCAATATTACTTTTGGTAGGCTGTTGTGTCTTTTAACATGCCCCAAAAATTTCATTTGTCTTGTCTTAATTGTATTTAGTAGTTCTCTTTTTATTTTCAGTTTTAAAACTTCATCGTTTGTTATCTTTTGTTTCCATCCAATTCTACATATTCTTCTATAAATCCACATTTCAAAGGCTTCAATTTTCTGTTCAGTTTTCTGGTCTAATGTCCACGTTTCTGCACCATACAGAAATATTGAGAAGATGTAACATACAAGTGGAACACTATTAAAACTGGTAAATGAATTTAAATATTTGGGAACTTTGTTAAACTCAGACGGAAGATGTACAAAAGAGGTGAGATGCAGAATGGTTCAGCAAAATCAGCTTTCCAAAAAAATGAGGAAGATACTATGCAATCCATTTTTGACAATAGAAACAAGAAAAAGAGTTCTTAAATGTTACGTAGAGCCAGTCTTAACATATGGATGCGAAGCATGGACAATAGGACAACAGACAAGAAAATCACTGGAGTCTGTAGAAATGTGGTTTTACAGAAGAATGTTGAGAGTACCATGGATAGCTAAGAAGTGTAATGAAGATGTTCTGAAAGAGATCAAAGCAAAAAGAGAGCTAATTTCCAATATTAGGAAGAAACAATCATCATTTTTTGGCCATGTAATGAGAAGAGAACAGCTGGAATATATTGTAACAACTGGAAAAATTGAGGGACGAAGAGGTAGAGGGAAGCAAAGAGAAAAAATAACAGACAGCTAAAGAGAATGGCTTGGCAGAAGGCCAACAACAGAAATGATAAATAGCTGCCGAGATCGAAAGTTTTGAAGAAGTAACCTCTTTTGCGTTATATCCATACTTTCAATCTCGGCAGGGAGGGTATGCGAATGTCATGTCTTTAAATGTTTATTGATTCTTCAATATGGAATTAGTGACTAATTCTTGATGTGAGTGAGTGAATCTTTAATCTTTCAAATGCCATTGGTTATTGGTTATGAAAGGCCTCGGTATCACTGCAAACGAATTAAAATCCATAATTGCTTAACCGCCCGTGCCAGTGGAATCATCCGAATTACTAACTCATCTCCCAAACAAAGAACGGTAGCTGTAGTCCGCATCACAGCAGTCTCAGCACACGCTAAAAGACATAAGGCGAAACCGCGCAGAAAGTGAACACAGCCAACTGTTCCCTGTCACACGATAGCATCATTCATCGTAAACAATTAGAATATCGAAACATGATCAAAACGGATGAGACACACAGCTCACGGTTTGCACATAGCACTTAACTCAGTAGCTCCTGCAACAAGCCGGACTTGGAATATGAAGAAACTGCAACAAGGAATACTTTTCAGACATAGCCTTCAATGGTTCCTGCCGCCTATCCACCATAAACCGGAATTTCACGTCCTCCCGAAAATGATGATCGTCATATTGAGAACAAAAAAATGTATAGCGCTTGATGATGTTAGGATATCGTTCTTGACTGCAACCGAACATAGAAACACACAGTTAGTCTCCGAATTATCCCCGTCACACAATAAACAACAGACCGTACGGTTAGCGTACAACGAACGAAACACGGTGCAAATTCCCCAAAGAGGAAAATCATCGGTTGACTTGACGGAACAGTCCACATTAAATGCGTTTCAGCATGTAAATAACTTGCGTCAAATAATATCAACGTCGGCCATTGAACAGCACTCACTGTGACGTAAATCACATGTCAACACTAGATTCTAGATGGTGAAGGTTGCTTTTACAAACAATACTTGACTTGTCAAAAAGGAACATTGCTGTGTGTACTCGGCAACGCAGATTTGCTAAGTAGAACATCATTTTGATTTCAACACAGAAACATACGTCAGAGAGCCTAAATTAATCAAACCACAGATACATTTTGCTGCAGCGATCGAGAGAACGTGAAACGTTCCACAATTTTGAAACGGAAGTCCACTTTTTTCAAATGTCAATAGTTTATCAAGTCAACGACAAACAACCACTCGTCCATAAATTCGATGAACAATCCCATGAATCACGATCATATCAACAGTGAAGGATCTCTGGCAGCACGAGTCGTCCATGCAAAACCCGTTCAAGATGATCACTGATCTACTGCCCCTTCCCCTGTTCATCTCTGGCCCAGCTGTCCCCACTCTCATCCCACCCTCTCCTTGTCAAATTTCTAACTGCTCTCTAAACTCCGTCATCGTATTTTTACGTCACTTTTCACTCTCTGCGCACTGTACTGCACTACTTATTGTGGCGTGCATCAATTCCGTCTTCGTCTCCTGACCCTTTAGTGCGCAATTTCGCGTCTACATAATTATTCGCCCCTAATATGTCCCAGTCTTTAATATATCTTAACGACTATCCGTGCTATCTATTAATTTAACTTCTCTGTTATACGTTGTTCTTTAATTCTCTCTTCTCTTACTGTTTTCTTAGGTAAATGTCCATTTCGGATTTCTCCTCTCTTCTTCTTCTCTTACTACTACTTCGTATTTGCCCATTTCGGGTTCTCTCCTCTGTTCCTCTTCTTCTTCCTCGCCCTTTCTCTTCCTCTTCTTCTCTGTTACTTCGTATTTGTCCATTTCGGTTTCTCTCTTCTCTTCTTCCTCTTCTTCTCTCACTACTACTGAGTTCGTATCTGTTTCTTGTTCTAACTGTTCTTGTTTTCATATTCTTTCTTTCCTGTCTTTTAATCTTACCCTTCTTTCTGATAAGGGTATGTCGTCTTCTTCTGATGATGTTACTCTTTCCTTTTGTACCTTTCGGTGTTGCCTCTGTTTCGCCCAGCTTCTTGTGTTTTGATATGGTGCCCTCTCTTCCCTTATTCCACCTGGCTCGCTGTCGTAGATCCTGAGATCCGTTTTGTTCTATCGCCTCTTCTTCTGTAGTATTCTTTTCTTCTGTCATTCTGTTTATTACGTGTTCTACTTGGCCATCTGCTTCCTCTGTGGACTCTTTTATACTCCATGTACCTTTTCTTTGTGGTCTACCTGTTTGTGCTTTTTGTCTTTGTGCTTCCTCTTTCTCTGACCATAAGGTCTCGTCCCTTTTTATATTTCTCCTGTGGGTTCTTATTTCCTTCCTTCCATATATGTGTTTAATCACATAATTTGTGTTTCCCGTTTTTTTAAATACAACGAGGTATATATCCTTTCCATTTTGGGCTTATTTTTGACATAGCTGTATGGTTCTTGTAGAATACTTTGTTATTAATAACATTCCCTTGTGGGTGGCATACTGACGTTTGAATGTGTTTGATGTTTAACCTGCGTAAAGTATCCCTGAACTTTTGACTGGTGAACTCTCCTCCATTATCTGTAAGTATGCATTGTGGACACCTATATCTCGAAATGAATTCGTTTAACAAAATGTCTATGACTGTGTCTGTTGATTTATTGGGTATGGGGCTGCTTTCTGACCATCTACTGTAGCAGTCTGTTTTGTGTAATATATATCTGTTTCCTGATATTGTGGTGGGATACGGGCCCGTTATGTCCATACTAATCTTTGCATGGCAAAGTATTGTTTATCCATACTTTGCATAGGTCCTGCCTTTTCTGTTAAATTTCTTGTCTTACATACTCTACAGTGTACGGTGTATTGTTCGACTTCCTTATATATTCCTGGCCAGTAGTATTTTATCTTAATTGCGTCTATCACTTTATCCCTACTCATGTGTCCATTCTGCTCGTGATAAGCTTTCAGTACTTGGTGTCTGAGTTGTTCTGGTATATATATACCTTCGGGTGTTTTCCCCTCCTTTGGTTCTATTATACCAGTGTTTCTGTACCCCGTAGATATATTTCAAGGTACGGGTACCCATTTCTGCCAACGGCTGGGTCGACCGTGGGGGTATTTTTTTTTCCATCCACGAGTACAACTCACACTGCTCCCAGCGGGAATCGAACACGTGTTGTCCGAACGTCGGTAGTCCAGTCGTAGTTGGGTGGTTGTCCCAACTAGGCTACCGAGGTCTCCCAAGGTGTGAGTGTTTGTGTGTGAAGATGTTCTATACCAATCAATCAGAACTCCTTAGACCCCTTTTTAGAGCTTATATCGTGGACAAGGCTTGGATTATCTTTCCTGTTTTCTTATTTAGTGTCGTTCATACAAGAATGATGAGTAGATATACTGATATAACACTTTATTCTACTAGTTTTAGTTGTGATGTTGTTTGCATTTATGCTGTTATTTATTTTAATTATGATGTTTGCATTGATGTGAGTATGCTCTAGTGTCACCACACTCAAGATCTTCCTTTCATCTTAGCGGAATGAACAACAACATGCTTCATAAAACAGCATTAAGTTTATTCCAATGATCCTGGCATTGAGCCATATCAACTTATCTTCAAATCAAATCGACACTATTTCTAATTAACTCAGCTAGACTTGACTTCCTAGAGAGAGTGAGCTCCAACTTGGCTAAGGCTGTACTAACCAAGGAGAAACCCAAGGGAGAGAGACTGACAAAACGAAAACTGCCGAGTGGGCTTTACTACGCTTTTTATACTTCCCCTAGTTGCAATCCCAAGCTCCTTCGCGCATCCAATCAAATTCTGCCACTCTAATTTCCTTTGTCTCCTAGTTGCTACACAAACACGTCACAACCCTCAAAACGATACGTCACCCCTTTTCCCCCCTTCTAGAAATTCACAGACGCTCTATGTTGAACACTTTCATGTACCTATATTCTATTCTCATGCTCTGCACGCTTTCCACAATCTCCTCCTTCACCGATACCCTAGCCGGTAACTATTACATTACACCCCCCCCCCCCTTTTTCTCCTTTAGTTTCTAACGAGAAACGTTGAAAACTCCTTTAAAACAAAAAGTAATAGTATATAATCAGAACTTTACTATCATACCTACTTTCACTGTAAAGCCACTAATATCAGTTCTTCAAATGCTGAACACCAGCTTTAATGTCCCAAAATCTAACAATGATACCTATGAAGTTCACCTAATACTGTGTACAATTATCATACATGCATTAATAATCAAAACCATGTACTCTGCAATATCATTAATTATAGTTGTGAAAAAAAACATTACAATGTTCCTTTATTACAACACTCTTGACAAATGTGTCTTTTCAATTTTATGACATGACAACAATTAATTGCACGAAGGAAAAAAAAAACATATCTCCTCTTAGGAGGAGGTACCTATGACTCTTTACTCTTTATGAGGTGTATAACACTGTTATTGGTTATGGAAGGCCTCGGTATCACAGCAAACGAATTAAAATCCATAATTGCGGAACCGCCCGTGCCAGTGGAATCATCCGAATTACTAACTCATCTCCCAAACAAAGAAAGGTAACTGTAGTCCCCATCGTAGCAGTCTCAGCACACGCCAAAAGACAAGGCGAAACCGCGCAGAAAGTGAACACAGCCAACTGTTCCCTGTCATACGATATCATCATTCATCGTAAACAAGCGGGATATCGAAGCAGGATCAAAACGGATGAGACACACAGCTCACGGTGTGCACAGAGCACTTAACTCAGTAGCTCCTGTAACAAGCCGGTCTTGGGATATGAGGAAACTGCAAGAAGGAACACTTTTCAGACATAGCCTTCAATGGTTCCTGCCGCCTATCCACCATATACCATGGGAGTTCACGTCCTCCCGAAAATGATGATCGTCATAGCACTTGATGATGTTAGGCCATCATTGATGACTCCAATTCCAAACATATAGACACACAGTGGTGGTAAGTTATCATTTCCAATAACACTGTATAACACTTTTCTCACCAATCTGTTATATTCTTAGGACTACTGTTTAGTCTCAATAAATTTAGGATCGTTTCACTGAATCTCCTCTCCTGTCAATTCTTAATCTTCAAGCACGATACCTGTGTACACATCCATGCAGTGTATAGAACCCTAGCCACTTAGAATACAGATATATGGCATATTTTCAATCAAACTTTATTCTTAAATTAACTTCTTTTGAGTACTCTCACTTTTTAATCGTCATCTACCAGTGAACATACTCTATGTATCTTATAGTACAGGTTTACACCTGTTGACATATTCTCTATATACAACCTACTCTATGTATCTTATAGTACAGGTTTACACCTGTTGACATATTCTCTATATACAACCTACTCTATGTATCTTATAGTACAGGTTTACACCTGTTGACATATTCTCTATACACAACCTACTCTATGTATCTTATAGTACAGGTTTACACCTGTTGACATATTCTCTATACACAACCTACTCTCCAATGTTTACAACATTTCTCTGAACGCGCTTTAACGGTCAGCTTATTACCAGCCTTGCTTCTTCTTATTAATTGTCTGGGCATGAGCTATAGGCTCATCCATCCTTCCCAGTCTTCGAGCCAAAAACAAAAAAAAATCTGTTTTAACGCGCTCATTATCTTGTCTTCTCCTCTCTTCTATTATTTTATTTTGCTCTGGAGTTCCCAGTGGCCAGAACACTACATCTGAATTGATAGTACTATCTTCTTGTATGTCCTTTCTTTTATTTACACCAACTGTAGCAACATGTCTATTCTTGTTCTTGTTTGTTCCTCTTTTTGTGGAAGCTTATGTATTTTCACTATCAGTGGACAATTCTGTCTCTGAACTCCACTCATCGACGTATGACACAGCTTTACTTTCACGTTTCTTCTTGATTGATGCAAACTTTTGCTTCTCCGGCTGTATCTTTTGTTTGTCACTTTTAATATCTGTCCTTTAAATCTTCTCTTGCATCTCTCGTTTATCTTGCATCAATAAATTTACCTCTATCTTCAAGTCACTCATCACATATTGTAATTGTGATTTCTCCTTTTCAAAACTTGATATTACCGTCTTCTATGTTCTGTCTAAGCTCATTGCAGTATCTGTCATTCTCAACTCTTTTTTTTCATTGTGTTCCTCTATCTCTTTAACTTTCTTCTTCAAACTTTCATTTGTTTTTTCTAAACTGATTATTTTGTTGGTCAGCTCTATTTTGTCAGGTTTCATTTTCTCTTCTACTTCTCTCTTCAATCCTTTGTTAGTTGTCTCTAAGCTACTGACTTTCTCTGACAAAGTAACCATCTTCCTATACATTTTTTTCTCTTTGGCTTGTTTCAATACCCTAATCTCATGGTCCTTTTTTTTTTAATTAATTTCTCTTCCATTTCCTTTACTACTCTTTTACTTTCTTCATTCTTCTCCTCAAACTTAGTCTTATACTGTCGCCATGTTATTTCACTATTACTACCTACACAGGCATCAACATAATTCTTTACAACCACAGCTTCTAACTCAGTCTGGGTATCTGCTTCTGTGCTCGTGTTCATCATGAAGTCATTCCTATTTTGTTTCCAATACTATTGTTTATTTATAAGCAATACAACTTCCATAATTCACACCCATATGTTAAGACTGGCTCTACATAACATTTAAGAACTCTTTTTTCTTGTCACAAATGGATTGCATAGTATCTTCCTCATTTTTTGGAAAGCTGCTTTTGTCGCATCCATTCTGCATCTCATCTCTGCTGTATTATGATGGTTGATTGCCTTCTGGAAGGTGTTCCGCCGCCGTGTTATTCTAACTCCGCACCTCCCTGTCTGTATATTCCAGATGATGGCCTAACCCTATATTGGTACTTGGCGCTGGTTTTCTATCGCCGGTTTATGCAGGTCTGGAGACCTGCATACTATTTATTCCACAACAACCTTGGATTCGCTGGTCGCCATATCCCAGTCATGGTCACAACACTGAGTCAATTTCTGACCAACACTGTTCGTCCATAAAAGACAACTGACTTTATTCAATTGAAGACATTCCGCTCTGCTACTGTGGTGGAACCAACTGACTATCCTTGTGAGCACACACACGTACATGAAAATGTTCAATTCTACAAATCCACATTCAACAGTAGCGAGCACCTTGCTCGCTAATAATAATCAGTAAACATTCACCGTCCAAACATAATTACAGGACTCTATCGACATCTTGTTCACACGTGAGTAATAGGAATAAAATGTTCAATTCACGGCAAGCGCTTTGCTCAGCGGCTGGTACCGTACATAACCGTAGACTGGATCAGACTCCACAGAGTTAAATCTGCTCATTGCAGAGCAACATGCCAGTCCTGATGTCTGTAGATTGATAATGAGAAAATAACTGGCCAGGCCCTCCCTTGCAGCAAGAGTTGCACGGCACGAGGCCCCGATGGGACGAAACAAGCTAGGGTCCGGCTCGATCTCCTACCTCGATACTTTTCCACTGGACAACTCAAAAAGAAACTCCCTAACAACCCACGTCATCACATGCAACGTCACTTTTCTCTCCTTTCGCACTTCTCTGCACCAATTCAGTCTCCGCACATGTTGCTGCGCAATTCCCTTTTTACAGTTGTACATCTTCCGTCTGAGGTTAACAAAGTTACCAAATATTTAAATTCATTTACCTGTTTTAATATAACTTCTCTTCTCTAAACTACACTCCTTGGTTCCTAGCAATGTCCATGACCTATCCTATTATAACATTAAAGTGTTGTGGCACCCCCACATGATCAAATTGTCTGTTTATAAGACGGTACTAATTTCCTATCAACGTCTATGACATGACTTCCACTAAGCTTAGATAATTCATAACATATCCATGTAATCAGTGGTCCACTCGCAGAAATACACTAATGAGAACACTCATAGTCCACTCAACTTGGACCTCTCCACCCTGTATCTCTCTCTCTTCTTGTGACGTTCTGTTGCTAACTGCCGCGCTCTCCCTTCAAATCACATTTTTCCACAAGTTTAACTTGGTGCATCATTGCGCACTCTTTCCACTTTCTGTTGCGAACTGCGCAACCACTCACTACCTCATTGCCGCTCCTCTTTGCTCCTTGTTTCACTCCCTGTTTCACTGTTTCATCTAGTACTCTACTAATAAAGATGTTTACCTGTCTCTAGTACTCTACTAATAAAGATGTTTACCTGTCTCTAGTACTCTACTAATAAAGATGTTTACTTGTCTCTAGTACTCTACTAATAAAGATGTTTACCTGTCTCTAGTACTCTACTAATAAAGATGTTTACCTGTCTCTAGTACTCTACTAATAAAGATGTTTACCTGTCTCTAGTACTCTACTAATAAAGATGTTTACTTGTCTCTAGTACTCTACTAATAAAGATGTTTACCTGTCTCTAGTACTCTACTAATAAAGATGTTTACTTGTCTCTAGTACTCTACTAATAAAGATGTTTACCTGTCTCTAGTACTCTACTAATAAAGATGTTTACTTGTCTCTAGTACTCTACTAATAAAGATGTTTACTTGTCTCTAGTACTCTACTAATAAAGATGTTTACCTGTCTCTAGTACTCTACTAATAAAGATGTTTACTTGTCTCTAGTACTCTACTAATAAAGATGTTTACCTGTCTCTAGTACTCTACTAATAAAGATGTTTACTTGTCTCTAGTACTCTACTAATAAAGATGTTTACTTGTCTCTAGTACTCTACTAATAAAGATGTTTACCTGTCTCTAGTACTCTACTAATAAAGATGTTTACTTGTCTCTAGTACTCTACTAATAAAGATGTTTACCTGTCTCTAGTACTCTACTAATAAAGATGTTTACTTGTCTCTAGCACTCTACTAATAAAGATGTTTACTTGTCTCTAGTACTCTACTAATAAAGATGTTTACCTGTCTCTAGTACTCTACTAATAAAGATGTTTACTTGTCTCTAGTACTCTACTAATAAAGATGTTTACCTGTCTCTAGTACTCTACTAATAAAGATGTTTACTTGTCTCTAGTACTCTACTAATAAAGATGTTTACCTGTCTCTAGTAGCCGACTGTGTACTCACCTGGAACGCGAAACATCGAGTCCAGGATTAAGTGTTCTGACTTTCCCTCATCGACTATGTGACTTGAAGGTTGCCGGAACTATTTAACACACCAGAAATTCGCTCTTCCCGATTAACTCACCAATAGAACCTTTACCTGTTCCCCCATATTTAGTTACCTCCCCTTTATGGCCAATCACTCGACTCTCTCTCTCTCTCTCTCTCTTGTTATTGAAAATTTAAAAACAAAAAAAAAGGAAAAGGTGGTATGGTAATAATTTTACGTAGGTGAGAAACACAACAAAAGTAGAATGACGTTTCGGCCGAAAGGCCTTCAACAGGAACAACAAACAACACAAAAATATATAAAGATATTCAGATAAATCTAACTGTATGGCGATAATATGCTAGACTCAAAAATATAAAGAAAGTCATGTCCCTGAGGTCGAGATCTTGGTCAGTCACAGAACTTGGTCAGGCAACGATTGGATTGAAATTGATATGTCCGGCCAACAGAGCGGGACCAAGGTGTGGAAAACAGGAAGAATGGAAGGGTTCTAAAAATATGTGGAGGTGAGTGCAAGATCCCAGCCTTACAAGTAGACTGTAGTCTTTTAAATAATCCATAGAATGACTTAACATACCTAAGCACAATTGAAGGTACACTTTAGAAATTGAGATATATGGTAAATTAAGCTTCTGAAAGCGGATACGTAAACAGGGGTAACCACCTTTTATATACAATGAACTACTGTAGAACTTGAAAAAAAGAGAGATGAAAGAATAATTGATACATTTCATAATAAATAGAGAGCGAGTGTCTGGTAGATTGGGACTTGCTACTGCAGCGGAGTGGGCGTTTTTGGAAAGGGAAATATAGTTGAAAACAAAATGTTGCTCAGTCTTGTAGCGTATTGATGGATATGCAACGCGTCAAATACTTGGCCACTACAATAACATCATGAATGAAGATGCACCACAGAAATAACAATTGAATAACTCGTAACAAAATAGCATTTCAGAAAATGAAAAACTGTTTATGCAAGTCCATGTTAATAGAAGTGAGAAAGAGATTTCATCGGTGCTAAATAGAGCCAATTCTGATCTATGGAAGTGAATCATGGACAGTTAACAAACAAATAAAAAGATGATTAGAGACCACAGAGATGGGATTTCTCAGAAGAATGTTGAAAGTTTCATGGGCAGGTAAAAAGACAAACGAGGAAATTCTCAAAGAGGCCAACACTAAAAGGGAGCTCCTTTATGTCTGAGGATGAGATCGTGACTGTGTTTAAGCGTGTAGTCTGACCAAGAAAAACATCCTCTAGAGCCAGTTTGTTGGGTGATGTGATGTAGGTATGTGAACAAATGTAATTTTTGGGTGATGTGATGTAGGTATGTGAACAAATGTAATTTTTGGGTGATGTGATGTAGGTATGTGAACAAATGTAATTTTTGGGTGATGTGCTGTAGGCATGTGAACAAATTTATATTGGGTGTTGTACTGGAGGTATGTGAACAAATGTTTGTTGGATGATATACAGTAGGCATGTGAACAAATTTGTGCACTGAAACTATATGATTTATTTTAGCGCCTTCATGACTGGCCAGTTTTCTTAGCCTGGACATTATCCGGTAATATGACTAGTGTGCTATACTCGCTGTCTTTGGTACAAAGCCATCTGCCATCTCAGCCAGTGGATGGTTTTGTATGTGATAAAGTCGGTGTAGTTGCTGACTGCGGCTCTCTTGATCATGTTTGTGGAGAACTGCCCATCTATTGGTAGTGTTGTGCTGTCTGCTGTCGTCAACGTCTATGTTGATCTCTTGTATGCCCAGACACAAGCATGTCAGATATGACATCTTTCCTAGATGGATGTCCTCAATAATGTCTGGTTAGTTCATGGTCTCTCTTGTCTGACACATTGAATCTGTGTCATCCACAGTTGTTGGTGTTGTAACAGAAGCGGTATTGCAAATCATCATCCGTGGTATTACAAGAAATGGGTGAACTAACCAAATTTACCGCACACAAACAAACACAAAAACATGGTGCAATAAGGAAAAGGAAGACAGAAATTCGTGTATGTATATATCTATATAGGCACACACATGCAGTGACGGAGAGAAGGAAATAAATACACCAAAACACATACATATACATCATGATAGCGGCAGTTGAAAACAATATATTAGTATCTAGTTATACATACACGCCCACACAGGAAATGTATACTCGTTTCACAGCAAGGGAGATAGAGAGTGAAACAATGAAAGTCAGAAGGGGCACACTACATATAGCTGTAATATACATTGGTTTCACACACAATTGTAAGTAAAAACAAACAACGTAATATCCACTAGCGTTTGTGTGGAGTTTTCAACTCAAATATCGTACATGGAAGAATATTACGTTGGCATGGGTTATTTATATAGAATATAACCATAGTCGCCACTTCACACTGGTAGGTGATGGCAGCATTGATTGTTTCACAGAGAATATTCTAAACATCAGCAGTAGATTAGTCAGTAAGATAACACACACCAGGACAATAATGAGTAGAGAGTCTAGAGTCTGTGGAAAGTGATAAAGATCAACACGTGGTACATGAGCATTAACTGATGTGTAACACCAGTTACTCAGGCATGTTTTTGTCTATTAAATTACAAAATGCCGTTCTCTTTCTTGTCATTCTTTTAAGATTATTCCATGTCTTCCTCCTCATCTTCATCTCTGCTTCCACTTGTTTCTCCAAGAATAGTTTGGTCTTCCTCTTTGTCTTTTTCTTGGGGATTCCAAAAAAGGGGCTTGTACTAATCAGTTGGCTTCCGCAGTGTGTGTCCTTTCCAGCGCCATCGTCTGCGCTGTATCTCTTTTTCCACGACTGGTACTTTTCCATAATTCCATGTTAATGATTGTGTACTGCCATTGCCATCCCTTTATAACAATTGTACATGTTTCTTTATTGACTTAACTCGACCATTTTGTGTAAAGACTGTCGATTATTAAAATATATGAAGTGGTGCAGTATCATGTATCTAAATGTTTGTACTGATATAGATAGATATAGGATAGCTGTACATATCTGTAAATATTATTGCTCTTTATTTACATCCGCCAGCTTTATATCCCTAGCGAAGTACAGAGGGACTCAATTTTGTGTGAATATCATTTGTCCTTCCCTATTTGTTATACTGACTGCCATTTGCTCATGTTCCCTCGCCGTTCAGGCATTCTCCTACTTCACATGCACTCTCATTTTGTAATCGTCAAGAGCTATAACGTGTTGACTGGTTTTATCTATCAAATATTGCCCGAGAATCAACCATTTTGTGCCTAGCGAATCAATTCAGAGCAAGAGCTTTGTTTACAGCACCCGGAAAAAATGACAATAATCAAACAACAGAAAAAAATATGGACCAAAGTATGATCGAACCCGTACTCAGTGGCACAGCGTCTGCAACGCAAGCATTCAGCCTTACCCTATCTGGGAGATACTTGTCTTAACAGGAAAAAATATAGATGGACAATGTATTTCCGAGCTGTGATCGCAGCCTTATGCTATAGTCATAAGAACACCTGCATGTAAGACATTGTCTACGAAGCTAATTTTTAGTTAGTTGAGTGGCAGTGTTCCCTAGCGTTTGGCTTTTCGTGGCAAGGCGCTGTGCCACTGAGTACGGGTTCGATCCTGCTTTGGTCCATATTTTTTTCTGTTGTTGATTATTTGTCATTTTTTCCGAATGCTGTAAACATAGCTCTTCCTCTGAATTGATTCGCTGATTATCGCCTCGGAAGTTTCCCTCTATAATAATATTCATTTATTATTATTTGTCTCCATTTTGTGCCTACTCTTTTTCGATTT
Organism: Megaustenia siamemsis; assembly: GCA_032433765.1. Taxonomy (NCBI): domain Eukaryota; kingdom Metazoa; phylum Mollusca; class Gastropoda; order Stylommatophora; family Ariophantidae; genus Megaustenia; species Megaustenia siamemsis. The sequence goes on from JAVIAB010000050.1 coordinate 3,385,967, forward strand.
CCATCTGCCAGTGGTTCTTTAACGTGCGCATAGAGGACACAGGAACTCCTGTTTTTAGCCATTTTCCGAGAGGGCTAGATATCGAATCTCACTAGCTAGAGACCAGGGGAGGGTAATGCCACGAATTTTATTTTATTAAATTTTTTATATTATTTTCACCGTCTGTGGTGGGTGGGAATCGAACCCGGGACGTTATTGTTGAGAGGTCGACGTGTTACCACTAGACCACATTTTAAAATATAAACTATATTTTATCTGTATGACGTCAACGTGGTGATTGACGTGTCTATTATATTTGTCAACACTTATATAATGTGGCTTGTGTAACAACTGGTGTGAATATTTTATCAATACTTGTTGCTGATGGTTGTCATTGCTTATTTAGATAATTGAAACTTGATAATGATACATTTTGTGATAATGGTGTCCGTTAAATGATGACTTGACAATGATACATTTTGTGATAATGGTGTCCGTTAAGTGATGACTTGACAATGATACATTTTGTGATAATGGTGTCCGTTAAGTGATGACTTGACAATGATACATTTTGTGATAATGGTGTCCATTAAATGATGACCTGACAATTATACATTTTGTGATAATGGTGTCCGTTAAATGATGACTTGACAATGGTACATTTTGTGATAATGGTGTCCATTAAATGATGACTTGACTATGATACATTGTGTGATAATGGTGTCCATTAAATGATGATTGACAATGATACATTTTGTGATAATGGTGTCCATTAAATGATGACTTGACAATGATACATTTTGTGATAATGGTGTCCATTAAATGATGACTTGACAATGATACATTTTGTGATAATGGTGTCCATTAAATGATGACTTGACAATGATACATTTTGTGATAATGGTGTCCATTAAATGATGACTTGACAATGATACATTTTGTGATAATGGTGTCCATTAAATGATGACTTGACAATGATACATTTTGTGATAATGGTGTCCATTAAATGATGACTTGACAATGATACATTTTGTGATAATGGTGTCCATTAAATGATGATTGACAGTGATACATTTTGTGATAATGGTGTCCATTAAATGATGACTTGACAATGATACATTTTGTGATAATGGTGTCCATTAAATGATGATTGACAGTGATACATTTTGTGATAATGGTGTCCGTTAAATGATGACTTGACAATGATACATTTTGTGATAATGGTGTCCATTAAATGATGACTTGACTATGATACATTTTGTGATAATGGTGTCCATTAAATGATGATTGACAATGATACATTTTGTGATAATGGTGTCCATTAAATGATGATTGACAATGATACATTTTGTGATAATGGTGTCCATTAAATGATGATTGACAATGATACATTTTGTGATAATGGTGTCCATTAAATGATGATTGACAATGATACATTTTGTGATAATGGTGTCCATTAAATGATGATTGACAATGATACATTGTGTGATAATGGTGTCCATTAAATGATGATTGACAATGATACATTTTGTGATAATGGTGTCCATTAAATGATGACTTGACAATGATTCATTTTGTGATAATGGTGTCCATTAAATGATGATTGACAATGATACATTTTGTGATAATGGTGTCCATTAAATGATGACTTGACAATGATACATTTTGTGATAATGGTGTCCATTAAATGATGATTGACAATGATACATTTTGTGATAATGGTGTCCGTTAAATGATGATTGACAATGATACATTTTGTGATAATGGTGTCCATTAAATGATGATTGACAATGATACATTTTGTGATAATGGTGTCCATTAAATGATGATTGACAATGATACATTTTGTGATAATGGTGTCCGTTAAATGATGACTTGACAATGATACATTTTGTGATAATGGTGTCCATTAAATGATGACTTGACTATGATACATTTTGTGATAATGGTGTCCATTAAATGATGACTTGACAATGATACATTTTGTGATAATGGTGTCCGTTAAATAATGACTTGACAATGATACATTTTGTGATAATGGTGTCCATTAAATGATGACTTGACAATGATACATTTTGTGATAATGGTGTCCATTAAATGATGATTGACAATGATACATTTTGTGATAATGGTGTCCGTTAAATGATGATTGACAATGATACATTTTGTGATAATGGTGTCCATTAAATGATGATTGACAATGATACATTTTGTGATAATGGTGTCCATTAAATGATGACTTGACAATGATACATTTTGTGATAATGGTGTCCGTTAAATGATGACTTGACAATGATACATTTTGTGATAATGGTGTCCATTAAATGATGACTTGACAATGATACATTTTGTGATAATGGTGTCCATTAAATGATGACTTGACAATGATACATTTTGTGATAATGGTGTCCGTTAAATGATGACTTGACAATGATACATTTTGTGATAATGGTGTCCATTAAATGATGACTTGACTATGATACATTTTGTGATAATGGTGTCCATTAAATGATGACTTGACAATGATACATTTTGTGATAATGGTGTCCATTAAATGATGACTTGACTATGATACATTTTGTGATAATGGTGTCCATTAAATGATGACTTGACAATGATACATTTTGTGATAATGGTGTCCATTAAATGATGACTTGACAATGATACATTTTGTGATAATGGTGTCCATTAAATGATGACTTGACAATGATACATTTTGTGATAATGGTGTCCATTAAATGATGATTGACAATGATACATTTTGTGATAATGGTGTCCGTTAAATGATGACTTGACTATGATACATTTTGTGATAATGGTGTCCATTAAATGATGACTTGACTATGATACATTTATGTATGTTACAACAGAGCAATCACCAACAATTGGTGATGTTTCAGTCAATGATTCAAGTTAATGGACATATTCTTGAGAGAACTGCCTCATCCAGTTGCATTGACAGAAACCACTAAGCACATCTGATACGACATGTGGAAGTCTAAGAAGTAGAAAGTAAAAGCCAGGAATGTGTTTTATTAACATGTGGAACAGAAGATAGTTGTTGTAGGGCCTGACTGTTCATAATTGGGAATTGTCCAGAAATAGATGAAGGTGAGGGTTATAGTTAACAAAGGGACAATCTAAAGTTGCAAGTGAAACAAGAAGCAGATAGATTCATAGAAAAAGAGAATACAAGGCGAAATAAAAGACAACTTTTCTAGGGGCGCAGCAAAATCGATAGTCAACAAGACTAACAGCGGTTGTGCCACGGTTACAACAAACAAAGGGAAATCAGTCTGCCAGTCAGAATGTTGACCTTAATTTGGGTTAGTGCTGATGTCACCAACAGTCGCATCTCGCTTGCAGATGTAGACAAGTAGCATAGTCTAGGTAAGGGGATACCATTGAATGTGCTGATAAGAGCGATTGCCCTTAGGATCAAATTTAAACCAATGTATGAAACAAATATGTGTGTCAGTACTCGTGGAATTTGTTCCTAGCTGGATGCCAGTTGTTGGATAATGTTTGTGGTGTTATATATTTTGTATGTGATGATTGTTTACAGATGTAACATTTGAATTTCTAAAATACTTGTATGTATGAACGGGAATGTATAAACATTGATGGAAGAAACTCTTAAATTGGCCAGAAGAGAAATCGCGTTTTGTTGTACGTTGATATTTATTAGTGTCACAGCTTTCTTTCAGGGCAACAAGTCTATCAACTTTACCGGGGTCTTTGAATGGTGTGATGGCAGGGTATGGGCGTTGGACAAAGAGTCATTAGCGGACTCTGAAAATAGTCAGCTTAGAATTGACGTAACAAGCTCGAGATCCTATTGTAGTGGACGTCTCACGAAAGGTGAGAATTATATAATACTCTTGTTCGACCAACTTTGATTGTCCAGGGCAGTGGTTAATCTAGCAATATTGATGTAACCACAACGCTGCTAGAAGCCCTAGCATATCAAGAAATGTCGTTCAGCGTACGAAAGTGACGACATAGTTGTTTTTCCTCATTTCAACCAACACCAAAGCTCAAATGAAGATAATAGAGAACGCTTGATAGCTGGTCACGAAGGAAGGTTAAAGCCATTGAATTGTAAGGTGCAGACTACACGTCGATCAGGACTGATTGATCATGCTGACTACCAGAGTTTCTAATCAAACTCGGCACGGCTTAATGGCAACAGAGCAGGTTATGCAGTGAGATTTTAGACTGATTGTCCAGATTTTAGACAAATTGTCCAGATTTTTGACTGATTGTCCAGATTTTAGACTGATTGTCCAGATTTTAGACAAATTGTCCAGATTTTAGACTGATTGTCCAGATTTTTGACTGATTGTCCAGATTTTAGACAAATTGTCCAGATTTTAGACTGATTGTCCAGGTTTTAGACAGATTGTCCAGATTTTAGACAAATTGTCCAGATTTTAGACAAATTATTGATTGTCCAGAGAGAAGCAAATCAGTTTAGGTTGCCAGCTACCAGCCGCGACCTTGAACGCCTGCTTGAGCTCTCTAGCCCTGATCAATCGTGACTTTTATAGAGTAGTCCATTTGATAATGAGTTAGAATAGAGTGGTCAAGATACGACCATTAAAGGGTGATTTATACACATGGAACAATTGAGAACTTAACCCAAGCAGTTGAGAAGACTTAGATTGATAAAGTAAACGAGGAATCAATGATAATAGCCACATGAGCATAATACAAGGATTACAAGTCAACTACATATTCACCGACTGTCTTAAAGAGCTCAATTTCATGAACGAACTTTTGATAAACTAGGCAATGTAACAGACCTCACACTTGATCAGAGTTGACATGAATTTCATAGCTGATTGTGAATGTTGTCTTCGAGACTTGTCCTCTAATAATAAATGAATGGATCAATGTGTTGTGGCAGAAACTCTTGAATTATTGAATGTGTTGTGTTGAAAGTATTCTTCCTCTCTGTTGATGTTTCGCTCCTCAATCACTTCTTGTCATAACACAAATCATCAATGAACTGTTCATTCCACAAACTGCAGCAACCTAATCAACATGTTAACCATGATACTATAGAAGCTCTAGTAGCCTCCATCTACATGAGCATCGGCTGAACTGTGTGCTGTGCCAAGATCTACTGCTATCTTCTCCAGTCCCTAATGTATTTACTACAGACAGCTTGTTGTGACCTCCCAACATTACATTTAAATGAGGCTACAAATCTACCTCATTTTCCCATAATCCCTCTCTTCTATAAATCAACAGTATCTAGGCCCGCCCCCCCCCCCCCCCCCTAAATGTCTTAGAATGATACATCTCTCTATATTTCCATAACGGAGTATAATTTCTAGTTCCGTTAGTCTCATCGTTGAGACTATCAACAAAATGGCGGTTTGCTACCAATTCACAATTTATATATATATATATCATCAAGTACCGGGCCAGTTGGCCTAGGTGATCATGTCTCTCCACAACTTTCGATCTCGACAGTTATTTATCGTTTCTGTTATTGACCTTCTGTCGAGTCATTCTCTTAAGTTGTCTGGTATCTTTTCTCTTTGCTTTCCGTTATCTCTTCGTCCCTCAATTTTCCCAGTTGTTACAATATATTCCAGCTGTTCTATTCTCATTACGTGGCCAAAAAGTGATGATTGTTTCTTCCTAACATTTGAAATTAGCTCGCTTCTTGCTTTGACCTCTTTCAAAACGTTTTCATTACTCTTCTTAGCTGTCCATGGTATTCTCAACATTCTTCTGTAAAACGACATTACTACAGACTCCAGTGATTTTCTTGTCTATTGTCCATGATTCACATACATATGTTAAGACTGGCTCTACATAACATTTAAGAACTCTTTTTCTTGTTTCTGTTGTCAAAACTGGATTGCTTAGTATCTTCCTCATACTTTGGAAAGCTGCTTTTGCCTGAGCCATTCTGCATCTCACCTCTTTTGTACATCTTCCGTCTGAGGTTAACAAAGTTCCCAAATATTTAAATTCATTTACCTGTTTTAATATTGTTCCACTTGTCTTTATTTTGCACTGAGGTGATGTATTTTTCTTTGTTATTACCATTACCTCTGTCTTTTTGCTCTTAAAGCGGAGTCCTTTATTTTTGCTTTCTTTCACTATAATGTCCAACATTTCTTGTAACTCATTTTCACTCTTAGCGATTAAGGCTGTATCATCAGCAAACTTAGATTATTTATATTCTGACCTCGATTGTTATTCCAGACATGCTCTTTATGGAACTTAAAATAATCTCACTATAAATATTAAACAAATCTGGTGGCAGCACACAACCTTGTCTAACACCCTGTTTTATTTGTTGAAACATTGCCAATTGGTTTCCAGTTCTTATGGCCGCTGTTTGTTGCCAGTAAGCAAAGAGCCCCCGTCACGCCAAGACGTATAGGGAATATGGTGTTAGTGACCATACATTTTACACACCTTCGGCACATGATTTTTTTTGAAAATGTGGTCGGTATTACGCCCATGCCGCTTTACTTTCCCAGAAAAAAATTCCGGTACATATTTAAGGCTGGGTGAACCAAAAGCCGTCGGTTGGGATCGAACCCTACCTCTTGTCCTTTGTAGTCCAGTTCACTAACCAATGAGCTATGTTTGTTGCCAGTACATGTTCTTTATTATTCTTGGATCTTTGCTGTCTACGTTTATGCTTTCTAAAATGTTGATTATTTCTTGGTGCTTTACTTTGTCAAATGTTTTGGTGTCATCTATGAAACATAGGTATAGATCTGTTTTCACCTCTATGGCTCTTTCTACTAAAGATCTTATGATATAAATGTCATTGCTTGTTTCTTTACCTCTAACAAAACCACACTGTTCATCACTAATTTCTGGATTGATTTTGTTTCGCACTCTTTGATTGATGATTCCTTATTATATATATATATATATATATACGGCAGTATTTACCACTTTAACTTAATCATGTGCATACATTATATATATATATATATATATATATATATATATAAAATGTACGTATGTGATTAAGTTAAAGTGGTAAATACTGCCGCTTCCATTGCAGGCTGTTCTCCTTTCTAGGAGTTTTCTGATTTCATCGAACTGCTATCAATCTATTCTATCATCTTCACAGCAGTATTTCTATAACGTGTGTTTCCCAGCGCGGTAACGACCGTGACTATACTTGACTGTGCGCTTCAGATCACTAAATATGTTTAACACTGTTCTAGATTGAATTCATGAACCTCTTATTGTAGCTTCAGATCACTAAATATGTTTAACACTATTCTAGATTGAATTCATGAACCTCTTAGTGTAGCTTCAGTCAAAGTTCTAGCTCGTGCGATAAGGAGTGTCACGTGTTACACGTGATACCCGATCGTCATCAAGCCACTATATACAAGAATAATCTGAAACATATAGAGAGCGTCAAATACTTAGCTACAGTAATAACATGTGACGAAAGATGCACCACAGAAATAAGCAGCAGAATAGCTCAGGCTTCAGTTGCATTTCAGAAAATTAAAAACGCCTTGTGTAACAAGTCTATATCAATAGAAGTGAGACTTCGGTGCAACATAGACTGACCTATGAAAGCAAATCATGGACAGTGTAGACAAACAAATGAAAAGACGAGGCCTCAGAAATGGGATTTCTCACAAGAATGTTCAAAGTTCCCTGGACAGCTAAAAAAAAAAAAAACAAGGAAATTCTCTCAAAGGTCAACACAAAAGGGGAGCTCCTCAAAACAGAAAGAACCAACATTTTTCGGGCACATCATGAAAAGATGAAAGTTGGTATAATCTCTCTAACTTATATCTATATTGATCTAGTTCTCTATCTCTCTCTAACTTATATCTATATTGATCTAGTTCTCTATCTCTCTCTAACTTATATCTATATTGATCTAGTTCTCTATCCCTCTCTAACTTATATCTATATTGATCTAGTTCTCTATCTCTCTCTAACTTATATCTATATTGATTTAGTTCTTTATCTTGACGTTTCTTAACTCTAGGTGTTTCTCTCAGAATATCTGGATGTTGTTGGAAGTTCCTCCCTAATTCTGTCCATTCACTGGTATTATTATCTTTTGCATCATTTATTAGGTTAGTCGCTGTTTAATGATCTTCAGCCATTGGTTGAATGCGAACTTAACTGTAGATGACTTTTATATCAAAGTTTGAAAAACAAAACTACATCTTGACATTTTAGTTAACTTCTGAGTTTTAAAAACAATGGAGAGAAATTCTAACTTATCCCTTGATCTCTTGGGTAGTGAGATCCAATGTCTAGCCATCTCGGTTAACAGCAATAAACAGGTGGTTCCGTGTGCATTCGCGCACGTTAAAGAACCCTTGGCAGTTAAAATCGAAAAGAGTAGGTCATAAATATGGCCGCTGACCGGGTACAGTGATGATGATCCCAACAACAAACAATTGGTAGTTCAATACAAATATATTGGTCAATAAATAAAGTTAGTTCCAAGTGAAGAATGAATCAATACAAATGAAGCAAGAGCACAACAATCATATAAAGAGCACATCGTGTAGCAGTTGTATAGTTTTTATTTTTAATTACAAATGGCGTTTCGGGGATTGGTTGGTCTCGAGGCAAGACGCCGGCCTTGAGACAGACAGGTTGTCGGTTCAAATCCTGGTTTTTATTTATGATTTTTCTCTGCGGCAACCACCTCTGGTCTCAGCAGCGAGGCCCGGCTTGAAACGTCAATTACTCACCGACGAAAAAAATATGAGTACCTCCGAAGTCGGAGGTCTGCCTGTGCGATGAGGAACCCCTGTGCACACGGCTGCCAGGGAAAAATGGATTAACACGCAAAATTCAGTTCCTGGTCTCTAGGGACTTCGTCAGGGTAAAAGTTGGCGAACGAAAAAAAAAAATATGGCATTGGTGTAGCTTCGCAGCAAACTCACATCTAAAAGAAAGGCAGCAGTTTACAACGCCTTCATCATTATCTTTTCTATATGGCAGCGAATCATGGACAATCTATGCAAAGCAAGAGAGAAGGCTAAATGCATTCCATGCGATGCCAGCGGTGTATTCTTGCTATCACCTGGGAGGACAAAGTGACAAACGTGGAGGTCATCGATCTCACAGGCCTCCCGAACACACGCTGCTCATACAACGTAAGTTACGTTGGCCTGGCCACTGACACCGTATGGAAGATGGCCGCATATCTAAATATATCCTTGATGGACAACTAGCAGAACTAGAGAGCGCCCAAACCTCCAGTTATAGACGTATGTAAACGTGACATGGAGACTGAACAGCCTAGGAAGATATCGCTGCAGGCCGCAATCTTTGGAAACACACTCTAAAGCTCCAACTCAATCAAAAAGCAAAGAGGTTCATAGAAAAAGGGAATACACGAAAAGAAAAGAAAAAATATACATTTCCTAGGGGACGCTTCAAAATCCATAGTCAACTATGACTGGCGGAGGCAACTACTACAAGTGGTGTGTAGAAAGACAAATCGACGGGGGGGGGGGGGGGGGGGGGGGGGGGGAAAGGTAAACAGTCAGAATAAATTGAAGCGGGTCACTTATGAACATTTCTACTCATAAATTATTCTCACGCTGACATAATGAGATGACATCAATGACAGAGTACACAAAAATAACACAAATTCAACGATCATTCTGACACCAATTAACATATTGAGTTCATGCAGTTCCGAAGCTTGTCGTTTTCCTCGACCGATTCTCAAAATGCATTAGTTACTGTAGCTTATTATTAAACATTGTCATATGAATGCAGACACAGCGGTCTGTATCAAGACCTGTATGACACGTAGCGGTCCGCTAGTACCATCCACTGAGTAGAGTGAGACAGCATTTCTACAAGTTTGAGCATTGACATCAAACACATGCTCCAGTCCACGGTCTGGGAAGGCTCTGCCCACACTGGTGTCTGTGTGGATGAACCGGGCACATGAACTAGCAGGCATGCAACTATAACAAATCATGATTTGAACATATCAACGTTTTTGATCTGACTCCTGTTGGCACCTTGTATACGAGTGGAGTCAATAAAGCCAAGACTCTAGTGACGCATGAGTGTGCTTGTTTTGTTGTGATGAACTTGTCTGTTCTTGGCGTCCTGCCTTGACAGATTGGCCTGTTGTGATGAGCTTGTCTGTTCTTGGCGTCCTGCCCTGACAGACTGGTCTGTTGTGATGAGCTTGTCTGTTCTTGGCGTCCTGCCTTGACAGATTGGCCTGTTGTGATGAGCTTGTCTGTTCTTGGCGTCCTGCCTTGACAGATTGGCCTGTTGTGATGAGCTTGTCTGTTCTTGGCGTCCTGCCTTGACAGACTGGTCTGTTGTGATGAGCTTGTCTGTTCTTGGCGTCCAGCCTTGACAGACTGGTCTGTTGTGATGAGCTTGTCTGTTCTTGGCGTCCTGCCTTGACAGATTGGCCTGTTGTGTTGAGCTTGTCTGTTCTTGGCGTCCTGCCTTGACAGACTGGTCTGTTGTGATGAACTTGTCTGTTCTTGGCGTCCTGCCTTGACAGACTGGTCTGTTGTGATGAACTTGTCTGTTCTTGGCGTCCTGCCTTGACATACTGGTCTCTTGTGGTGAACTTGTCTGTTCTTGGCGTCCTGCCTTGACAGACTGGTCTGTTGTGATGAACTTGTCTGTTCTTGGCGTCCTGCCTTGACAGACTGGTCTGTTGTGATGAACTTGTCTGTTCTTGGCGTCCTGCCTTGACAGACTGGTCTGTTGTGGTGAACTTGTCTGTTCTTGGCGTCCTGCCTTGACAGACTGGTCTGTTGTGATGAACTTGTCTGTTCTTGGCGTCCTGCCTTGACAGATTGGTCTGTTGTGATGAACTTGTCTGTTCTTGGTGTCCTGCCCTGACAGACTGGTCTGTTGTGATGAGCTTGTCTGTTCTTGGCGTCCTGCCTTGACAGATTGGCCTGTTGTGATGAGCTTGTCTGTTCTTGGCGTCCTGCCTTGACAGACTGGTCTGTTGTGATGAACTTGTCTGTTCTTGGCGTCCTGCCTTGACAGACTGGTCTGTTGTGATGAACTTGTCTGTTCTTGGCGTCCTGCCTTGACAGACTGGTCTGTTGTGGTGAACTTGTCTGTTCTTGGCGTCCTGCGTTGACAGACTGGTCTGTTATGGTGAACTTGTCTGTTCTTGGCGTCCTGCCTTGACAGACTGGTCTGTTGTGGTGAACTTGTCTGTTCTTGGCGTCCTGCGTTGACAGACTGGTCTGTTATGGTGAACTTGTCTGTTCTTGGCGTCCTGCGTTGACAGACTGGTCTGTTATGGTGAACTTGTCTGTTCTTGGCGTCCTGCCTTGACAGACTGGTCTGTTGTGATGAGCTTGTCTGTTCTTGGCGTCCAGCCTTGACAGACTGGTCTGTTGTGATGAGCTTGTCTGTTCTTGGCGTCCTGCCTTGACAGATTGGCCTGTTGTGTTGAGCTTGTCTGTTCTTGGCGTCCTGCCTTGACAGACTGGTCTGTTGTGATGAACTTGTCTGTTCTTGGAGTCCTGCCTTGACAGACTGGTCTGTTGTGATGAACTTGTCTGTTCTTGGCGTCCTGCCTTGACAGACTGGTCTCTTGTGGTGAACTTGTCTGTTCTTGGCGTCCTGCCTTGACAGACTGGTCTGTTGTGATGAACTTGTCTGTTCTTGGCGCCTTGCCCTGACAGATTGGTCTGTTGTGATGAACTTGTCTGTTCTTGGCGTCCTGCCTTGACAGACTGGTCTCTTGTGGTGAACTTGTCTGTTCTTGGCGTCCTGCCTTGACAGATTGGTCTGTTGTGATGAACTTGTCTGTTCTTGGCGTCCTGCCCTGACAGACTGGTCTGTTGTGATGAACTTGTCTGTTCTTGGCGTCCTGTGTTGACAGACTGGTCTGTTGTGATGAACTTGTCTGTTCTTGGCGTCCTGCCTTGGCAGACTGGTCTGTTGTGATAAACTTGTCTGTTCTTGGCGCCCTGCCCTGACAGATTGGTCTGTTGTGATGAACTTGTCTGTTCTTGGCGTCCTGCCCTGACAGACTGGTCTGTTGTGATGAGCTTGTCTGTTCTTGGCGTCCTGCCTTGACAGATTGGCCTGTTGTGATGAACTTGTCTGTTCTTGGCGTCCTGCCCTGACAGACTGGTCTGTTGTGATGAACTTGTCTGTTCTTGGCGTCCTGCCTTGACAGATTGGCCTGTTGTGATGAGCTTGTCTGTTCTTGGCGTCCTGCCTTGACAGACTGGTCTGTTGTGATGAACTTGTCTGTTCTTGGCGTCCTGCCTTGACAGACTGGTCTGTTGTGATGAACTTGTCTGTTCTTGGCGCCCTGCCCTGACAGATTGGTCTGTTGTGATGAACTTGTCTGTTCTTGGCGTCCTGCCTTGACAGACTGGCCTGTTGTGATGAGCTTGTCTGTTCTTGGCGTCCTGCCTTGACAGACTGGTCTGTTGTGATGAACTTGTCTGTTCTTGGCGTCCTGCCTTGAGAGATTGGCCTGTTGTGATGAGCTTGTCTGTTCTTGGCGTCCTGCCTTGACAGACTGGCCTGTTGTGATGAACTTGTCTGTTCTTGGCGTCCTGCGTTGACAGACTGGTCTGTTGTGATGAACTTGTCTGTTCTTGGCGTCCTGCCTTGACAGACAGGTCTGTTGTGGTGAACTTGTCTGTTCTTGGCGTCCTGCGTTGACAGACTGGTCTGTTATGGTGAACTTGTCTGTTCTTGGCGTCCTGCCTTGACAGACTGGTCTGTTGTGGTGAACTTGTCTGTTCTTGGCGTCCTGCGTTGACAGACTGGTCTGTTATGGTGAACTTGTCTGTTCTTGGCGTCCTGCGTTGACAGACTGGTCTGTTATGGTGAACTTGTCTGTTCTTGGCGTCCTGTGTTGACAGACTGGTCTGTTGTGATGAACTTGTCTGTTCTTGGCGTCCTGTGTTGACAGACTGGTCTGTTGTGATGAACTTGTCTGTTCTTGGTGTCCTGCCCTGAAAGACTGGTCTGTTGTGATGAGCTTGTCTGTTCTTGGCGTCCTGCCTTGACAGATTGGCCTGTTGTGATGAGCTTGTCTGTTCTTGGCGTCCTGCCTTGACAGACTTGTCTGTTGTGATGAACTTGTCTGTTCTTGGCGTCCTGCCTTGACAGACTGGTCTGTTGTGATGAACTTGTCTGTTCTTGGCGTCCTGCCTTGACAGACTGGTCTGTTGTGGTGAACTTGTCTGTTCTTGGCGTCCTGCGTTGACAGACTGGTCTGTTATGGTGAACTTGTCTGTTCTTGGCGTCCTGCCTTGACAGACTGGTCTGTTGTGGTGAACTTGTCTGTTCTTGGCGTCCTGCGTTGACAGACTGGTCTGTTATGGTGAACTTGTCTGTTCTTGGCGTCCTGCGTTGACAGACTGGTCTGTTATGGTGAACTTGTCTGTTCTTGGCGTCCTGCCTTGACAGACTGGTCTGTTGTGATGAGCTTGTCTGTTCTTGGCGTCCAGCCTTGACAGACTGGTCTGTTGTGATGAGCTTGTCTGTTCTTCGCGTCCTGCCTTGACAGATTGGCCTGTTGTGTTGAGCTTGTCTGTTCTTGGCGTCCTGCCTTGACAGACTGGTCTGTTGTGATGAACTTGTCTGTTCTTGGAGTCCTGCCTTGACAGACTGGTCTGTTGTGATGAACTTGTCTGTTCTTGGCGTCCTGCCTTGACAGACTGGTCTCTTGTGGTGAACTTGTCTGTTCTTGGCGTCCTGCCTTGACAGACTGGTCTGTTGTGATGAACTTGTCTGTTCTTGGCGCCTTGCCCTGACAGATTGGTCTGTTGTGATGAACTTGTCTGTTCTTGGCGTCCTGCCTTGACAGACTGGTCTCTTGTGGTGAACTTGTCTGTTCTTGGCGTCCTGCCTTGACAGATTGGTCTGTTGTGATGAACTTGTCTGTTCTTGGCGTCCTGCCCTGACAGACTGGTCTGTTGTGATGAACTTGTCTGTTCTTGGCGTCCTGTGTTGACAGACTGGTCTGTTGTGATGAACTTGTCTGTTCTTGGCGTCCTGCCTTGACAGACTGGTCTGTTGTGATGAACTTGTCTGTTCTTGGCTCCCTGCCCTGACAGATTGGTCTGTTGTGATGAACTTGTCTGTTCTTGGCGTCCTGCCCTGACAGACTGGTCTGTTGTGATGAGCTTGTCTGTTCTTGGCGTCCTGCCTTGACAGATTGGCCTGTTGTGATGAACTTGTCTGTTCTTGGCGTCCTGCCCTGACAGACTGGTCTGTTGTGATGAACTTGTCTGTTCTTGGCGTCCTTCCTTGACAGATTGGCCTGTTGTGATGAGCTTGTCTGTTCTTGGCGTCCTGCCTTGACAGACTGGTCTGTTGTGATGAACTTGTCTGTTCTTGGCGTCCTGCCTTGACAGACTGGTCTGTTGTGATGAACTTGTCTGTTCTTGGCGCCCTGCCCTGACAGATTGGTCTGTTGTGATGAACTTGTCTGTTCTTGGCGTCCTGCCTTGACAGACTGGCCTGTTGTGATGAGCTTGTCTGTTCTTGGCGTCCTGCCTTGACAGACTGGTCTGTTGTGATGAACTTGTCTGTTCTTGGCGTCCTGCCTTGACAGTGGCCTGTTGTGATGAGCTTGTCTGTTCTTGGCGTCCTGCCTTGACAGACTGGTCTGTTGTGATGAACTTGTCTGTTCTTGGCGTCCTGCCTTGACAGACTGGTCTGTTGTGATGAACTTGTCTGTTCTTGGCGTCCTGCCTTGACAGACAGGTCTGTTGTGGTGAACTTGTCTGTTCTTGGCGTCCTGCGTTGACAGACTGGTCTGTTATGGTGAACTTGTCTGTTCTTGGCGTCCTGCCTTGACAGACTGGTCTGTTGTGGTGAACTTGTCTGTTCTTGGCGTCCTGCGTTGACAGACTGATCTGTTATGGTGAACTTGTCTGTTCTTGCGTCCTGCGTTGACAGACTGGTCTGTTATGGTGAACTTGTCTGTTCTTGGCGTCCTGTGTTGACAGACTGGTCTGTTGTGATGAACTTGTCTGTTCTTGGCGTCCTGTGTTGACAGACTGGTCTGTTGTGATGAACTTGTCTGTTCTTGGCATCCTGCGTTGACAGACTGGTCTGTTGTGATGAACTTGTCTGTTCTTGGCGTCCTGCGTTGACAGACTGGTCTGTTGTGATGAACTTGTCTGTTCTTGGCGTCCTGCGTTGACAGACTGGTCTGTTGTGATGAACTTGTCTGTTCTTGGCGTCCTGTGTTGACAGACTGGTCTGTTGTGTGGAGAAATCAGATTGGACTCAGTGGAGAATGTGGCCTGTGTTGAAGTTCTTGGAGCGTCATGAGTTGAGAGATTGGTCTGTTATGTGATGAACTATATAGTCTTGGACGTAAATGTTGAGAGATTGGTCTGTTATGTGATGAACTATATAGTCTTGGACGTAAATGTTGAGAGATTGGTCTGTTATGTGATGAACTATATAGTCTTGGACGTAAATGTTGAGAGATTGGTCTGTTATGTGATGAACTATATAGTCTTGGACGTAAATGTTGAGAGATTGGTCTGTTATGTGAAGAACTATATAGTCTTGGACGTAAATGTTGAGAGATTGGTCTGTTATGTGATGAACTATATAGTCTTGGACGTAAATGTTGAGAGATTAGTCTGTTATGTGATGAACTATATAGTCTTGGACGTAAATGTTGAGAGATTGGTCTGTTATGTGATGAACTATATAGTCTTGGACGTAAATGTTGAGAGATTGGTCTGTTATGTGATGAACTATATAGTCTTGGACGTAAATGTTGAGAGATTGATCTGTTATGTGATGAACTATATAGTCTTGGACGTAAATGTTGAGAGATTGGTCTGTTATGTGATGAACTATATAGTCTTGGACGTAAATGTTGAGAGATTGGTCTGTTATGTGATGAACTATATAGTCTTGGACGTAAATGTTGAGAGATTGATCTGTTATGTGATGAACTATATAGTCTTGGACGTAAATGTTGAGAGATTGATCTCTTGTTCACGGGTCCTCCTGTGCTAGGAGACTGGTTCAACGTGTGATATGATTTGGAAATCATTATCAATATATCGTGTGTGTGTGTACGTGTGTAGATAAGATGTGATCCTTGATATATTTCCGAGCAATTAGTGTGGCTCTGTCAGCAACAACTCAACCAGCTAGGGTCTGACGAGATGAGGAGAATTGTCATTGTGCAAACATGTCTAGATATTGTAGACTGCTCTGTGTTGGCTCGCGCATCTGTCCCCGTCGTGTACCTCTGAGTAATTGTGTCTTCCTGGCGCAGTCGGCAGCCTGGTGTGGAACATCTTCCAGGAACGTGAAGACTTAATTGTCGTGATGTAGACGTACCATTGAATTGAAAGTGACAGATTTCTTGACAGGACGCTCCTCCTGTTCATTTTTGGTCACAGCTGCGTCAGCTGACGATGGTTTTTGTTGTTGAGAAACCAATTCATCAGCTGGTGACGCAGCCTGGACATAAACTTGACCCTGTGTTGTCTTTGCTGAAGCCGAGTCTGTGTTGGTAGAGAGGATAGAGCTGAAGTCAAAGTCCCGAGCCATGTAGTTGTGGTTCTTGTCACTGTGGGCCCGTGGCAGTATCAGAGGGCGGGGACTGACTGCCATGTCTGGCTGCTCCATGTTAGTGTTGCTTTTCAAGATTGATTTAGGGGGGTGTGCCCCAGACTGTGAGCAACTGGAGGAACTGGAGGTCGATACTTGTCGTAAGATATTTTCCGAGTCTAACCTTGCATGAGATCGTAAGGCTCTAGGGCTTGCGGATGGGTTGTAGTTTGAGAACTCTCGGTGAGCAGGGTGAGAACCGTCGTAATGTTTGGTGGCAGGTAAAGTGAGGGAATGGGGTCTAGCCGAGCCAGATGTTGTAACCCTTGGTATGCTCCACGTCTGACCTAAGCTTGCCTGTTTGTGTTGCGTGGCGTGTAGAGCTACAGGCGTTTGCTGTCGCCCCGTCGGGTAACTCCGAACTCTGATAACTTGTGCATGCATTCTGTGGTCCCTGTTTTGTGGAGAATGTTCTCGAAGTATTTGTTGAGGAATGACATGTTTGTGATGTGGAATGTGTAGATGTGCTGGTGGACTCCTGGGTGTGGCGGGGCTGCTGCTTGCCCTGGCATGTCTGAGAACGATGACGTGGCTGGAGTCACTGCTGCTGTGGCTGGACACAGATTCGTGTCTGCTGCTTCCCGATAAAACAGTGACCCTATTGTCACTGTGCGTAGGGGTAGCTGGCGAGGACACAGGTTTCAATGTGTTCTCTGTTGGCGGCTGCTTCTCGCCTTTCACATCGTGACCTCGACCTTTGTACAACCGAAATTCTTCAAATTGTTCGCTCTTCTCACTACCAACAATCCTGTCAACAAAGAACACGCCTTGTTTGGGTTGTATTTTGGGGCCGTTAGTTGCGGAACTGGCTGGTTGAAGGGGGAACTTGTTAGGGGCTGCAACTGTCGTTGGTGGCTCTTTATTTTGTGAAGCAAAACTGACGTTTTGTGTTGGCTGCGGCTGCTGGGAACCACGTCCTTGCATTGCTGCTACGCCTTGCTGGTTGGTCGTGTTTGAAGTAGCCGTTCTGTTACAGTCACCGAGCCAACTGTAGTTGTTGTCGTCCTGGCTGAGTTAGCGCTAGATGTCAGTTGAAGTTATCATTGTGGTGTTTGAAGTAGCCGTTCTGTTACAGTCACCGAGCCAACTGTAGTTGTTGTCGTCCTGGCTGAGTTAGCGCTAGATGTCAGTTGAAGTTATCATTGTGGTGTTTCGACTGGCCTTGACTCCGAGCATCCAACAATACAATCTGAAAAAAACGCAACAGTAAAGCTGAATCCAACATTTAGTTACTATAAAGCAATGTTAGGAACATCGACTGTTGTCATTATAAAGAAGAAAAAAAATATGTGATTATCTGAGTTGGGGACATGGAGCAACAACGTGTGTTGTGTACAGGAACACATTCTCTACGACAAGGAGAGTGGCATGTAGCTAGCACATTCTCTACTACAAGGAGAGTGGCATGTAGCTAGCACATTCTCTACTACAAGGAGAGTGGCATGTAGCTAGCACGTTCTCTACTACAAGGAGAGTGGCATGCAGCTAGCACGTTCTCTACTACAAGGAGAGTGGCATGTAGCTAGCACGTTCTCTACTACAAGGAGAGTGGCATGTAGCTAGCACATTCTCTACTACAAGGAGAGTGGCATGCAGCTAGCACGTTCTCTACTACAAGGAGAGTGGCATGTAGCTAGCACGTTCTCTACTACAAGGAGAGTGGCATGTAGCTAGCACATTCTCTACTACAAGGAGAGTGGCATGTAGCTAGCACGTTCTCTACGACAAGGAGAGTGGCATGTAGCTAGCACATTCTCTACTACAAGGAGAGTGGCATGTAGCTAGCACATTCTCTACTACAAGGAGAGTGGCATGTAGCTAGCACGTTCTCTACTACAAGGAGAGTGGCATGTAGCTAGCACGTTCTCTACTACAAGGAGAGTGGCATGTAGCTAGCACATTCTCTACTACAAGGAGAGTGGCATGTAGCTAGCACGTTCTCTACTACAAGCAGAGTGGCATATAGCTAGCACATTCTCTACTACAAGCAGAGTGGCATGTAGCTAGCACATTCTCTACTACAAGGAGAGTGGCATGTAGCTAGCACATTCTCTACTACAAGGAGAGTGGCATGTAGCTAGCACATTCTCTACTACAAGGAGAGTGGCATGTAGCTAGCACGTTCTCTACTACAAGGAGAGTGGCATGTAGCTAGCACGTTCTCTACTACAAGGAGAGTGGCATGTAGCTAGCACATTCTCTACTACAAGGAGAGTGGCATGTAGCTAGCACATTCTCTACTACAAGGAGAGTGGCATGTAGCTAGCACATTCTCTACTACAAGGAGAGTGGCATGTAGCTAGCACATTCTCTACTACAAGGAGAGTGGCATGTAGCTAGCACGTTCTCTACTACAAGGAGAGTGGCATGTAGCTAGCACGTTCTCTACTACAAGGAGAGTGGCATGTAGCTAGCACGTTCTCTACTACAAGCAGAGTGGCATGTAGCTAGCACATTCTCTACTACAAGCAGAGTGGCATGTAGCTAGCACGTTCTCTACTACAAGCAGAGTGGCATGTTAGCTAGCACATTCTCTACTACAAGCAGAGTGGCATGTAGCTAGCACATTCTCTACTACAAGGAGAGTGGCATGTAGCTAGCACATTCTCTACTACAAGGAGAGTGGCATGTAGCTAGCACATTCTCTACTACAAGCAGAGTGGCATGTAGCTAGCACGTTCTCTACTACAAGGAGAGTGGCATGTAGCTAGCACATTCTCTACTACAAGCAGAGTGGCATGTAGCTAGCACGTTCTCTACTACAAGGAGAGTGGCATGTAGCTAGCACGATCTCTACTACAAGCAGAGTGGCATGTAGCTAGCACATTCTCTACTACAAGGAGAGTGGCATGTAGCTAGCACATTCTCTACTACAAGGAGAGTGGCATGTAGCTAGCACATTCTCTACTACAAGGAGAGTGGCATGTAGCTAGCACATTCTCTACAACAAGGAGAGTGGCATGTAGCTAGCACATTCTCTACGACAAGGAGAGTGGCATGTAGCTAGCACGTTCTCTACTACAAGGAGAGTGGCATGTAGCTAGCACGTTCTCTACTACAAGGAGAGTGGCATGTAGCTAGCACATTCTCTACTACAAGCAGAGTGGCATGTAGCTAGCACGTTCTCTACTACAAGGAGAGTGGCATGTAGCTAGCACGTTCTCTACTACAAGCAGAGTGGCATGTAGCTAGCACATTCTCTACTACAAGCAGAGTGGCATGTAGCTAGCACATTCTCTACTACAAGGAGAGTGGCATGTAGCTAGCACATTCTCTACTACAAGCAGAGTGGCATGTAGCTAGCACATTCTCTACTACAAGCAGAGTGGCATGTAGCTAGCACGTTCTCTACTACAAGGAGAGTGGCATGTAGCTAGCACGTTCTCTACTACAAGGAGAGTGGCATGTAGCTAGCACATTCTCTACTACAAGCAGAGTGGCATGTAGCTAGCACATTCTCTACTACAAGGAGAGTGGCATGTAGCTAGCACGTTCTCTACTACAAGGAGAGTGGCATGTAGCTAGCACATTCTCTACTACAAGCAGAGTGGCATGTAGCTAGCACGTTCTCTACTACAAGGAGAGTGGCATGTAGCTAGCACGTTCTCTACTACAAGGAGAGTGGCATGTAGCTAGCACATTCTCTACTACAAGCAGAGTGGCATGTAGCTAGCACGTTCTCTACTACAAGGAGAGTGGCATGTAGCTAGCACGTTCTCTACTACAAGCAGAGTGGCATGTAGCTAGCACATTCTCTACTACAAGCAGAGTGGCATGTAGCTAGCACATTCTCTACTACAAGGAGAGTGGCATGTAGCTAGCACATTCTCTACTACAAGGAGAGTGGCATGTAGCTAGCACATTCTCTACTACAAGCAGAGTGGCATGTAGCTAGCACGTTCTCTACTACAAGGAGAGTGGCATGTAGCTAGCACGTTCTCTACTACAAGGAGAGTGGCATGTAGCTAGCACATTCTCTACTACAAGCAGAGTGGCATGTAGCTAGCACGTTCTCTACTACAAGGAGAGTGGCATGTAGCTAGCACGTTCTCTACTACAAGCAGAGTGGCATGTAGCTAGCACATTCTCTACTACAAGCAGAGTGGCATGTAGCTAGCACGTTCTCTACTACAAGGAGAGTGGCATGTAGCTAGCACGTTCTCTACTACAAGGAGAGTGGCATGTAGCTAGCACATTCTCTACTACAAGCAGAGTGGCATGTAGCTAGCACGTTCTCTACTACAAGGAGAGTGGCATGTAGCTAGCACGTTCTCTACTACAAGCAGAGTGGCATGTAGCTAGCACATTCTCTACTACAAGCAGAGTGGCATGTAGCTAGCACATTCTCTACTACAAGGAGAGTGGCATGTAGCTAGCACATTCTCTACTACAAGGAGAGTGGCATGTAGCTAGCACATTCTCTACTACAAGGAGAGTGGCATGTAGCTAGCACGTTCTCTACTACAAGGAGAGTGGCATGTAGCTAGCACGTTCTCTACTACAAGGAGAGTGGCATGTAGCTAGCACGTTCTCTACTACAAGGAGAGTGGCATGTAGCTAGCACGATCTCTACTACAAGCAGAGTGGCATGTAGCTAGCACATTCTCTACTACAAGGAGAGTGGCATGTAGCTAGCACATTCTCTACTACAAGGAGAGTGGCATGTAGCTAGCACATTCTCTACTACAAGGAGAGTGGCATTTAGCTAGCACATTCTCTACTACAAGGAGAGTGGCATGTAGCTAGCACGTTCTCTACTACAAGGAGAGTGGCATGTAGCTAGCACGTTCTCTACTACAAGGAGAGTGGCATGTAGCTAGCACATTCTCTACTACAAGCAGAGTGGCATGTAGCTAGCACGTTCTCTACTACAAGGAGAGTGGCATGTAGCTAGCACGTTCTCTACTACAAGCAGAGTGGCATGTAGCTAGCACATTCTCTACTACAAGCAGAGTGGCATGTAGCTAGCACATTCTCTACTACAAGGAGAGTGGCATGTAGCTAGCACATTCTCTACTACAAGGAGAGTGGCATGTAGCTAGCACATTCTCTACTACAAGCAGAGTGGCATGTAGCTAGCACGTTCTCTACTACAAGGAGAGTGGCATGTAGCTAGCACGTTCTCTACTACAAGGAGAGTGGCATGTAGCTAGCACATTCTCTACTACAAGCAGAGTGGCATGTAGCTAGCACGTTCTCTACTACAAGGAGAGTGGCATGTAGCTAGCACGTTCTCTACTACAAGCAGAGTGGCATGTAGCTAGCACATTCTCTACTACAAGCAGAGTGGCATGTAGCTAGCACATTCTCTACTACAAGGAGAGTGGCATGTAGCTAGCACATTCTCTACTACAAGGAGAGTGGCATGTAGCTAGCACATTCTCTACTACAAGCAGAGTGGCATGTAGCTAGCACATTCTCTACTACAAGGAGAGTGGCATGTAGCTAGCACATTCTCTACTACAAGGAGAGTGGCATGTAGCTAGCACATTCTCTACTACAAGCAGAGTGGCATGTAGCTAGCACATTCTCTACTACAAGGAGAGTGGCATGTAGCTAGCACGTTCTCTACTACAAGGAGAGTGGCATGTAGCTAGCACATTCTCTACTACAAGGAGAGTGGCATGTAGCTAGCACATTCTCTACTACAAGCAGAGTGGCATGTAGCTAGCACATTCTCTACTACAAGGAGAGTGGCATGTAGCTAGCACGTTCTCTACTACAAGGAGAGTGGCATGTAGCTAGCACATTCTCTACTACAAGCAGAGTGGCATGTA
Organism: Megaustenia siamemsis; assembly: GCA_032433765.1. Lineage (NCBI taxonomy): Eukaryota > Metazoa > Mollusca > Gastropoda > Stylommatophora > Ariophantidae > Megaustenia > Megaustenia siamemsis. The sequence continues at coordinate 3,408,319 of JAVIAB010000050.1, forward strand.
GCTAGCACGTTCTCTACTACAAGGAGAGTGGCATGTAGCTAGCACGTTCTCTACTACAAGCAGAGTGGCATGTAGCTAGCACATTCTCTACTACAAGGAGAGTGGCATGTAGCTAGCACATTCTCTACTACAAGGAGAGTGGCATGTAGCTAGCACATTCTCTACTACAAGGAGAGTGGCATGTAGCTAGCACATTCTCTACTACAAGCAGAGTGGCATGTAGCTAGCACGTTCTCTACTACAAGGAGAGTGGCATGTAGCTAGCACGTTCTCTACTACAAGGAGAGTGGCATGTAGCTAGCACGTTCTCTACTACAAGGAGAGTGGCATGTAGCTAGCACGTTCTCTACTACAAGCAGAGTGGCATGTAGCTAGCACATTCTCTACTACAAGCAGAGTGGCATGTAGCTAGCACATTCTCTACTACAAGGAGAGTGGCATGTAGCTAGCACGTTCTCTACTACAAGGAGAGTGGCATGTAGCTAGCACATTCTCTACTACAAGGAGAGTGGCATGTAGCTAGCACATTCTCTACTACAAGGAGAGCGGCATGTAGCTAGCACGTTCTCTACGACAAGGAGAGTGGCATGTAACTAGCACATTCTCTACTACAAGGAGAGTGGCATGTAGCTAGCACATTCTCTACTACAAGGAGAGTGGCATGTAGCTAGCACGTTCTCTACTACAAGCAGAGTGGCATGTAGCTAGCACATTCTCTACTACAAGCAGAGTGGCATGTAGCTAGCACATTCTCTACTACAAGGAGAGTGGCATGTAGCTAGCACATTCTCTACTACAAGGAGAGTGGCATGTAGCTAGCACATTCTCTACTACAAGCAGAGTGGCATGTAGCTAGCACGTTCTCTACTACAAGGAGAGTGGCATGTAGCTAGCACGTTCTCTACTACAAGGAGAGTGGCATGTAGCTAGCACATTCTCTACTACAAGCAGAGTGGCATGTAGCTAGCACGTTCTCTACTACAAGGAGAGTGGCATGTAGCTAGCACGTTCTCTACTACAAGCAGAGTGGCATGTAGCTAGCACATTCTCTACTACAAGCAGAGTGGCATGTAGCTAGCACATTCTCTACTACAAGGAGAGTGGCATGTAGCTAGCACATTCTCTACTACAAGGAGAGTGGCATGTAGCTAGCACATTCTCTACTACAAGCAGAGTGGCATGTAGCTAGCACATTCTCTACTACAAGGAGAGTGGCATGTAGCTAGCACGTTCTCTACTACAAGGAGAGTGGCATGTAGCTAGCACATTCTCTACTACAAGGAGAGTGGCATGTAGCTAGCACGTTCTCTACTACAAGGAGAGTGGCATGTAGCTAGCACATTCTCTACTACAAGGAGAGTGGCATGTAGCTAGCACATTCTCTACTACAAGCAGAGTGGCATGTAGCTAGCACATTCTCTACTACAAGGAGAGTGGCATGTAGCTAGCACGTTCTCTACTACAAGGAGAGTGGCATGTAGCTAGCACGTTCTCTACTACAAGGAGAGTGGCATGTAGCTAGCACGTTCTCTACTACAAGGAGAGTGGCATGTAGCTAGCACGTTCTCTACTACAAGCAGAGTGGCATGTAGCTAGCACATTCTCTACTACAAGCAGAGTGGCATGTAGCTAGCACGTTCTCTACTACAAGGAGAGTGGCATGTAGCTAGCACATTCTCTACTACAAGGAGAGTGGCATGTAGCTAGCACATTCTCTACTACAAGGAGAGCGGCATGTAGCTAGCACGTTCTCTACGACAAGGAGAGTGGCATGTAACTAGCACATTCTCTACTACAAGGAGAGTGGCATGTAGCTAGCACATTCTCTACTACAAGGAGAGTGGCATGTAGCTAGCACGTTCTCTACTACAAGCAGAGTGGCATGTAGCTAGCACATTCTCTACTACAAGCAGAGTGGCATGTAGCTAGCACATTCTCTACTACAAGGAGAGTGGCATGTAGCTAGCACATTCTCTACTACAAGGAGAGTGGCATGTAGCTAGCACATTCTCTACTACAAGCAGAGTGGCATGTAGCTAGCACGTTCTCTACTACAAGGAGAGTGGCATGTAGCTAGCACGTTCTCTACTACAAGGAGAGTGGCATGTAGCTAGCACATTCTCTACTACAAGCAGAGTGGCATGTAGCTAGCACGTTCTCTACTACAAGGAGAGTGGCATGTAGCTAGCACGTTCTCTACTACAAGCAGAGTGGCATGTAGCTAGCACATTCTCTACTACAAGCAGAGTGGCATGTAGCTAGCACATTCTCTACTACAAGGAGAGTGGCATGTAGCTAGCACATTCTCTACTACAAGGAGAGTGGCATGTAGCTAGCACATTCTCTACTACAAGCAGAGTGGCATGTAGCTAGCACATTCTCTACTACAAGGAGAGTGGCATGTAGCTAGCACGTTCTCTACTACAAGGAGAGTGGCATGTAGCTAGCACATTCTCTACTACAAGGAGAGTGGCATGTAGCTAGCACGTTCTCTACTACAAGGAGAGTGGCATGTAGCTAGCACATTCTCTACTACAAGGAGAGTGGCATGTAGCTAGCACATTCTCTACTACAAGCAGAGTGGCATGTAGCTAGCACATTCTCTACTACAAGGAGAGTGGCATGTAGCTAGCACGTTCTCTACTACAAGGAGAGTGGCATGTAGCTAGCACATTCTCTACTACAAGCAGAGTGGCATGTAGCTAGCACGTTCTCTACTACAAGGAGAGTGGCATGTAGCTAGCACGTTCTCTACTACAAGCAGAGTGGCATGTAGCTAGCACATTCTCTACTACAAGCAGAGTGGCATGTAGCTAGCACATTCTCTACTACAAGGAGAGTGGCATGTAGCTAGCACATTCTCTACTACAAGGAGAGTGGCATGTAGCTAGCACATTCTCTACTACAAGGAGAGTGGCATGTAGCTAGCACGTTCTCTACTACAAGGAGAGTGGCATGTAGCTAGCACGTTCTCTACTACAAGGAGAGTGGCATGTAGCTAGCACATTCTCTACTACAAGGAGAGTGGCATGTAGCTAGCACGTTCTCTACTACAAGCAGAGTGGCATGTAGCTAGCACATTCTCTACTACAAGCAGAGTGGCATGTAGCTAGCACATTCTCTACTACAAGGAGAGTGTCATGTAGCTAGCACGTTCTCTACTACAAGGAGAGTGGCATGTAGCTAGCACATTCTCTACTACAAGGAGAGTGGCATGTAGCTAGCACATTCTCTACTACAAGGAGAGCGGCATGTAGCTAGCACGTTCTCTACGACAAGGAGAGTGGCATGTAACTAGCACATTCTCTACTACAAGGAGAGTGGCATGTAGCTAGCACATTCTCTACTACAAGGAGAGTGGCATGTAGCTAGCACATTCTCTACTACAAACAGAGTGGCATGTAGCTAGCACGTTCTCTACTACAAGCAGAGTGGCATGTAGCTAGCACATTCTCTACTACAAGGAGAGTGGCATGTAGCTATCACGTTCTCTACTACAAGGAGAGTGGCATGTAGCTAGCACATTCTCTACTACAAGGAGAGTGGCATGTAGCTAGCACATTCTCTACTACAAGGAGAGTGGCATGTAGCTAGCACATTCTCTACTACAAGCAGAGTGGCATGTAGCTAGCACGTTCTCTACTACAAGGAGAGTGGCATGTAGCTAGCACGTTCTCTACTACAAGGAGAGTGGCATGTAGCTAGCACATTCTCTACTACAAGCAGAGTGGCATGTAGCTAGCACGTTCTCTACTACAAGGAGAGTGGCATGTAGCTAGCACGTTCTCTACTACAAGCAGAGTGGCATGTAGCTAGCACATTCTCTACTACAAGCAGAGTGGCATGTAGCTAGCACGTTCTCTACTACAAGGAGAGTGGCATGTAGCTAGCACGTTCTCTACTACAAGGAGAGTGGCATGTAGCTAGCACGTTCTCTACTACAAGGAGAGTGGCATGTAGCTAGCACGTTCTCTACTACAAGGAGAGTGGCATGTAGCTAGCACGTTCTCTACTACAAGCAGAGTGGCATGTAGCTAGCACATTCTCTACTACAAGGAGAGTGGCATGTAGCTAGCACGTTCTCTACTACAAGGAGAGTGGCATGTAGCTAGCACATTCTCTACTGCAAGGAGAGTGGCATGTAGCTAGCACATTCTCTACTACAAGGAGAGCGGCATGTAGCTAGCACGTTCTCTACGACAAGGAGAGTGGCATGTAACTAGCACATTCTCTACTACAAGGAGAGTGGCATGTAGCTAGCACATTCTCTACTACAAGGAGAGTGGCATGTAGCTAGCACGTTCTCTACTACAAGCAGAGTGGCATGTAGCTAGCACATTCTCTACTACAAGCAGAGTGGCATGTAGCTAGCACATTCTCTACTACAAGGAGAGTGGCATGTAGCTAGCACATTCTCTACTACAAGGAGAGTGGCATGTAGCTAGCACATTCTCTACTACAAGCAGAGTGGCATGTAGCTAGCACGTTCTCTACTACAAGGAGAGTGGCATGTAGCTAGCACGTTCTCTACTACAAGGAGAGTGGCATGTAGCTAGCACATTCTCTACTACAAGCAGAGTGGCATGTAGCTAGCACGTTCTCTACTACAAGGAGAGTGGCATGTAGCTAGCACGTTCTCTACTACAAGGAGAGTGGCATGTAGCTAGCACATTCTCTACTACAAGCAGAGTGGCATGTAGCTAGCACGTTCTCTACTACAAGGAGAGTGGCATGTAGCTAGCACGTTCTCTACTACAAGCAGAGTGGCATGTAGCTAGCACATTCTCTACTACAAGCAGAGTGGCATGTAGCTAGCACGTTCTCTACTACAAGGAGAGTGGCATGTAGCTAGCACGTTCTCTACTACAAGGAGAGTGGCATGTAGCTAGCACATTCTCTACTACAAGCAGAGTGGCATGTAGCTAGCACGTTCTCTACTACAAGGAGAGTGGCATGTAGCTAGCACGTTCTCTACTACAAGCAGAGTGGCATGTAGCTAGCACATTCTCTACTACAAGCAGAGTGGCATGTAGCTAGCACATTCTCTACTACAAGGAGAGTGGCATGTAGCTAGCACATTCTCTACTACAAGGAGAGTGGCATGTAGCTAGCACATTCTCTACTACAAGCAGAGTGGCATGTAGCTAGCACGTTCTCTACTACAAGGAGAGTGGCATGTAGCTAGCACATTCTCTACTACAAGCAGAGTGGCATGTAGCTAGCACATTCTCTACTACAAGCAGAGTGGCATGTAGCTAGCACGTTCTCTACTACAAGGAGAGTGGCATGTAGCTAGCACGATCTCTACTACAAGCAGAGTGGCATGTAGCTAGCACATTCTCTACTACAAGGAGAGTGGCATGTAGCTAGCACATTCTCTACTACAAGGAGAGTGGCATGTAGCTAGCACATTCTCTACTACAAGGAGAGTGGCATGTAGCTAGCACATTCTCTACTACAAGCAGAGTGGCATGTAGCTAGCACGTTCTCTACTACAAGGAGAGTGGCATGTAGCTAGCACGTTCTCTACTACAAGGAGAGTGGCATGTAGCTAGCACATTCTCTACTACAAGCAGAGTGGCATGTAGCTAGCACGTTCTCTACTACAAGGAGAGTGGCATGTAGCTAGCACGTTCTCTACTACAAGCAGAGTGGCATGTAGCTAGCACATTCTCTACTACAAGGAGAGTGGCATGTAGCTAGCACATTCTCTACTACAAGCAGAGTGGCATGTAGCTAGCACGTTCTCTACTACAAGGAGAGTGGCATGTAGCTAGCACGTTCTCTACTACAAGGAGAGTGGCATGTAGCTAGCACATTCTCTACTACAAGCAGAGTGGCATGTAGCTAGCACGTTCTCTACTACAAGGAGAGTGGCATGTAGCTAGCACGTTCTCTACTACAAGCAGAGTGGCATGTAGCTAGCACATTCTCTACTACAAGCAGAGTGGCATGTAGCTAGCACGTTCTCTACTACAAGGAGAGTGGCATGTAGCTAGCACGTTCTCTACTACAAGGAGAGTGGCATGTAGCTAGCACATTCTCTACTACAAGCAGAGTGGCATGTAGCTAGCACGTTCTCTACTACAAGGAGAGTGGCATGTAGCTAGCACGTTCTCTACTACAAGCAGAGTGGCATGTAGCTAGCACGTTCTCTACTACAAGGAGAGTGGCATGTAGCTAGCACGTTCTCTACTACAAGGAGAGTGGCATGTAGCTAGCACGTTCTCTACTACAAGGAGAGTGGCATGTAGCTAGCACGTTCTCTACTACAAGGAGAGTGGCATGTAGCTAGCACGTTCTCTACTACAAGGAGAGTGGCATGTAGCTAGCACGTTCTCTACTACAAGGAGAGTGGCATGTAGCTAGCACATTCTCTACTACAAGGAGAGTGGCATGTAGCTAGCACGTTCTCTACTACAAGGAGAGTGGCATGTAGCTAGCACATTCTCTACTACAAGGAGAGTGGCATGTAGCTAGCACATTCTCTACTACAAGGAGAGTGGCATGTAGCTAGCACATTCTCTACTACAAGGAGAGTGGCATGTAGCTAGCACGTTCTCTACGACAAGGAGAGTGGCATGTAGCTAGCACATTCTCTACTACAAGGAGAGTGGCATGTAGCTAGCACGTTCTCTACTACAAGCAGAGTGGCATGTAGCTAGCACATTCTCTACTACAAGGAGAGAGGCATGTAGCTAGCACATTCTCTACTACAAGGAGAGTGGCATGTAGCTAGCACATTCTCTACTACAAGGAGAGTGGCATGTAGCTAGCACGTTCTCTACTACAAGGAGAGTGGCATGTAGCTAGCACATTCTCTACTACAAGGAGAGTGGCATGTAGCTAGCACGTTCTCTACTACAAGGAGAGTGGCATGTAGCTAGCACGTTCTCTACTACAAGGAGAGTGGCATGTAGCTAGCACATTCTCTACTACAAGGAGAGTGGCATGTAGCTAGCACATTCTCTACTACAAGGAGAGTGGCATGTAGCTAGCACGTTCTCTCCTACAAGCAGAGTGGCATGTAGCTAGCACGTTCTCTACTACAAGGAGAGTGGCATGTAGCTAGCACGTTCTCTACTACAAGCAGAGTGGCATGTAGCTAGCACGATCTCTACTACAAGGAGAGTGGCATGTAGCTAGCACGTTCTCTACTACAAGCAGAGTGGCATGTAGCTAGCACATTCTCTACTACAAGGAGAGTGGCATGTAGCTAGCACATTCTCTACTACAAGGAGAGTGGCATGTAGCTAGCACATTCTCTACTACAAGGAGAGTGGCATGTAGCTAGCACATTCTCTACTACAAGGAGAGTGGCATGTAGCTAGCACATTCTCTACTACAAGGAGAGTGGCATGTAGCTAGCACATTCTCTACTACAAGGAGAGTGGCATGTAGCTAGCACATTCTCTACTACAAGGAGAGTGGCATGTAGCTAGCACATTCTCTACTACAAGGAGAGTGGCATGTAGCTAGCACATTCTCTACTACAAGCAGAGTGGCATGTAGCTAGCACATTCTCTACTACAAGGAGAGTGGCATGTAGCTAGCACGTTCTCTACTACAAGGAGAGTGGCATGTAGCTAGCACATTCTCTACTACAAGGAGAGTGGCATGTAGCTAGCACATTCTCTACTACAAGCAGAGTGGCATGTAGCTAGCACATTCTCTACTACAAGGAGAGTGGCATGTAGCTAGCACATTCTCTACTACAAGCAGAGTGGCATGTAGCTAGCACATTCTCTACTACAAGCAGAGTGGCATGTAGCTAGCACGTTCTCTACTACAAGGAGAGCGGCATGTAGCTAGCACATTCTCTACTACAAGGAGAGTGGCATGTAGCTAGCACATTCTCTACTACAAGCAGAGCGGCATGTAGCTAGCACATTCTCTACTACAAGCAGAGTGGCATGTAGCTAGCACGTTCTCTACTACAAGCAGAGTGGCATGTAGCTAGCACGTTCTCTACTACAAGGAGAGCGGCATGTAGCTAGCACGTTCTCTACTACAAGGAGAGTGGCATGTAGCTAGCACATTCTCTACTACAAGGAGAGTGGCATGTAGCTAGCACGTTCTCTACTACAAGGAGAGTGGCATGTAGCTAGCACATTCTCTACTACAAGGAGAGTGGCATGTAGCTAGCACATTCTCTACTACAAGCAGAGTGGCATGTAGCTAGCACATTCTCTACTACAAGGAGAGCGGCATGTAGCTAGCACGTTCTCTACTACAAGGAGAGTGGCATGTAGCTAGCACATTCTCTACTACAAGGAGAGTGGCATGTAGCTAGCACGTTCTCTACTACAAGGAGAGTGGCATGTAGCTAGCACGTTCTCTACTACAAGGAGAGTGGCATGTAGCTAGCACATTCTCTACTACAAGCAGAGTGGCATGTAGCTAGCACATTCTCTACTACAAGGAGAGTGGCATGTAGCAAGCACGTTCTCTACTACAAGGAGAGTGGCATGTAGCTAGCACATTCTCTACTACAAGGAGAGTGGCATGTAGCTAGCACATTCTCTACTACAAGCAGAGTGGCATGTAGCTAGCACATTCTCTACTACAAGGAGAGTGGCATGTAGCTAGCACGTTCTCTACTACAAGGAGAGTGGCATGTAGCTAGCACATTCTCTACTACAAGCAGAGTGGCATGTAGCTAGCACGTTCTCTACTACAAGGAGAGTGGCATGTAGCTAGCACGTTCTCTACTACAAGCAGAGTGGCATGTAGCTAGCACATTCTCTACTACAAGCAGAGTGGCATGTAGCTAGCACATTCTCTACTACAAGGAGAGTGGCATGTAGCTAGCACATTCTCTACTACAAGGAGAGTGGCATGTAGCTAGCACATTCTCTACTACAAGTAGAGTGGCATGTAGCTAGCACGTTCTCTACTACAAGGAGAGTGGCATGTAGCTAGCACGTTCTCTACTACAAGGAGAGTGGCATGTAGCTAGCACATTCTCTACTACAAGGAGAGTGGCATGTAGCTAGCACGTTCTCTACTACAAGCAGAGTGGCATGTAGCTAGCACATTCTCTACTACAAGCAGAGTGGCATGTAGCTAGCACATTCTGTACTACAAGGAGAGTGGCATGTAGCTAGCACGTTCTCTACTACAAGGAGAGTGGCATGTAGCTAGCACATTCTCTACTACAAGGAGAGTGGCATGTAGCTAGCACATTCTCTACTACAAGGAGAGCGGCATGTAGCTAGCACGTTCTCTACGACAAGGAGAGTGGCATGTAACTAGCACATTCTCTACTACAAGGAGAGCGGCATGTAGCTAGCACATTCTCTACTACAAGGAGAGTGGCATGTAGCTAGCACATTCTCTACTACAAGCAGAGTGGCATGTAGCTAGCACGTTCTCTACTACAAGCAGATTGGCATGTAGCTAGCACATTCTCTACTACAAGGAGAGTGGCATGTAGCTAGCACGTTCTCTACTACAAGGAGAGTGGCATGTAGCTAGCACGTTCTCTACTACAAGGAGAGTGGCATGTAGCTAGCACGTTCTCTACTACAAGGAGAGTGGCATGTAGCTAGCACGTTCTCTACTACAAGGAGAGTGGCATGTAGCTAGCACGTTCTCTACTACAAGGAGAGTGGCATGTAGCTAGCACATTCTCTACTACAAGGAGAGTGGCATGTAGCTAGCACGTTCTCTACTACAAGGAGAGTGGCATGTAGCTAGCACATTCTCTACTACAAGGAGAGTGGCATGTAGCTAGCACATTCTCTACTACAAGGAGAGTGGCATGTAGCTAGCACATTCTCTACTACAAGGAGAGTGGCATGTAGCTAGCACGTTCTCTACGACAAGGAGAGTGGCATGTAGCTAGCACATTCTCTACTACAAGGAGAGTGGCATGTAGCTAGCACGTTCTCTACTACAAGCAGAGTGGCATGTAGCTAGCACATTCTCTACTACAAGGAGAGAGGCATGTAGCTAGCACATTCTCTACTACAAGGAGAGTGGCATGTAGCTAGCACATTCTCTACTACAAGGAGAGTGGCATGTAGCTAGCACGTTCTCTACTACAAGGAGAGTGGCATGTAGCTAGCACATTCTCTACTACAAGGAGAGTGGCATGTAGCTAGCACGTTCTCTACTACAAGGAGAGTGGCATGTAGCTAGCACGTTCTCTACTACAAGGAGAGTGGCATGTAGCTAGCACATTCTCTACTACAAGGAGAGTGGCATGTAGCTAGCACATTCTCTACTACAAGGAGAGTGGCATGTAGCTAGCACGTTCTCTCCTACAAGCAGAGTGGCATGTAGCTAGCACGTTCTCTACTACAAGGAGAGTGGCATGTAGCTAGCACGTTCTCTACTACAAGCAGAGTGGCATGTAGCTAGCACGATCTCTACTACAAGGAGAGTGGCATGTAGCTAGCACGTTCTCTACTACAAGCAGAGTGGCATGTAGCTAGCACATTCTCTACTACAAGGAGAGTGGCATGTAGCTAGCACATTCTCTACTACAAGGAGAGTGGCATGTAGCTAGCACATTCTCTACTACAAGGAGAGTGGCATGTAGCTAGCACATTCTCTACTACAAGGAGAGTGGCATGTAGCTAGCACATTCTCTACTACAAGGAGAGTGGCATGTAGCTAGCACATTCTCTACTACAAGGAGAGTGGCATGTAGCTAGCACATTCTCTACTACAAGGAGAGTGGCATGTAGCTAGCACATTCTCTACTACAAGGAGAGTGGCATGTAGCTAGCACATTCTCTACTACAAGCAGAGTGGCATGTAGCTAGCACATTCTCTACTACAAGGAGAGTGGCATGTAGCTAGCACGTTCTCTACTACAAGGAGAGTGGCATGTAGCTAGCACATTCTCTACTACAAGGAGAGTGGCATGTAGCTAGCACATTCTCTACTACAAGCAGAGTGGCATGTAGCTAGCACATTCTCTACTACAAGGAGAGTGGCATGTAGCTAGCACATTCTCTACTACAAGCAGAGTGGCATGTAGCTAGCACATTCTCTACTACAAGCAGAGTGGCATGTAGCTAGCATGTTCTCTACTACAAGGAGAGCGGCATGTAGCTAGCACATTCTCTACTACAAGGAGAGTGGCATGTAGCTAGCACATTCTCTACTACAAGCAGAGCGGCATGTAGCTAGCACATTCTCTACTACAAGCAGAGTGGCATGTAGCTAGCACGTTCTCTACTACAAGCAGAGTGGCATGTAGCTAGCACGTTCTCTACTACAAGGAGAGCGGCATGTAGCTAGCACGTTCTCTACTACAAGGAGAGTGGCATGTAGCTAGCACATTCTCTACTACAAGGAGAGCGGCATGTAGCTAGCACGTTCTCTACTACAAGGAGAGTGGCATGTAGCTAGCACATTTTCTACTACAAGGAGAGTGGCATGTAGCTAGCACATTCTCTACTACAAGGAGAGTGGCATGTAGCTAGCACATTCTCTACTACAAGGAGAGTGGCATGTAGCTAGCACATTCTCTACTACAAGGAGAGTGGCATGTAGCTAGCACGTTCTCTACTACAAGCAGAGTGGCATGTAGCTAGCACGTTCTCTACTACAAGGAGAGTGGCATGTAGCTAGCACATTCTCTACTACAAGGAGAGTGGCATGTAGCTAGCACATTCTCTACTACAAGGAGAGTGGCATGTAGCTAGCACATTCTCTACTACAAGGAGAGTGGCATGTAGCTAGCACATTCTCTACTACAAGGAGAGTGGCATGTAGCTAGCACATTCTCTACTACAAGGAGAGTGGCATGTAGCTAGCACATTCTCTACTACAAGGAGAGTGGCATGTAGCTAGCACATTCTCTACTACAAGGAGAGTGGCATGTAGCTAGCACGTTCTCTACTACAAGCAGAGTGGCATGTAGCTAGCACGTTCTCTACTACAAGCAGAGTGGCATGTAGCTAGCACATTCTCTACTACAGGCAGAGTGGCATGTAGCTAGCACATTCTCTACTACAAGGAGAGTGGCATGTAGCTAGCACGTTCTCTACTACAAGGAGAGTGGCATGTAGCTAGCACGTTCTCTACTACAAGGAGAGTGGCATGTAGCTAGCACGTTCTCTACTACAAGGAGAGTGGCATGTAGCTAGCACGTTCTCTACTACAAGGAGAGTGGCATGTAGCTAGCACATTCTCTACTACAAGGAGAGTGGCATGTAGCTAGCACATTCTCTACTACAAGGAGAGTGGCATGTAGCTAGCACATTCTCTACTACAAGGAGAGTGGCATGTAGCTAGCACATTCTCTACTACAAGGAGAGTGGCATGTAGCTAGCACGTTCTCTACTACAAGGAGAGTGGCATGTAGCTAGCACGTTCTCTACTACAAGGAGAGTGGCATGTAGCTAGCACGTTCTCTACTACAAGGAGAGTGGCATGTAGCTAGCACGTTCTCTACTACAAGGAGAGTGGCATGTAGCTAGCACGTTCTCTACTACAAGGAGAGTGGCATGTAGCTAGCACGTTCTCTACTACAAGGAGAGTGGCATGTAGCTAGCACGTTCTCTACTACAAGCAGAGTGGCATGTAGCTAGCACATTCTCTACTACAAGGAGAGTGGCATGTAGCTAGCACATTCTCTACTACAAGGAGAGTGGCATGTAGCTAGCACATTCTCTACTACAAGGAGAGTGGCATGTAGCTAGCACATTCTCTACTACAAGGAGAGTGGCATGTAGCTAGCACATTCTCTACTACAAGGAGAGTGGCATGTAGCTAGCACGTTCTCTACTACAAGGAGAGTGGCATGTAGCTAGCACGTTCTCTACTACAAGGAGAGTGGCATGTAGCTAGCACGTTCTCTACTACAAGGAGAGTGGCATGTAGCTAGCACGTTCTCTACTACAAGGAGAGTGGCATGTAGCTAGCACATTCTCTACTACAAGGAGAGTGGCATGTAGCTAGCACGTTCTCTACTACAAGGAGAGTGGCATGTAGCTAGCACGTTCTCTACTACAAGGAGAGTGGCATGTAGCTAGCACGTTCTCTACTACAAGCAGAGTGGCATGTAGCTAGCACATTCTCTACTACAAGGAGAGTGGCATGTAGCTAGCACGTTCTCTACTACAAGGAGAGTGGCATGTAGCTAGCACATTCTCTACTACAAGGAGAGTGGCATGTAGCTAGCACGTTCTCTACTACAAGGAGAGTGGCATGTAGCTAGCACGTTCTCTACTACAAGGAGAGTGGCATGTAGCTAGCACGTTCTCTACTACAAGGAGAGTGGCATGTAGCTAGCACATTCTCTACTACAAGGAGAGTGGCATGTAGCTAGCACATTCTCTACTACAAGCAGAGTGGCATGTAGCTAGCACATTCTCTACTACAAGCAGAGTGGCATGTAGCTAGCACATTCTCTACAAGGAGAGTGGCATGTAGCTAGCACGTTCTCTACTACAAGGAGAGTGGCATGTAGCTAGCACGTTCTCTACTACAAGGAGAGTGGCATGTAGCTAGCACATTCTCTACTACAAGGAGAGTGGCATGTAGCTAGCACGTTCTCTACTACAAGGAGAGTGGCATGTAGCTAGCACATTCTCTACTACAAGGAGAGTGGCATGTAGCTAGCACGTTCTCTACTACAAGCAGAGTGGCATGTAGCTAGCACATTCTCTACAAGCAGAGTGGCATGTAGCTAGCACATTCTCTACTACAAGCAGAGTGGCATGTAGCTAGCACATTCTCTACTACAAGCAGAGTGGCATGTAGCTAGCACATTCTCTACAAGCAGAGTGGCATGTAGCTAGCACATTCTCTACTACAAGCAGAGTGGCATGTAGCTAGCACATTCTCTACAAGCAGAGTGGCATGTAGCTAGCACATTCTCTACTACAAGCAGAGTGGCATGTAGCTAGCACATTCTCTACAAGCAGAGTGGCATGTAGCTAGCACATTCTCTACAAGCAGAGTGGCATGTAGCTAGCACATTCTCTACAAGCAGAGTGGCATGTAGCTAGCACATTCTCTACTGACAGCGACAGAAGTTTGAGTTTATGTCTGCATGAGATGTTTGACAGTAGAAACGGGGTTCTTAAATGTTATGTAGAGCCAGTCTTAACATTTGGATGTAAATCGTGGACAATAGGACAACAGGCAAGAAAAATCACTGGAGGCTGGAGAAATATTGTTTTACAGAAGAATGTTGAGAATACCATGGACAGCTAAGAAAAGGAAAGAAAAAGTTCTGAAAGAGACCAAAGCAAAAAAAAATATATATATATTCAATATTAAGAAGAAACAATAATCATTCTTTGGCCATGTAATGAGAAGAGAACAACTGGAAAGTTGAGGGACGAAGAGATAGAGGGAAGCAAAAATAAAAAAAAATATCAGGCAGCTCAAGAGAATGGCTTGGCAGAAGGTCAACAACAGAAATGATAGATAACTGTCGTGATCGAAAGTTGTGGAGAGACATGATCACCTACGTCAGCAGACATGGTACTTGATGATGATTGTGAAAGAAGACGATAGCCTAAAAGCAGAAAACTAACAACTTGTTAAAATGTTCCTTATAAAAGCAGGTGAGCGCTAATATCAAATCCTCAGCGGGCTGCGAGTAGAGCTACAGAGTTTATGTCAAATTAACTAGAGCTCTAAACTAATAGAGAGACGAGACAGACTGTGACGTTTCGGCACAGGCCTTCATCACCTACAACCAACAGCTACGGAAATTCTGACCACCGTTTTTTTTCACCATTTCTCAGGCCAATGTTTGGTTTTCGTGTTTAGATTACTTTGTGTACTTTAAAATAGTTTGTTTTTTGTACCTGATGAAGGCTTTTCCCGAAACGACGTAGTTTGTCTTGTCTTTGTGTTAGTTTAGCTGCTTTCTGGGGTTTTGTACTTATTTTATATGTCTATATAAATTGTGCGGGTTGTCTTGATGTATCATTATCTGTTTGAATATATGGGAGTGGGTGAACACACACAGACTGTACAAGAACGGTCTCTTGCTAGAGTCACTAGAGGCGCGTCATTAGCGTCAGCTACCAATCGCAATCACTGTCGGTCACGTTGTGGCTACAACATTGTGGTCATTGATTGTGGAGGGTGTCGACATCCATCTGCTTGTCACGGGTTAGCAATATACACCACCATCAGGTAACAATATACACCAACAGGTAACAATATGCTCCACCATAAACAGGTAACATTGTGCTCGACCACTGGCAAGTAACAATATACTCCACAGCAGATAACAATATACACCAACAGGTAACAATATACACCACCAACAGGTAACAATATACACCACCAACAGGTAACAATATACACCACCAACAGGTAACAATATACACCACCAACAGGTAACAATATACTCCACCAACAGGTAACAATATACACCACCAACAGGTAACAATATACACCACCAACAGGTAACAATATACTCCACCAACAGGTAACAATATACACCACCAACAGGTAACAATATACACCACCAACAGGTAACAATATACACCACCAACAGGTAACAATATACACCACCAACAGGTAACAATATACACCACCAACAGGTAACAATATACTCCACCAACAGGTAACAATATACACCACCAACAGGTAACAATATACTCCACCAACAGGTAACAATATACACCACCAACGGGTAACAATATACACCACCAACGGGTAACAATATACACCACCAACGGGTAACAATATACAGCACCAACGGGTAACAATATACACCACCAACGGGTAACAATATACACCACCAACGGGTAACAATATACACCACCAACGGGTAACAATATACGCCACCAACAGGTAACAATATACACCACCAACAGGTAACAATATACTCCACCAACAGGTAACAATATACTCCACCAACAGGTAACAATATACTCCACCAACAGGTAACAATATACACCACCAACAGGTAACAATGTACACCACCAACAGGTAACAATATACACCACCAACAGGTAACAATATACACCAACAGGTAACAATATACACCACCAACAGGTAACAATATACACCACCAACAGGTAACATTATACACCACCAACAGACAACAATATACACCACCAACAGGTAACAATATGCTCCACCACAAACAGGTAACATTGTGCTCGACCACTGGCAAGTAACAATATACTCCACAGCAGATAACAATATACACCAACAGGTAACAATATACACCACCAACAGGTAACAATATACACCAACAGGTAACAATATGATGCTCCACCATAAACAGGTAACATTGTGCTCGACCACTGGCAAGTAGCAATATACTCCACAGCAGATAACAATATACACCAACAGGTAACAATATGATGCTCCACCATAAACAGGTAACCTTGTGCTCGACCACTGGCAAGTAACAATATACTCCACAGCAGATAACAATATACACCAACAGGTAACAATATACACCACCAACAAGTAACAATATGCTCGACCACTGGCAAATAACAATATGCTCGACCACTGGCAAATAACAATATACTCCACAGCAGGTAACAATATACTCCACAGCAGGTAACTATATACTCCACAGCAGGTAACTATATACTCCACAGCAGGTAACTATATACTCCACAGCAGGTAACAATACTCCACAGCAGGTAACAATATACTCCACAGCAGGTAACAATATACTCCACAGCAGGTAACTATATACTCCACAGCAGGTAACTATATACTCCACAGCAAGTAACAATATACTCCACAGCAGGTAACTATATACTCCACAGCAGGTAACTATATACTCCACAGCAGGTAACAATATACTCCACAGCAGGTAACAATATACTCCACAGCAGGTAACAATATACTCCACAGCAGGTAACAATATGCTCGACCACTGGCAAGTAACAATATACACCACCAACAAGTAACAATATACACCACCAACAAGTAACAATATACACCACCAACAAGTAACAATATACACCACCAACAAGTAACAATATACACCACCAACAAGTAACAATATACACCACCAACAAGTAACAATATACACCACCAACAAGTAACAATATACTCCACCAACAAGTAACAATATACACCACCAACAAGTAACAATATACACCACCAACAAGTAACAATATACACCACCAACAAGTAACAATATACACCACCAACAAGTAACAATATACACCACCAACAAGTAACAATATACACCACCAACAAGTAACAATATACACCACCAACAAGTAACAATATACACCACCAACAGGTAACAACAATAGACATCTCACAGACCGTTGAGATCTCACAAACATTTTGTTTATTTAACATGCACTTGTCCCTTCAATCAAACGGTCGTAATAAACAATCATAATTTGAGGTCAAATATTCATCTTTAGCCCTAACGAATCAATTACTTTGGGAGGGGGAATGTATGATCTCAGGTGACTATATAAGCCTAAACCTATCGGAAACAAACGATACAAACGTTGATTCATTAATGAGTATCAGCAAGGACACAACACTGGCGTTGTGAGTGGTGACCAGACAAAGTTCTACCCGTTTCATAAACAGGGTTCTCTCGTGAACTCTATCGCGGGCAGGAGGCGAGTCATCATAGCTGAGGCAAGCTTCCGAGGCGATAGAGCAGCGAATCATTTCAGGGCTAGAGCTGTTTACAGCACTCGGGGACAAAACATTCACAAATAATCAACAGAAAAAACATTCACAAATAATCAACAGAAAAAACATTCACAAATAATCAACAGAAAAAACATTCACAAATAATCAACAGAAAAAAACAAACAAAGAACTATAGACAGCCCGAAGCAGGATGGAAACCGTATTCTTCGGCACAGCGCCTTGCCACGAGAAACCTGCGCTAGAGCACACGGCCAACTAAACCACCTGGAACTCTAGGGCAGGGTCCGGATACCTGTGGCAGGCAGGGAGGACACAACTTACCCCCCCCCCCCAAAAAAATAATTAATAAAATGAGGGGAGAGAACGGTTATTTTGTTTGCGTTGGACCTAAATGGGCACAAGCCTACATGCTGCTGAATACATCGTGGAGGTTTTCAGGTACAACCCCAGCATTAAAAAAAAACTATCTTGACGACACATAGTAACATTGCTGGTGTATGTCAGGGGGCTCACGATAGAACCAGAGGGATAAAGGCCGCTTGGTCAAACAGTCGCCACGACGTGTGAGACTCAGGATTTTTATTTTACCCGCGTTAGAAAAAAAAAATCATTTTTGTCTACCGCGGGCTTCGAACACAGTACGTCGGGTTTTCAGCCAGCGGGACCGTGGTTTTAGCCGCACGTCCACCACCACAATGCTGACAAGGAACGAGTGTGAGATGACAGCATCAGGCCCCAACAGTTGAAGATCACTACGTCGGTAGCACTTTTATGAAGAAACGAAAAGCATTTTTGTGAGAAAATCTCAATAAATGATGCCCACAGTGGATCAATGGTTACAGCACGGTAACGTGACGACATATTCACGTGATGGTCTCATCATCATCGAGTGCCTTCTCCGCAACGAAGGTTGGCTACCATGGATCGCCATTCTACTCTGTTTCTTGCTTTGATGGTGCAGGCTGTCATAGATTGACTTGTCCATCTTTTGATGGTACTCGTCCATGTTAGTCTTGGTCTGCCTCTGCCTCTTTTGCCTTGTATTTCCCCTTCCAATATTACTTTTAGTAGGCTGTTGTGTCTTTTAACATGCCCCAAAAATTTCATTTGTCTTGTCTTAATTGTATTTAGTAGCTCTCTTTTTATTTTCAGTTGTTTTAAAACGTTATCGTTTGTTATCTTTTGTTTCCATCCAATTCTACCTATTCTTCTATATATACACATTTCAACGGCTTCAATTTTCTGTTCTGTTTTCTTGTCTAATGTCCATGTTTCTGCACTATACAGGAATATTGAGAAGATGTAACATTTTGATATTCTTAGTTTCAGCCCTGTTGATATTTGTTTTGTTGTTATAGCTCGTTTCAAAACATTTGCCCAACTTCAAAACGCTATTACTCTCTAACCGTTTGTTAAATACTTTTGAAATTTTCCAAATGTTATTAGAATGCAAAAGACCCTTTAAATGTATATTTAACAAATATCTTGCAGCTGCAGTTTTCTTAAAGCGGCGATATTTCTTTGATGTTTGTCAAAATTGTAAATTGTGAAGCCCTAAAGAATAGAAACTACCGTAGTTGCTGGTCTAAGATTAATTTTCACTAGGTAAAGGCGTGGCCGTAATGGGGAAATAACTGGATAAAACAAAACACCAGGATAATTATTGTCTGCTCAGTTCGAGGACGGACGACAATATCAAGGTATACCTGTATGTCCAATTTTCATAGTTGTGTGGTCCGGAAAAGGACCGTTTGTTGAAATAATTTAAGGTAATATAGGGGCCAACATTGTGGGGGCTATATAATTTCATTCTGAATCAGACGAGTCTAAAAGATTAATAACTGTTTGGGGTTGAACATTCCACAAACCATCATTTTTCCAATATTCCTCTTCCTGTTTTAAGACGTGGTCTTCACATTTAGCCCAATAATCTTTGTCTATATTTAATAAAGCGAGATTAGCAAGAGTCTTTACATCGCATATTTTGAATGTTGTATTTTCATCTGCCACTTGTCCTTTTAATTTTGCCCAGATTAGTTCTATTGGATTTAAATGAGCATGGTAAGGTGGCAGCCTCAAACTTATATGACCGTGCTCTTGGATAATCTTATCTATTTGAAAAATCTTTGTCCTCTGTTTTTGCTTTACTAGAGATAATAATTCAGGTTTTAAGTACATGTTATTAAATTGTATGTGCTCCTTTGTGAGCCATATCTTAATAGCATCTTTTGTACTGGATGACGTCGGGACTTTATCTTCAAGTGCAACAATGTTGTGGTACGCTGCATTGTCCATTATTAGGCAAGATGGTCGATCTAGTGATGGGAGAACAGAATTTTCAATCCAATGTCTAAATATGTGACCATTCATCTCAGAGTGATAATCCCGATTGTCTATGGATTTTGGAAGAAAAATGAGCTCTGCATTCTGTATTAGTCCATGTTGTCGACTACCTGCATGAGCAATTATCAAGCGCTGTCCTTTGCTGCTAGGTATTAATCTCTTAATCTTTCCATCTGATGACTGCCATTCCCTTTGGTTAGTGTGGTGAGCATTGATCCATGTTTCATCCAAGTACACAATATCATAACCTTGCTTGCGCACCTCTTTAACTTCACGTAAGTACTTGCTTCTCATGACTACTATATGTGGCTTCTCACAGATGATGTTTCGTCCATTGGAATACTTTCTGAATGTAAAGCCTGCAGCTCTCACATTCCTCCATAATGTAGACTTTGATATTTCAAAACTGTTGTTGTTTTTCAGCGATACTTTTAATTTACTTATTGTAACAGTTTCATTCATACCCAACATTTTGCGAATTTCACTTCTAATAAGTTCACTGTCGAAATTATCCAACAATTTTGCTCTTCCTTGTGATTTTGTATATTTGGAACATTGACGGTCACGTGCTTGAAATCAACGATTAAATGACCGTTTAGATAAATCCAAAATGTGTCTTGTCCTATTCTCAGGGTTTTCTAAAGAATTAAATAATCTTCCTCGTTTAGCCTCTTTGCAAAAATAGTCATACATTTTTATTGCGATGTTTTGTAAACTGCAGAATTTCATTTAAGACTCATGATAAATGTTAGCGTTCCACGTCTACACCTATGAATGAACGGAAATGGAACACACAATGCCTCGTGTTTTCTACAAGTGTCTAATTGTGTCAGACAGCTCACGTTTAAAGCGTGAAAAATCGTAAATTTGAGCGTGTTTGGATTTGTAATCGCTATTTTTAACTTAAATACCGTAAACACTAAGTTTTGACTACATCAATGGGTCGTTATAAATTTATATAAATCAAATAAGCAATAATAATAACCAAATGTTTGTTTTTAATGAAATTAA
This sequence comes from Megaustenia siamemsis, assembly GCA_032433765.1. Classification (NCBI taxonomy): domain Eukaryota; kingdom Metazoa; phylum Mollusca; class Gastropoda; order Stylommatophora; family Ariophantidae; genus Megaustenia; species Megaustenia siamemsis. Next base: position 3,429,250 of record JAVIAB010000050.1, read on the forward strand.
TTCCCTGTTGGGTTCTACTCATTATAACTTTACATGCAAATTTTGAAAAAATTACAAAAAGCGGTTTAAAAGATATTGATTTTAAAAGGTGGGCACGACTTATGAAACAAGCTATAGTATATTTTTCATGACATTAAAATTACTTTTTGCCATACCTATTCTTTTGTTTATTTCAATTTTACATTTTCTATCATTGGTTATAGTATGTCCCAAGTAGCTGTAGCTCTGGACTGTCTCCAGATGTATTCCCTCCACTGTGATATTTAATTGTAGGTCTTGAGAATTTTCTTTGTTTATGATCATAGTTTTAGTCTTTTTGATATTCATATCTAGTCCATATTTTTTGCTTGTTATGTTTATCACATTAAGCAATTGTTGTAGATCTTTAGGATTTTCTGCTAATAGAACAGTATCATCAGCATATCTTAGGTTATTGATTATCTTTCCATTAATGTTTAGGCTGGGGAACCGCGATAGCTCAGTGGTTAGTGAACTGGACTACCACGGACAAGGGGTAGGGTTCGATCCCAACCGACGGCTTCCGGGTTCACCCAGCCTTAAATGGGTACCGGATTTTTTTCTGGGAAAGTAAAGCAGCTCGGGCGTAATACTGACCACATTACCCCAAAAATCATGTGCTGAAGGTCTGTAAAATATAGGGTCACTAACACCATATTTCCCTATACGCCACTTGGCGTGACGGGGGTGCTTTACTTTTTACTTAATGTAAGGCCTGGCATCTCTTTGATGTTTTTAAAGATTTGCTCAGTGTATAGATTGAACAAGCTTGGTGATAGGATGCATCCTTGTCTTACTCCTCTTTTTATATCAATGGGTGTAGAGTTCTCCTTGTTATATCTTATTATTGCTGTTTGCTCCCAGTACAAATTACATATTAGTCGTATGTCTGTGTCGTCTAGATTTATATCCTTTAGGCAGTCTATATAAGTTGGTTATGGTGTATTCTATCAAATGCTTTGGTGTAGTCTATGAAGCAGGCATATATTAGTTTGTTTACTTCTATGTACTTTTCAATCAATGTTCTCATGCTAAATATGGCTTCTTTTGTCCCACTGTTTTTCCTGAATCCAAATTGTTGCTCATCTAATTCAGTATTGATTTTATTCTGAATCCTTCCCTGTATAACTTTTAGTAAAATGTTTGTTACCTGGCTCATTAGGCTTATTGTTCTAAAGTCACTGCATTCAACTGCACCATTCTTTTTAGGCAATGCAATGAAAGTTGATGTTTTTTAGTTCGTTTGGTATGTATCCTGTATGGTATATGTCATTGCATGTGTCTGTGATCACTTCGATGCCAAAACCCTCTAGAGCCTGTATCATCTCTATCTGTATATTGTCAGGCCCTGCTGCTTTTCCCTTTTTCATTGTTTTTATAGCTTTTACTACTTCAGATTTCAGGATTTTATAGTTGTATGTACATTTTATGTCTGGCTTTTTGTCCCTTTCGTCATGAAATAATTCTGTTATATATTCTTGCCATCTATCTATTATATCTTTGTTGTCTGTTAGCATTCTTCCCTCTTTGTTTGCAGTACATCCGTTTCCTGTAGCTTTTTTGTCTTTATTAGTCATTCTCTTTATTTCTGTGTGCATCTCTCTTAAGTTTTGTTTACTTTCCATAGTTTCGACTTCTAGATATCTTTGGTTGAGCCAGTCTTCTTTTGCCTTTTTGCACATTCTCCGTATTTCATTGTCTATATCCTTGTATCTGGCAGTGTTTTTCACTTGTCTTCTTTCTTCCATTTTTTTCTAATATTTTGTCTGTTATCCATTTTTGTTTTTTGTTACTTTCCTTTTTGGGCAAGGCGTTGCAGGATCCTTGTATGCTGTTTTTTATGCATTGCCATTTTATTGTGAATTTTTCCTCAGGATTTTCTCTTTTGTACTGCTCAATCCCCTCTTCTAGCAGCTTCTGATATGTGTTCTTTACTTGTACAGTATAAGTTTATTGTACATCTTTCTGGTTTAACGCTGTTATATCTATTGGTGTTGCTGAATTAGTTTTTTGTTTGTTTCTCTTTAATTTGATTTTCATTTTTATCATTACAGGATTGTGATCTGAATTAATATCTGCTCCTGGGTAGGTTTTGGCTTTCTTGACGCTGTTCTGGAATCTGTCTTTTATCATTATGTAATCTATTTGATTCCTCTTTCTATCTCCAGGGCTTTTCCATGTGTATAATTTCCTTTTCTCTTGCTCAAAGAAGGTGTTGCATATTATCAGTCTGTTTTCTTCACAAAATTGTATTAATCTTTCTCCTTTGTTATTGGTTATTGGTTATGGAAGGCCTCGGTATCACTGCAAACTAATTAAAATCCATAATTGCTCAACCACCCGTGGCAGTGGAATCATCCGAATTACTAACTCATCTCCCAAACAAAGAAAGGTAACTGTAGTCCCCATCGCAGCAGTCTCAGCACATGCCAAAAGACATAAGGCGAAACCGCGCAGAAAGTGACCACAGCCAACTGTTCCCTGTCATACGATATCAGCATTCATCGTAAACCATTGGAATATCGAAACATGATCAACACGGATGATACACACAGCTCACGGTGTGCACAGAGCACTTAGCTCAGTAGCTCCTGCAACAAGCCGGACTTGGGATATCCTCTGTTATTCCTTTTACCTAGACCATGATTTCCTATAATGGTCTTATATTTACCTTTTCCTACTTTAGCGTTCATGTCACCCATTATGATTAATGTGTCTGATGATTTCACTTGCTTCATAACTGTGTTTAGACCTTCATAGTATGCTCTATTTGTTCGTCCGTATAGTCTTGAGTAGGTGCTTATGTCTGTATTATTGCTATGTCAAATGGTTTTGCCTACATTTTTACTAGTATAATCATATCATTGTATGTCCAGTGGGTATTGATATATTTTTGTAGCTCTCGTTTTATTAGAATGCCTACTCCTCTTTGATGTTCTGTTGTGTTACCTGAATATATAAATGTATATTTATCGTCTTGTATCTATCCACTTTCCTTCCATCTTGTTTCTGATATGCCTGAAATATCTATGTTTAATCGCTCTGCTTCTACCATAAGATTTTCTAATTTTCCTTGTTGGTATAAGGTGATAACATTCCATGTAGCTATTTTTAATTCGTTCTTAAAACAGTAGTTAGAATTTTTCCTTGGCTTTCTTTGGAGTGTTACGTGATGAGGCTCCAATCTCTTTCACGGTGGTCTGTCATATTCATCTTTCGTGTTCTGAATATGCCTCATGTGTACCACACACTTTGCTGTTTTCGCTTTCTGGGCCGTTGATCATTTCTGATTCCTCCGCCCCATCCACCGTCACAGACTTTTTATATTCGGGTTGAACATACCCGCGGCGGCGCCATTTTTTGTTGAACCATGTGCTTGACTATTGAACCGCGAACACACGACACAAAGAAGAATAAATCATATTCCACTTAAATATCGGTAATCACAGTTCATCCACACGTCCGAAGTAAAAGCATACACCAAACGGGGAATAGCAACACATAATTTCATAACTCGACTGTCACGTAAATCATTTAAATATATCGGCAAGAGCCGAAATATAAAAACAACTGCACGTAGCCGCCATGACACCGGAACTGGTTATGGTCTAGATAATGAATTATGGCTGTCCATGATCCGTTTTCACCTACAGTCGTACACGTCGAGATAACGATACCAACTTGTGCAGTTTGTCATGCACTATTTTCTCCTTAGAATTTTAAACATTTGTCTAGAGAGTCGATGCACCCCATACGGTCATTCTCTTTTTGTTTATATAACTTTGTGGAGCGTTTGTAAGTGAATCTAAGAGCAGATATACTAGAGTGTTACAGACCCGCTTTGGCTCTAGGCGTGTTCCTGGCATACATGCTTCGGTGGATTCAGATTTAACAGCAAAATGTGTATAGAGAGCTCGCGGGCTGACAGTAATAACACAGGTCAAAGTCTAATAACAGGATTCATTAAAATGATCGCGAGGTTTTTATGTCAAAAAAATCTGGCTAGCGAAATAAGTTGGTTCTGTGGCGTCATGTACGAGAGTTGGCTTGGCTTTTTATTGATTTGTTGATGGATGGGTGGGTCGGTAGTTGGATGGGTGATTGGTTGGATGGATGGGTCGGTAGTTGGATGTATGGATGGGTCGGTAGTTGGATGGGTGGTTGGTTGGATGGGTGGTTGGTTGGATGGATGGGTGGTTGGTTGGATGGATGGGTCGGTAGTTGGATGGGTGGTTGGTTGTATGGATGGGTCGGTAGTTGGATGGGTGGTTGGATTAATGGTTGGTTAGATTGGTGGTTGGATAGATAGAAGGTTGGTTAGATAGATGGTTGGTTAGATGGTTGGTTCGATAGATGGTTGGTTAGATAGATGGTTGGTTAGATAGATGGTTGGTTAGATTGATGGTTGGTTAGATAGATGGTTGGTTAGATTGGTGGTTGATAGATGGTTGATTAGATAGATGGTTGGTTAGATAGATGGTTGGTTAGATGGTTAGTTAGATAGATGGTTGGTTAGATTGGTGGTTGGATAGATAGATGGTTGGTTAGATGGTTGGTTAGATAGATGGTTGATTAGATTGGTGGTTGGTTAGATAGATGGTTGGTTAGATTGGTGGTTGATAGATGGTTCATTAGATAGATGGTTGGTTAGATTGGTGGTTGGTTAGATAGATGGTTGGTTAGATTGGTGGTTGGTTAGATTGGTGGTTGGTTAGATAGATGGTTGGATAGACGGTTGATTAGATAGATGGTTGGTTAGATTGGTGGTTGGTTAGATTGGTGGTTGGATAGATGGTTGGTTAGATTGATGGTTGGATGGATGGTTGGTTAGATTGGTAGTTGGATGGATGGATGGTTAGATTGATGGTTGGTTAGATTGATGGTTGGATGGATGGTTGGTTAGATTGATGGTTGGATGGATGGTTGGTTAGATTGGTAGTTGGATGGATGGATGGATGGTTAGATTGATGGTTGGTTAGATTGATGGTTGGATGGATGGATGGTTAGATTGATGGTTGGTTAGATTGATGGTTGGATGGATGGTTGGTTAGATTGATGGTTGGATGGATGGTTGGTTAGATTGATGGTTGGTTAGATTGGTGGTTGGTTAGATTGGTAGTTGGATGGATGGTTGGTTAGATTGATGGTTGGTTAGATTGATGGTTGGTTAGATTGATGGATGGATGGATGGTTGGTTAGATTGATGGTTGGTTAGATTGGTGGTTGGTTAGATTGGTAGTTGGATGGATGGTTGGTTAGATTGATGGTTGGTTAGATTGGTGGTTGGTTGGATGGTTGGTTAGATTGATGGATGGATGGATGGTTAGATTGGTGTATGGATGGATGGATGGTTAGATTGGTGGTTGGATGAATGGTTGGTTAGATTGATGGTTGGTTAGATTGGTGGATGGATGGATGGTTGGTTAGTTTGGTGGATGGATGGATGGTTAGATTGGTGGATGGATGGATGGTTGGTTAGATTGATGGATGGTTAGATTGATGGATGGTTAGATTGATGGATGGTTAGATTGATGGTTGGATGGATGGATGGTTAGATTGATGCTTGGATGGATGGGTGGTTAGATTGATGGTTGGTTAGGTTGGATGGATGGATGATTAGATTGATGGTTGGTTAGATTGGTGGTTGGATGGATGGATGTTAGATTGATGGTTGGTTAGATTGGTGGTTGGATGGATGGATGGTTAGATTGATGGATGGTTAGATTGGTGGTTGGATGGATGGATGGTTAGATTGATGGTTGGTTAGATTGGTGGTTGGATATATGGATGGATGGTTAGATTGATGGTTGGTTAGATTGGTGGATGGTTTATGGATGGATGGTTAGATTGATGGTTGGTTAGATTGGTGGATGGATTGATGGTTGGTTAGATTGGTGGATGGATGGTTAGATTGATGGTTGGTTTGTTAGATTGGTGGATGGATGGATGAATGGTTAGATTGATTGTTGGTTAGATTGGTGGTTGGATATATGGATGGATGGTTAGATTGATGGTTGGTTAGATTGGTGTATGGATTGATGGTTGGTTAGATTGGTGGATGGTTGGTTAGATTGATGGTTGGTTTGTTAGATTGGTGGATGGATGGTTAGATTGATGGTTGGTTAGATTGGTGGTTGGATATATGGATGGATGGTAAGATTGATGGTTGGTTAGATTGGTGGTTGGATATATGGATGGATGGTTAGATTGATGGTTGGTTAGATTGGTGGATGAATTGATGGTTGGTTAGATTGGTGGATGGATGGTTAGATTGATGGTTGGTTTGTTAGATTGGTGGATGGATTGATGAATGGTTAGATTGGTGGATGGATGGATGGTTGGTTAGATTGGTGGATGGATGGATGGATGGTTAGATTGATGGTTGGTTAGATTGGTGGATTAAAGGATGATTAGTTAGATTGGTGGATGGATGGATGGTTCTTTAGATTGGTGGTTGGATGGATGGATGGTTAGATTGATGGTTTGTTAGATTGATGGTTGGATGGATGGATGGTTAGATTGATGGTTGGTTAGATTGGTGGATTGATGAATGGTTGGTTAGATTGTTGGTTGGTTAGATTGTTGGTTGGATGGATGGATGGTTAGATTGATGGTTGGTTAGATTGATGGATGGATGGTTGATTGGTTAGATTGGTGGATGGATGGATGGATGGTTAGATTGGTGGATGGATGGATGGATGGTTGGTTAGATTGTTGGATGGATGGATGGTTGGTTAGATTGGTGGATGCATGGATGGATGGTTAGATTGGTGGATGGATGGATGGATGGTTAGATTGGTGGATGGATGGACGGTTAGATTGGTGGATGGATGGATGGTTAGATTGGTGGATGGTTGGTTAGATTGGTGGTTGGATGGATGGATGGATGGTTAGATTGATGGTTAGATTGGTGGTTGGATGGATGGATGGTTAGATTGATGGTTGGTTAGATTGGTGGTTGGATGGATGGATGGTTAGATTGATGGTTGGTTAGATTGGTGGATGGTTGGTTAGATTGGTGGATGGATGGATGGTTAGATTGGTGGATGGATGGATGGTTGGTTAGATTGATGGATGGATGGTTGGTTAGATTGGTGGATGGATGGATGGATGGATGGTTAGATTGGTGGATGGATAGTTGGTTGGTTAGATTGGTGGATGGATGGTTAGATTGGTGGATGGATGGATGGTTAGATTGATGGTTGGATGGTTGGTTAGATTGGTGGTTGGATGGTTGGTTAGATTGGTTGTTGGATGGTTGGTTAGATTGATGGATGGATGGTTAGATTGATGGTTGGTTAGATTGATGGTTGGTTAGATGGTTGGTTGGATAGATGGTTGGTTAGATAGATGGTTGATTAGTAAGATGGTTGGTTGGATTGGTGGTTGGATAGATGGTTGGTTAGATAGATGGTTGATTAGTAAGATGGTTGGTTAGATTGGTGGTTGGATAGATGGTTGGTTAGATAGATGGTTGATTAGTAAGATGGTTGGTTAGATTGGTGGTTGGATAGATGGTTGGTTAGATAGATGGTTGATTAGTAAGATGGTTGGTTAGATTGGTGGTTGGATAGATGGTTGGTTAGATAGATGGTTGATTAGTAAGATGGTTGGATAGATGGTTGGTTAGATAGATGGTTGATTAGTAAGATGTGTGGTTAGATTGGTGGTTGGATGGATGGATGTTTGGTTGGTTGGTTAGATTGGTGGTTGGGTGGATATATGGTTGGTTAGATAGATGGTTGGTTAGATTGGTGGTTGGATGGATGGATGGTTGGTTGGATAGATGGTTGGTTAGACTGGTGGTTGGATAGATAGATGGTTGGTTAGATTGGTGGTTGGATAGATGGTTGGTTAGGTTGATGGTTGGATAGATGGTTGGTTAGATTGGTAGTTGGATGGATGGATGGTTGGTTAGATTTGTGGTTGGATAGATAGTTGGTTAGATTGGAGGTTGGATAGATAGATGGTTGGTTAGATTGGTGGTTGGATAGATAGTTGGTTAGATTGGAGGTTGGATAGATAGATGGTTGGTTAGATTGGTGGTTGGATAGATGGTTGGTTGGATTGGTGGTTGGATGATATATATATATAAATATAAATAAATAAATATCGTGGTGACTGAACTGAGTGGATAGATCAGTTATATATCTGCTCAACATGTCTGTATTGGACATACAAATTGGAGCTTGGTGGTCTATGGGTCTTCTTCTGTTGCTGCAATCATGGCTCTCACAGACTGGGATTGAAGTGTGAGCTTCAGGATCTAGTCTCAGCCAAGTCTCATATTAATGGGTCAAGTCTCATATTAATGGGTCGTCTGGTAATAATGGGTCAAGTCTGGTATTAATAGGTCAAGTCTTATATTAATGGGCCAAGTCTGGTATTAATTTTACAATATTTTTGACTGACTAATGTTGATATATTATCCATTGTTATTCTCTTAAAATGTAGCACACCTCTCTTTCGTTTCATCATTTCATCTCTTATCCCTCTGTTTATTTATCCTTGACTGACCTATCTGGCACATCTTAGATGTAGTACAGTTTATCTTTATTTCGTTGTTTGTTTGTGTTGTTCTCGTTTTCTGAAGAAGGCCGCATGTAGGCCGAAACGTCAGTATTTTGTTGTGTTCCTTTTTTGTCAGGCTGTCACGATACCTTGTACGATGGTATGTTACACCCCAGTACTGGCTTTAGCGCAGCACTGCAATTATTTGCTTGTTCCCTTCCTTAAATATATACTTTCTCTTGTCTGTGTAGTTAGATTTTTCAGTCATTTTTTAGTTATTCTCCAACAATATATACACACGTGTTATATTCTCCAACAATATATACACACATGTTATATTCTCCAACAATATATACACACATGTTATATTCTCCAACAATATATACACACATGCTATATTCTCCAACAGTATATACACACATGCTATAGCACACACTATAACCAGCTAAGAATCTGGCGGTAAACATGGCCACCTCATCACGTGACATTCAACCACAAAACCACTCGGCGCTTCCTCGTGTTATGCCAGTCTTTAAGAAACGACTTGTAAGATTTATTTTTCAAGAGTTCTTTCCCCGTTAGTTTGTGTCCCCGCATGGCACAGGCAGTTCCTTGTCAAGTCCTAGTTCCGACATGCATGAGACATTGTTACAGGCCCTAGCCAACATCATCGGTGAATCATTTATTTACTCCACAATATCTCTCCACAACTGTATCTCTACTGGCAGTTATTAATTCTGTCTTGCGCTCACCCGATGACTACAGAAATACCGCTCTTCGTCATCCGCCCTTAAAACTAGCCTAACTATAGCCTGCTTGAGATAGCGTGACGTATGCGAGTTATAGACGGCTGACGTCATTCTAGCTACAGCAGAAATGTAAACTATTCTTGAAAGAGATGGACAGTAACAGTCTCTCGCGTAATGTAACACAAGGAGATGGACAGTAACAGTCTCTCACATAATGTAACACAAGGAGATGGACAGTAACAGTCTCTCACATAATGTAACACAAGGAGATGGACAGTAACAGTCTCTCACATAATGTAACACAAGGAGATGGACAGTAACAGTCTCTCACATAATGTAACACAAGGAGATGGACAGTAACAGTCTCTCACATAATGTAACACAAGGAGATGGTCAATAACAGTCTCTCACATAATGTAACACAAGGAGATGGTCAATAACAGTCTCACATAATGTAACACATAATGTAACACAAGGAGATGGTCAATAACAGTCTCTCACATAATGTAACACAAGGAGATGGTCAATAACAGTCTCTCACGTAATGTAACACAAGGAGATGGACAGTAACAGTCTCTCACATAATGTAACACAAGGAGATGGACAGTAACAGTCTCTCACGTAATGTAACACAAGGAGATGGACAGTAACAGTCTCTCACGTAATGTAACACAGTAACAGTCTCGCAGTAATGTAACACAAGGAGATGGTCAGTAACAGTCTCTCACGTAATGTAACACAAGGAGATGGACAGCAACAGTCTCTCACATAATGTAACACAAGGAGATGGACAGTAACAGTCTCTCCCATAATGTAACACAAGGAGATGGTCAGTAACAGTCTCTCACGTAATATAACACAAGGAGATGGACAGTAACAGTCTCTCACATAATGTAACACAAGGAGATGGACAGTAACAGTCTCTCACGTAATGTAACACAAGGAGATGGTCAGTAACAGTCTCTCACGTAATGTAATGTAACACAAGGAGATGGTCAATAACAGTCTCTCACGTAATGTAACACAAGGAGATGGACAGTAACAGTCTCTCATGTAATGTAACACAAGGAGATGGTCTCTCACAATGTAACAGTCTCTCTCTCATAATGTAACACAAGGAGATGGACAGTAACAGTCTCTCACGTAATGTAACACAAGGAGATGGTCAATAACAGTCTCTCGCGTAATCTAACACAAGGAGATGGACAATAACAGTCTCTCCCATAATGTAACACAAGGAGATGGACAGTAACAGTCTCTCACGTAATGTAACACAAGGAGAGTCTCTCACGTAATGTAACTCAAGGAGATGGTCAATAAAAGTCTCTCACGTAATGTAACACAAGGAGATGGACAATAACAGTCTCTCACATAATGTAACACAAGGAGATGGTCAGTAACAGTCTCTCACGTAATGTAACTCAAGGAGATGGTCAGTAACAGTCTCTCATGTAATGTAACACAAGGAGATGGACAATAACAGTCTCTAACATAATGTAACACAAGGAGATGGTCAATAACAGTCTCTCACGTAATGTAACACAAGGAGATGGACAATAACAGTCTCTCACGTAATGTAACACAAGGAGGTGGACAGTAACAGTCTCTCACGTAATGTAACACAAAGGAGGTGGACAATAACAGTCTCTCACGTAATGTAACACAAGGAGGTGGACAGTAACAGTCTCTCACGTAATGTAACTCAAGGAGATGGTCAATAACAGTCTCTCACGTAATGTAACACAAGGAGATGGGCAATAACAGTCTCTCACATAATGTAACACAAGGAGATGGTCAGTAACAGTCTCTCACATAATGTAACACAAGGAGGTGGACAGTAACAGTCTCTCACATAATGTAACACAAGGAGGTGGTCAGTAACAGTCTCTCACATAATGTAACACAAGGAGATGGTCAGTAACAGTCTCTCACATAATGTAACACAAGGAGATGGTCAATAACAGTCTCTCACGTAATGTAACTCAAGGAGATGGACAATAACAGTCTCTCACCTAATGTAACACAAGGAGAAGGACAGTAACAGTCTCTCTCACATAATGTAACACAAGGAGATGGAGAGTAACAGTCTCTCTCACATAATGTAACACAAGGAGATGGACAGCAACAGTCTCTCACATAATGTAACTCAAGGAGATGGACAATAACAGTCTCTCACCTAATGTAACACAAGGAGATGGTCAGTAACAGTCTCTCACGTAATGTAACACAAGGAGACGGACAATAACAGTCTCTCTCACATAATGTAACACAAGGAGATGGACAGCAACAGTCTCTCACATAATGTAACTCAAGGAGATGGACAATAACAGTCTCTCACCTAATGTAACACAAGGAGATGGTCAGTAACAGTCTCTCACGTAATGTAACACAAGGAGACGGACAATAACAGTCTCTCTCACGTAATGTAACACAAGGAGATGGACAGCAACAGTCTCTCACATAATGTAACTCAAGGAGATGGACAGTAACAGTCTCTCACGTAATGTAACACAAGGAGATGGACAGTAACAGTCTCTCACGTAATGTAACTCAAGGAGATGGTCAATAACAGTCTCTCACGTAATGTAACACAAGGAGATGGACAGTAACAGTCTCTCATGTAATGTAACACAAGGAGGTGGTCAGTGACAGTCTCTCACGTAATGTAACTCAAGGAGATGGACAGTAACAGTCTCTCACGTAATGTAACACAAGGAGATGGTCAGTAACAGTCTCTCACGTAATGTAACTCAAGGAGGTGGTCAGTGACAGTCTCTCACGTAATGTAACACAAGGAGATGGTCAGTAACAGTCTCTCACGTAATGTAACACAAGGAGATGGTCAGTAACAGTCTCTCACGTAATGTAACACAAGGAGATGGTCAGTAACAGTCTCTCACGTAATGTAACACAAGGAGGTGGTCAGTGACAGTCTCTCACGTAATGTAACTCAAGGAGGTGGTCAGTGACAGTCTCTCACGTAATGTAACTCAAGGAGGTGGTCAGTGACAGTCTCTCACGTAATGTAACACAAGGAGATGGTCAATAACGGTCTCTCACGTAATGTAACACAAGGAGATGGTCAATAACAGTCTCTCACGTAATGTAACACAAACAGATGGACAATAACAGTCTCTCACGTAATGTAACACAAAGAGATGGATAATAACAGTATGTAATATAATGTAATGTCAACGGTCACAACATAAATAATTTGCGATATGCGGATGACACAGTCTTAATAGCAGAGACGGAGAATGAACTACAAGAAATGATAGACATAATAGTAGAAGAAAGCAATAAGAAAGGTCTCAGTCTGAATAGTAAGAAAACAGAAGTAATGGTTATATCGAAGAAACAATCATCACCATCATGCAGCATAAAAATAAAGAAGAAAAATCTGAAACAAGTGCAACGTGTCAAATACTTGGGCACAATAATATCAGATGGAAGATGCACCACAGAAATAACAAGCAGAATAGCTCAGGCCAAAATAGCATTTCAGAAAATGAAAAATATCTTATGCAACAAATCTATGTCAATAGAAGTGAGAAAGAGAGTTCATCGGTGCTATATAGAACCAATTCTGACCTATGGAAGCGAATCATGGACAATAGACAAACAAATGAAAAGACGATTAGAGGCCACAGAGATGGGATTTCTCAGAAGAATGTTGAAAGTTCCCTGGACAGCTAAAAAGACCAATGAGGAAGTTCTCAAAGAGGCCAACACAAAAAGGGAGCTCTTAAAAAGCATCAGGAAGAAGCAATCAACATTTTTCAGGCACATCATGAGAAGAGGAAAGTTGGAATACTTGGTTACAACTGGCAAAATAAATGAAAGAGAGATCGCCGACGACAAAGAGAGAAAATACTGGATAGCTTGGTGTCATGGCATGGAAAACAGTCAACAACAGAACTGATACGATGCACTGTATATAGAAGATTGTGGAACAACATGATCGCCTACCCCAACCGGTACGGCACATGATGATGATGAATGTAATATAACACAGATGGTCAATAACAGTCTGTAATGTAATGTAATACAGATGGACAATAACAGTCTGTAATGTAATGTAACACAAATGGACAATAACAGTCTTTAATGTAACACAGATGGACAATAACAGTCTGTAATGTAATGTAACACAGATGGACAATAACAGTATGTAATGTAATGTAACAGAGATGGACAATAACAGTCTGTAATGTAATGTAATACAGATGGACAATAACAGTCTGTAATGTAATGTAACACAAATGGACAATAACAGTCTTTAATGTAACACAGATGGACAATAACAGTCTGTAATGTAATGTAACACAGATGGACAATAACAGTATGTAATGTAATGTAACAGAGATGGACAATAACAGTCTGTAATGTAATGTAACACAGATGGACAATAACAGTCTGTAATGTAATGTAACACAGATGGACAATAACAGTCTGTAATGTAATGTAACACAGATGGACAATAACAGTCTGTAATGTAATGTAACACAGATGGACAATAACAGTCTGTAATGTAATGTAACACAGATGGACAATAACAGTCTGTAATGTAATGTAACACAGATGGTCAATAACAGTCTGTAATGTAATGCGATACTGGACTTCACAAAAGCCAACTTTCGACAGGAAGACGTCAACAAACATGGCCTAGGATGAATCAACAAACATGGCCTATGATGAATCAACAAACATGGCCTAGGATGAATCAACAAACATGGCCTAGGATGAATCAACAAACATGGCCTAGGATGAATCAACAAACATGGCCTAGGATGAATCAACAAACATGGCCTAGGTTGAATCAACAAACATGGCCTAGGATGAATCAACAAACATGGCCTAGGATGAATCCAGCCTGACCTTGTCCTCAAGAACTCACAGAATCTTGTTTTGTAAACACAGCGCCATCTACGTTTCTTACCAATGCTAAATCTCAAAGCACGTACTTACCTCTCGTCTGGTCCTCAGAACAAACAGAACGATGCTCCGTGTAGTTGACAGTCTCATCCAATTAGCTCCGTACTCTGTGAACACCGTCTGTTCACAGAATCGGTTGGTGCTTTCATGAACCGGCAACATCAAGTCTCGCTAGACCACTCTCATGTCTTGTTATTTTGGTCGTCACGAGAATCACAAGGGAAAACCGGCTTGGCTGTTTACACAGGACGAGACGTGTTCGAGGGTAGACCGGGGCTGCAAGTTGTTGCCACGTGGGGATGGGTTGGTGCCGAACAGGTGGAGTGTTACGTAAGGTTAGGTACACGAAGGTGGTAGGTTAGGGAAGGTTAGAAAGGAAAGTTGGTACAGCAGGTGTGTTACTTGGGGTGAGTTGGTCAAGTGCGAAGCTTACCGCGCTGATTGCGGTGTATCCTCTTGTTGATGTGTAATGGTCCTCTTGTTGATGTGTAATGGTCCTCTTGTTGATGTGTAATGGTCCTCTTGTTGATGTGTAATGGCCCTCTTGTTGATGTGTAATGGTCCTCTTGTTGATGTGTAATGGTCCTCTTGTTGATGTGTAATGGTCCTCTTGTTGATGTGTAATGGTCCTCTTGTTGATGTGTAATGGTCCTCTTGTTGGTGTGTAATGGCCCTCTTGTTGATGTGTAATGGCCCTCTTGTTGATGTGTAATGGCCCTCTTGTTGATGTGTAATGGTCCTCTTGTTGATGTGTAATGGCCCTCTTGTTGATGTGTAATGGCCCTCTTGTTGGTGTGTAATGGCCCTCTTGTTGATGTGTAATGGCCCTCTTGTTGATGTGTAATGGCCCTCTTGTTGATGTGTAATGGCCCTCTTGTTGATGTGTAATGGTCCTCTTGTTGATGTGTAATGGTCCTCTTGTTGATGTGTAATGGTCCTCTTGTTGGTGTGTAATGGTCCTCTTGTTGATGTGTAATGGTCCTCTTGTTGGTGTGTAATGGTCCTCTTGTTGGTGTGTAATGGTCCTCTTGTTGATGTGTAATGGTCCTCTTGTTGATGTGTAATGGTCCTCTTGTTGGTGTGTAATGGTCCTCTTGTTGGTGTGTAATGGCCCTCTTGTTGATGTGTAATGGCCCTCTTGTTGATGTGTAATGGTCCTCTTGTTGGTGTGTAATGGTCCTCTTGTTGATGTGTAATGGTCCTCTTGTTGATGTGTAATGGTCCTCTTGTTGATGTGTAATGGTCCTCTTGTTGGTGTGTAATGGCCCTCTTGTTGATGTGTAATGGTCCTCTTGTTGATGTGTAATGGTCCTCTTGTTGGTGTGTAATGGTTGAGATAATGATTCGTTTCCGTGAAGATAGAGACATCGTGAAGATTGTGATTGGAGAGGTTTAGTCTAGAATGTGTCATCGTAGTGAAGTAATAAAGGAAGAATGTATATAAGAATGTGATATCGTAGTGAAGTAATAAAGGAAGAATGTATATAAGAATGTGACATGATGATGTAGTAATAAATGAGTACAACAATAAAGTGTGTTCGAGACTAGTTCTGAAACAAGAGATGTGGACACGCAAGCAGCAGTGTCATCGACAAGCAGTAACGGAAGTTGGATGTCGGCCATGATGTAAAAAGAATTACCACTCAAGTCTTCCAACTGGAGACTGCATGAAAAAGCAACCCTTTTAGATAGAAATAAGCGCAGTGGAAGCTTGCTAGTCTGGCACATCTATAATCTAATAACTCGGAGTTTGTACAACATTCTAAAGTAAAATGTGGCTTTTTATACCAGTGATAGCCAAATCTGAAACAAGTGCAACGCGTCAAATACTTGGGCACAATAATAACATCAGATGGAAGATGCGCCACAGAAATAAAAAGCTGAATAGCTCAGCCAAAGTAGCATTTCAGAAAATGAACAATATCTGATGCAACAAACCTATGTCGATAGAAGTGAGAGAGTTCATCTGTGCTATATAGAACCAATTCTGACCTATGGAAGTGAATCCTGGACAGTAGACAAGCAAATGAAAAGACAATTAGAAGCCACAGAGATGGGATTTCTCAGAAGAATGTTGAAAGTTCCCTGGACAGCTAAAAAGGTCAATGGGGATCTTCTCAAAGAGGCCAACACAAAAAGGGAACACTTAAAAACATCAGAAAGAAACAATCAACATTTTTCGGGCACATCACGAGAAGAGGAAAGTTGGAATACTTGGTTACAACTGGCAAAATAAAAGGAAAGAGAGATCACGGGCGACAAAGAGAGAAAATACTGGATAGCTTGGTGTCATGGCATGGCAAACAGTCAACAACAGAACTGATACGATGCACTGTGGATAGAAGATTGTGGAAGGATATGATCGCCTATGGCGGTATGGCACATGATGATAGCCAAATGGCGGTCCGCGGGCCAAGTTCGGCCCGCCAGTCTATTTGTCTTGACCTTTGAAGCGTCTACCTACAAACTAATATATCAAACATCTCTCATTACAAGCCATGGAGAGGCCATGGTAGTCTAGCTGGGATTACCACCTAGCTACCGACGTTCGGGACCACCCGTGTTCGTTCCCGCTGGAAGCAGTTTGTGAATTGTACTTGTGGTTGGGAAAAAAAAAGATATCCCCGTGGTCGACCCAACCACTGGCAGAAATGGGTACCAGGGTTCTGGGTTCAAGGTACCTCTGGTAAGGTGGGGAATTGTGGCTCGCTCGTGAGTTACGATGTTTGAGGCGGTAATAGACAGGAGTCTCCGAACACTTATGGATAGGCGGCCGAGCACATGTGGGTAAAACTAAGATAGGATAGGGTCAGTTCAGGACATGAAGAACCCGGCTTTAACGACCACCACAAGCGGTTGTGGTTGTTTCAAAATTAGGGGAAATAAATCCGTGGTTTCTTTATGACGCTTGTCTCCCTTGATCTCTCGGCTAGTGAGATCCAACGTCTAGCCCTCTTGGATAACGGCAATAAACAGGAGGTCCCGTGTGTACTCGCGCACGTTAAAGATCCCTTGGCAGTTAAAATCGAAAAGAGTACCGAATGTGGTCAGTATTACGCCCGTGCCGCTTTACTTTCAAAGAAGAAAATACAGTACCCATTTAAGGCTGGGTGAACTCGGAACCCGTCGATCAGGATCGAATCCGACCTCTTGTCCTTTATAGGCCATTTCACCAACCACTGAGCCATCGCGGCTCACAAGATTACAAAAGTAGGTGATAAATATGGCCGCTGTCCGGGTAACATTGTCAGCAGAAACCTACCCACAACGTGGATCCCAGGCCGTATTGCGGAGTTCAAGTCTGCGGGGTTCGCCCAGCCTCTAAAAATGGGTACCAGAGGCGGCTTGGAGTGATACCGACCACTTCACCCCAAAATACGTCGTTGGTTATGGAAAAATCAGGTCACGAAAAGTGTATCCCCACACATGTAGCTTGGTATTGAAGGTACATTTAATCTACCCACACATGTAGCTTGGTATTGAAGGCACATTTAATCTACCCACACATGTAGCTTGGTATTGAAGGCACATTTAATCTACCCACACATGTAGCTTGGTATTGAAGGCACATTTAATCTACCCACACATGTAGCTTGGTATTGAAGGCACATTTAATCTACCCACAAATGTAGCTTGGTATTGAAGGTACATTTAATCTACCCACAAGTGTAGCTTGGTATTGAAGGCACATTTAATCTACCCACACATGTAGCTTGGTATTGAAGGCACATTTAATCTACCCACACATGTAGCTTGGTATTGAAGGCACATTTAATCTACCCACACATGTAGCTTGGTATTGAAGGCACATTTAATCTACCACAGACACCAGTGAAGTGAGACAGAAAAGAACTATGTCAGGTCCTAATCTTCTCATAATAATAGTAGCAATAGTAATAATAATAGTAGCAATAGTAATGATAATAGTAGCAATAGTAATGATAATAGTAGCAATAGTAATGATGGTGAACAGGACTGAGATATTGAAAACTGGTTTCTGTGAAATCTTCACACCAGACAAAGCACTTGAGGGACAATGTAGCGCCAGTAGGCGAGGGGAGAGATAGGTGGCGCTGGAAATAATAATGGCTTATTTTGATTGAGCCAAACTAGTTGTTGAGACGCAGGAACGGTGTGTGTGGGTTATATATAGACCAGACATGGTAGATGGCTCATAACATGTTATAAATAGAACGTTGCCAACTTGCATGACAAGTCCTACAACAGATTACTCCAAGGCGCCCCCTCTCCCCACTTCATTTGTCGGAGGCTTCCTGTCTGTTTCAATGCACAAATGAATATGACATTTGACACATGACATCGGCTTGTCATGGTTTGAGAGGAATGCCGTAGCCTGGCAACTCTGGGGTACGATCAATATGCGACTACTTCGTCTTATGTGCTGTAGACAACGTCATGAGCTACGTCACTGTGTGCATACACATATACATCGTTATACTTCAACAACACTTATTCCCATCTTCCATGCTACAATTCAACAACACTTATTCCCATCTTCCATGCTACAATTCAACAACACTTATTCCCATCTTCCATGCTACAATTCAACAACACTTATTCCCATCTTCCATGCGACAATTCAACAACACTTATTCCCATCTTCCATGCTACAATTCAACAACACTTATTCCCATCTTCCATGCTACAATTCAACAACACTTATTCCCATCTTGCATGCTACAAGAACATCTCAGCACACTACCAAAACTTCGTAGCCATCCCCAGGGCATCCCCTACCCCGATAATTTAAAAATACCGGTCTGCTTTTTGACAACCCATCGAAGACAGTCAAGATTAATGAGCTTCTATTTGCAGACGATCAGGCACTACTTCTGGCAAGAATATAGCACAAGAGAAACATCAACACAACTATAGATGGTAGACATGAATATAGCACAAGAGAAACATCAACATAACTATAGATGGTAGACATGAATATAGCACAAGAGAAACATCAACACAACTATAGACGGTAGACATGAATATAGCACAAGAGAAATATCAACATAACTATAGATGGTAGACATGAATATAGCACAAGAGAAACATCAACATAACTATAGATGGTAGACATGAATATAGCACAAGAGAAACATCAACATAACTATAGATGGTAGACATGAATATAGCACAAGAGAAACATCAACATAACTATAGATGGTAGACATGAATATAGCACAAGAGAAACATCAACATAACTATAGATGGTAGACATGAATATAGCACAAGAGAAACATCAACACAACTATAGATGGTAGACATGAATATAGCACAAGAGAAACATCAACATAACTAGATGGTAGACATGAATATAGCACAAGAGAAACATCAACACAACTATAGATGGTAGACATGAATATAGCACAAGAGAAACATCAACACAACTATAGACGGTAGACAACTCAAACAAATGGAAGAATTTAAATAATCTAGGAAGTCAAGTGATAAACGACAATTCACAAATAGCAGAAATAGAATCAAGATGCAACATAGCTTGCTTAACCAGTGGACAGTTATCACCACTATTGTCCAACAAGGAAATAACTCTGGAGGCAAAACGAGCACTCTACAATACAATCTTCATCCCAACGTTGTGCTACCAATGCCAGACCTGGACCCTAGATACAAGAACAATAAGAAAATAACCTCAACAGGGATGAAATGTGTTAGACGAATGGCAGGAAAAAGGGAATGGTGAAAGATGTTGGCTCCTGTCACAGAGAAGAATGAAATATGTTGGTTCCTGTCACAGAGAAGAATGAAATATGTTGGTTCCTGTCACAGAGAAGAATGAAATATGTTGGTTCCTGTCACAGAGAAGAATGAAATATGTTGGCTTCTGTCACAGAGAAGAATGAAATATGTTGGTTCCTGTCACAGAGAAGAATGAAATATGTTGACTCCTGTCACAGAGAAGAATGAAATATGTTGGTTCCTGTCACAGAGAAGAATGAAATATGTTGGCTCCTGTCACAGAGAAGAATGAAATATGTTGGCTCCTGTCACAGAGAAGAATGAAATATGTTGGTTCCAGTCACAGAGAAGAATGAAATATGTTGGCTCCTGTCACAGAGAAGAATGAAATATGTTGGTTCCTGTCACAGAGAAGAATGAAATATGTTGACTCCTGTCACAGAGAAGAATGAAATATGTTGGTTCCTGTCACAGAGAAGAATGAAATATGTTGACTCCTGTCACAGAGAATAATGAAATATGTTGGTTCCAGTCACAGAGAAGAATGAAATATGTTGGCTCCTGTCACAGAGAAGAATGAAATATGTTGGTTCCTGTCACAGAGAAGAATGAAATATGTTGGTTCCTGTCACAGAGAAGAATGAAATATGTGGTTCCTGTCACAGAGAAGAATGAAATATGTTGGCTCCTGTCACAGAGAAGAATGAAATATGTTGGCTCCTGTCACAGAGAAGAATGAAATATGTTGGTTCCTGTCACAGAGAAGAATGAAATATGTTGGCTTCTGTCACGAGAAGAATGAAATATGTTGGTTCCTGTCACAGAGAAGAATGAAATATGTTGACTCCTGTCACAGAGAAGAATGAAATATGTTGGTTCCTGTCACAGAGAAGAATGAAATATGTTGGCTCCTGTCACAGAGAAGAATGAAATATGTTGGTTCCTGTCACAGAGAAGAATGAAATATGTTGACTCCTGTCACAGAGAAGAATGAAATATGTGGTTCCTGTCACAGAGAAGAATGAAATATGTTGGCTCCTGTCACAGAGAAGAATGAAATATGTTGGTTCCAGTCACAGAGAAGAATGAAATATGTTGGCTCCTGTCACAGAGAAGAATGAAATATGTTGGTTCCTGTCACAGAGAAGAATGAAATATGTTGACTCCTGTCACAGAGAAGAATGAAATATGTTGGTTCCTGTCACAGAGAAGAATGAAATATGTTGACTCCTGTCACAGAGAATAATGAAATATGTTGGTTCCAGTCACAGAGAAGAATGAAATATGTTGGCTCCTGTCACAGAGAAGAATGAAATATGTTGGTTCCTGTCACAGAGAAGAATGAAATATGTTGACTCCTGTCACAGAGAAGAATGAAATATGTTGGTTCCAGTCACAGAGAAGAATGAAATATGTTGGCTCCTGTCACAGAGAAGAATGAAATATGTTGGTTCCTGTCACAGAGAAGAATGAAATATGTTGACTCCTGTCACAGAGAAGAATGAAATATGTTGGCTCCTGTCACAGAGAAGAATGAAATATGTTGGCTCCTGTCACAGAGAAGAATGAAATATGTTGGCTCTTGTCACAGAGAAGAATGAAATATGTTGGTTCCTGTCACAGAGAAGAATGAAATATGTTGACTCCTGTCACAGAGAAGAATGAAATATGTTGACTCCTGTCACAGAGAAGAATGAAATATGTTGGTTCCTGTCACAGAGAAGAATGAAATATGTTGGCTCCTGTCACAGAGAAGAATGAAATATGTTGGTTCCTGTCACAGAGAAGAATGAAATATGTTGGTTCCTGTCACAGAGAAGAATGAAATATGTTGACTCCTGTCACAGAGAAGAATGAAATATGTTGGTTCCTGTCACAGAGAAGAATGAAATATGTTGACTCCTGTCACAGAGAAGAATGAAATATGTTGGTTCCTGTCACAGAGAAGAATGAAATATGTTGGCTTCTGTCACGAGAAGAATGAAATATGTTGGTTCCTGTCACAGAGAAGAATGAAATATGTTGACTCCTGTCACAGAGAAGAATGAAATATGTTGGTTCCTGTCACAGAGAAGAATGAAATATGTTGGTTCCAGTCACAGAGAAGAATGAAATATGTTGGCTCCTGTCACAGAGAAGAATGAAATATGTTGGTTCCTGTCACAGAGAAGAATGAAATATGTTGACTCCTGTCACAGAGAAGAATGAAATATGTTGGCTCCTGTCACAGAGAAGAATGAAATATGTTGGCTCCTGTCACAGAGAAGAATGAAATATGTTGGCTCCTGTCACAGAGAAGAATGAAATATGTTGGTTCCTGTCACAGAGAAGAATGAAATATGTTGACTCCTGTCACAGAGAAGAATGAAATATGTTGACTCCTGTCACAGAGAAGAATGAAATATTTTGGTTCCTGTCACAGAGAAGAATGAAATATGTTGACTCCTGTCACAGAGAAGAATGAAATATGTTGGTTCCTGTCACAGAGAAGAATGAAATATGTTGACTCCTGTCACAGAGAAGAATGAAATATGTTGGTTCCTGTCACAGAGAAGAATGAAATATGTTGACTCCTGTCACAGAGAAGAATGAAATATGTTGGTTCCTGTCACAGAGAAGAATGAAATATGTTGGTTCCTGTCACAGAGAAGAATGAAATATGTTGGTTCCTGTCACAGAGAAGAATGAAATATGTTGGTTCCTGTCACAGAGAAGAATGAAATATGTTGGCTCCTGTCACAGAGAAGAATGAAATATGTTGGTTCCTGTCATTAAAGTTGTTACTCCGGTGACACTGAGGGTTATGGACCAGCAGGTAACTCGAGCAAGCACGGCAGCAGCAACATGCCCGATCACAATTGAGCGAGATTGAAGATATTTCCTGTCGACAAAAGCCAGGTCATGAGATGGCAACAAACTTGAACAGACACGGCTCGGCTCACATTTGTCTTTCGTGACAACGTAACACAATTAACGACAATAGACGCCTAGTGACACAAATTGAGCTTCCCAGAACTGTTCGGTGACATCAGCCATACGCATATTTATGTAGAGGTGGACTGTATGTCAATACATCCATCACATGAATAGTTCTCCGATGACGTCATCTTACACGGTAAGCTTTCGCACGGTAATACTTTCTCTTACAACTTCTGGCACTCAACGACACCTCTATAACCCATCCTTGTACACACACACACACTCGTACTCCTCTTCTATATTTACCAAAATATTTCAGCATGGGAACGTTTACAATTTTCTATGCAAGGGAACACAAATCAACGATTTTATTACAACGATGGGACTGCCGGGATTGTACTGTCCCGTTCAAAGCAGCAGGCAAAGTCGGCCTAGTGTTACTGTTATTGCGCAACAGCCAACCCTCCTATCTCGTCCAGTGTACCATTAATATCAGACCGTAGATAAAGTGCAAATAGAAATTGTGGTCCACGCTATAACTAAACTGTTATAAACGCACTTTCAAATGTCATGCGATGGCATCAGCTGACTCCAAACTTCACATGACATTCTGATAGCTTGTGACCTCCCTGACCTTGTAGAATGCCAGTTCTCATCTTCCCATTATATTTTCTAGTTTGCTTGCTATGTTTCCTGCTGTTGTTAACTCCGTGCTTCACTCCCTTTTACCACTGGAACTTGAGAAATCATTTCTTTTTTGTCCACAGCAATATTCGTACACTTGTTGTCTACTCGTTATTGCGATTGTTGTGTCCGGCCAGAAGTACAGATAGGAATCATTGGGGGGGGGGGGGGGGGCCTGACTGGTTAGTCGCGAGACAGAGAGGTTGGGAGTTCAAATCCCGGCTTCTCCAGTTGGGATTATTCATTTCTAATTTCTCTCTACGGCAACCACCCCTGGTCTCAGCAGCGGCAACCACCCATGGTCTCAGCAGCGGCAACCACCCCTGGTCTCAGCAGCGGCAACCACCCCTGGTCTCGGCAGCGGCAACCACCCCTGGTCTCAGCAGCGGCAACCACCCCTGGTCTCAGCAGCGGCAACCACCCCTGGTCTCAGCAGCGGCAACCACCCCTGGTCTCGAGCAAGCGAGGCCCGGCTTGAAACGTCAATTACTCATCGATGGAAAAAAAATATGAGTACCTCCGAAGTCAGAGAGTTATCTGCCTGTGCGGCGAGGGGTCCCTGTGCACACGACTGCCAGGGAAAAACGGATGAACATGTAAAATTCAGTTCCTAGTCTCTAGGGACTTCGCCAGAGGTCAAAGCCGGCGAACGCGGGAAAAAAAATATGGTGAATGATGTCAGCCTGTAAATATGGCTGGTTAGTCAAGAGTTTAAATAGTGCAAACAAATAAATATATATAATTAATGGTCAAATATGAGAACATAATGGGAGAGATCAACTTGCGATAGGCAAAATCATACTTTAGTAGAGAGCAGATGGTCGGGTAGATAGTTCATACTTTAGTATAGAGCAGATGGTCGAGTAGATAGTTCATACTTTAGTAGAGAGCAGATGGTCGGGTAGATAGTTCATACTTTAGTAGAGAGCAGATGGTCGAGTAGATAGTTCATACTTTAGTAGAGAGCAGATGGTCGAGTAGATAGTTCATACTTTAGTAGAGAGCAGATGGTCGAGTAGAATGTTCATACTTTAGTAGAGAGCAGATGGTCGAGTAGATAGTTCATACTTTAGTAGAGAGCAGATGGTCGAGTAGATAGTTCATACTTTAGTAGAGAGCAGATGGTCGAGTAGATAGTTCATACTTTAGTAGAGAGCAGATGGTCGAGTAGATAGTTCATACTTTAGTAGAGAGCAGATGGTCGAGTAGATTGTTCATACTTTAGTAGAGAGCAGATGGTCGAGTAGATTGTTCATACTTTAGTAGAGAGCAGATGGTCGAGTAGATAGTTCATACTTTAGTAGAGAGCAGATGGTCGAGTAGATAGTTCATACTTTAGTAGAAAGTAGATAGTTCATACTTTAGTAGAGAGCAGATGGTCGAGTAGATAGTTCATACTTTAGTAGAGAGCAGATGGTCGAGTAGATAGTTCATACTTTAGTGGAGAGTAGATAGTTCATACTTTAGTAGAGAGTAGATAGTTCATACTTTAGTAGAGAGCAGATGGTCGAGTAGATAATTCATACTTTAGTAGAGAGTAGATAGTTCATACTTTAGTAGAGAGCAGATGGTCGAGTAGATAGTTCATACTTTAGTAGAGAGCAGATGGTCGAGTAGATAGTTCATACTTTAGTGGAGAGTAGATAGTTCATACTTTAGTAGAGAGTAGATAGTTCATACTTTAGTAGAGAGCAGATAGTTCATACTTTAGTAGAGAGTAGATAGTTCATACTTTAGTAGAGAGTAGATAGTTCATACTTTAGTAGAGAGCAGATAGTTCATACTTTAGTAGAGAGTAGATAGTTCATACTTTAGTAGAGAGTAGATAGTTCATACTTTAGTAGAGAGTAGATAGTTCATACTATAGTAGAGAGTAGATAGTTCATACTTTAGTAGAAAGCAGATGGTCGAGTAGATAGTTCATACTTTAGTAGAGAGCAGATGGTCGAGTAGATAGTTCCTACTTTAGTAGAGAGCAGATGGTCGAGTAGATAGTTCATACTTTAGTAGAGAGCAGATGGTCGAGTAGATTGTTCATACTTTAGTAGAGAGTAGATAGTTCATACTTTAGTAGAGAGTAGATAGTTCATACTTTAGTTGAGAGCAGATGGTCGAGTAGATAGTTCATACTTTAGTAGAGAGTAGATAGTTCATACTTTAGTAGAGAGCAGATGGTCGAGTAGATAGTTCATACTTTAGTAGAGAGTAGATAGTTCATACTTTAGTAGAGAGCAGATGGTCGAGTAGATAGTTCATACTTTAGTAGAGAGCTGATGGTCGAGTAGATTGTTCATACTTTAGTAGAGAGCAGATGTTCGAGTAGATTGTTCATACTTTAGTAGAGAGTAGATAGTTCATACTTTAGTAGAGAGCAGATGGTCGAGTAGATAGTTCATACTTTAGTAGAAAGCAGATGGTCGAGTAGATAGTTCATACTTTAGTAGAGAGTAGATAGTTCATACTTTAGTAGAGAGCATATGGCCGAGTAGATAGTTCATACTTTAGTAGAGAGCAGATGGTCGAGTAGATTGTTCATACTTTAGTAGAGAGCAGATGGTCGAGTAGATTGTTCATACTTTAGTAGAGAGCAGAAGGTCGAGTAGATAGTTCATACTTTAGTAGAGAGCAGATGGTCGAGTAGATAGTTCATACTTTAGTAGAGAGCAGATGGTCGAGTAGAATGTTCATACTTTAGTAGAGAGCAGATGGTCGAGTAGATAGTTCATACTTTAGTATAGAGCAGATGGTCGAGTAGATAGTTCATACTTTAGTAGAGAGCAGATGGTCGAGTAGATTGTTCATACTTTAGTAGAGAGCAGATGGTCGAGTAGATAGTTCATACTTTAGTAGAGAGCAGATGGTCGAGTAGATAGTTCATACTTTAGTAGAGAGCAGATGGTCGAGTAGATAGTTCATACTTTAGTAGAGAGCAGATGGTCGAGTAGATAGTTCATACTTTAGTAGAGAGCAGATGGTCGAGTAGATAGTTCATACTTTAGTAGAGAGCAGATGGTCGAGTAGATAGTTCATACTTTAGTAGAGAGTAGATAGTTCATACTTTAGTAGAGAGCAGATGGTCGAGTAGATAGTTCATACTTTAGTAGAGAGCAGATGGTCGAGTAGATAGTTCATACTTTAGTAGAGAGCAGATGGTCGAGTAGATAGTTCATACTTTAGTGGAGAGTAGATAGTTCATACTTTAGTAGAGAGTAGATAGTTCATACTTTAGTAGAGAGCAGATAGTTCATACTTTAGTAGAGAGTAGATAGTTCATACTTTAGTAGAGAGTAGATAGTTCATACTTTAGTAGAGAGCAGATAGTTCATACTTTAGTAGAGAGTAGATAGTTCATACTTTAGTAGAGAGTAGATAGTTCATACTTTAGTAGAGAGTAGATAGTTCATACTATAGTAGAGAGTAGATAGTTCATACTTTAGTAGAAAGCAGATGGTCGAGTAGATAGTTCATACTTTAGTAGAGAGCAGATGGTCGAGTAGATAGTTCATACTTTAGTAGAGAGCAGATGGTCGAGTAGATAGTTCATACTTTAGTAGAGAGCAGATGGTCGAGTAGATTGTTCATACTTTAGTAGAGAGTAGATAGTTCATACTTTAGTAGAGAGTAGATAGTTCATACTTTAGTTGAGAGCAGATGGTCGAGTAGATAGTTCATACTTTAGTAGAGAGTAGATAGTTCATACTTTAGTAGAGAGCAGATGGTCGAGTAGATAGTTCATACTTTAGTAGAGAGTAGATAGTTCATACTTTAGTAGAGAGCAGATGGTCGAGTAGATAGTTCATACTTTAGTAGAGAGCAGATGGTCGAGTAGATAGTTCATACTTTAGTAGAGAGCAGATGGTCGAGTAGATAGTTCATACTTTAGTGGAGAGTAGATAGTTCATACTTTAGTAGAGAGTAGATAGTTCATACTTTAGTAGAGAGCAGATAGTTCATACTTTAGTAGAGAGTAGATAGTTCATACTTTAGTAGAGAGTAGATAGTTCATACTTTAGTAGAGAGCAGATAGTTCATACTTAGTAGAGAGTAGATAGTTCATACTTTAGTAGAGAGTAGATAGTTCATACTATAGTAGAGAGTAGATAGTTCATACTCAAGTAGAGAGTAGACAGTTCATACTTTAGTAGAAAGCAGATGGTCGAGTAGATAGTTCATACTTTAGTAGAGAGCAGATGGTCGAGTAGATAGTTCGTACTTTAGTAGAGAGCAGATGGTCGAGTAGATAGTTCATACTTTAGTAGAGAGCAGATGGTCGAGTAGATTGTTCATACTTTAGTAGAGAGTAGATAGTTCATACTTTAGTAGAGAGTAGATAGTTCATACTTTAGTAGAGAGCAGATGGTCGAGTAGATAGTTCATACTTTAGTAGAGAGTAGATAGTTCATACTTTAGTAGAGAGCAGATGGTCGAGTAGATAGTTCATACTTTAGTAGAGAGTAGATAGTTCATACTTTAGTAGAGAGCAGATGGTTGGGTAGATAGTTCATACTTTAGTAGAGAGCTGATGGTCGAGTAGATTGTTCATACTTTAGTAGAGAGCAGATGGTCGAGTAGATAGTTCATACTTTAGTAGAGAGCAGATGGTCGAGTAGATAGTTCATACTTTAGTAGAGAGCAGATGGTCGAGTAGATAGTTCATACTTTAGTAGAGAGCAGATGGTCGAGTAGATAGTTCATACTTTAGTAGAGAGCAGATGGTCGAGTAGATAGTTCATACTTTAGTAGAGAGCAGATGGTCGAGTAGATAGTTCATACTTTAGTAGAGAGCAGATGGTCGAGTAGATAGTTCATACTTTAGTAGAGAGCAGATGGTCGAGTAGATAGTTCATACTTTAGTAGAGAGCAGAAGGTCGAGTAGATTGTTCATACTTTAGTAGAGAGCAGATGGTCGAGTAGATAGTTCATACTTTAGTAGAGAGCAGATGGTCGAGTAGAATGTTCATACTTTAGTAGAGAGCAGATGGTCGAGTAGATAGTTCATACTTTAGTAGAGAGCAGATGGTCGAGTAGATAGTTCATACTTTAGTATAGAGCAGATGGTCGAGTAGATAGTTCATACTTTAGTAGTGAGCAGATGGTCGGGTAGATAGTTCATACTTTAGTAGAGAGCAGATGGTCGAGTAGATAGTTCATACTTTAGTAGAGAGCAGATGGTCGAGTAGATAGTTCATACTTTAATAGAGAGCAGATGGTCGAGTAGATAGTTCATACTTTAGTAGAGAGCTGATGGTCGAGTAGATTGTTCATACTTTAGTAGAGAGCAGATGGTCGAGTAGATAGTTCATACTTTAGTAGAGAGCAGATGGTCGAGTAGATAGTTCATACTTTAGTAGAGAGCAGATGGTCGAGTAGATAGTTCATACTTTAGTAGAGAGCAGATGGTCGAGTAGATAGTTCATACTTTAGTAGAGAGCAGATGGTCGAGTAGATAGTTCATACTTTAGTAGAGAGCAGATGGTCGAGTAGATAGTTCATACTTTAGTAGAGAGCAGATGGTCGAGTAGATAGTTCATACTTTAGTAGAGAGTAGATAGTTCATACTTTAGTAGAGAGCAGATGGTCGAGTAGATAGTTCATACTTTAGTAGAGAGCAGATGGTCGAGTAGATAGTTCATACTTTAGTAGAGAGCAGATGGTCGAGTAGATAGTTCATACTTTAGTGGAGAGTAGATAGTTCATACTTTAGTAGAGAGTAGATAGTTCATACTTTAGTAGAGAGCAGATAGTTCATACTTTAGTAGAGAGTAGATAGTTCATACTTTAGTAGAGAGTAGATAGTTCATACTTTAGTAGAGAGCAGATAGTTCATACTTTAGTAGAGGGTAGATAGTTCATACTTTAGTAGAGAGCAGATGGTCGAGTAGATAGTTCATACTTTAGTAGAGAGTAGATAGTTCATACTTTAGTAGAGAGCAGATGGTCGAGTAGATAGTTCATACTTTAGTAGAGAGTAGATAGTTCATACTTTAGTAGAGAGCAGATGGTTGAGTAGATAGTTCATACTTTAGTAGAGAGCTGATGGTCGAGTAGATTGTTCATACTTTAGTAGAGAGCAGATGGTCGAGTAGATAGTTCATACTTTGGTAGAGAGCAGATGGTCGAGTAGATAGTTCATACTTTAGTAGAGAGCAGATGGTCGAGTAGATAGTTCATACTTTAGTAGAGAGCAGATGGTCGAGTAGATAGTTCATACTTTAGTAGAGAGCAGATGGTCGAGTAGATAGTTCATACTTTAGTAGAGAGCAGATGGTCGAGTAGATAGTTCATACTTTAGTAGAGAGCAGATGGTCGAGTAGATAGTTCATACTTTAGTAGAGAGCAGATGGTCGAGTAGATAGTTCATACTTTAGTAGAGAGCAGAAGGTCGAGTAGATTGTTCATACTTTAGTAGAGAGCAGATGGTCGAGTAGATAGTTCATACTTTAGTAGAGAGCAGATGGTCGAGTAGATAGTTCATACTTTAGTAGAGAGCAGATGGTCGAGTAGATAGTTCATACTTTAGTGGAGAGTAGATAGTTCATACTTTAGTAGAGAGTAGATCGTTCATACTTTAGTAGAGAGCAGATAGTTCATACTTTAGTAGAGAGTAGATAGTTCATACTTTAGTAGAGAGTAGATAGTTCATACTTTAGTAGAGAGCAGATAGTTCATACTTTATTAGAGAGTAGATAGTTCATACTTTAGTAGAGAGTAGATAGTTCATACTTTAGTAGAGAGTAGATAGTTCATACTATAGTAGAGAGTAGATAGTTCATACTTTAGTAGAAAGCAGATGGTCGAGTAGATAGTTCATACTTTAGTAGAGAGCAGATGGTCGAGTAGATAGTTCATACTTTAGTAGAGAGCAGATGGTCGAGTAGATAGTTCATACTTTAGTAGAGAGCAGATGGTCGAGTAGATTGTTCATACTTTAGTAGAGAGTAGATAGTTCATACTTTAGTAGAGAGTAGATAGTTCATACTTTAGTAGAGAGCAGATGGTCGAGTAGATAGTTCATACTTTAGTAGAGAGTAGATAGTTCATACTTTAGTAGAGAGCAGATGGTCGAGTAGATAGTTCATACTTTAGTAGAGAGTAGATAGTTCATACTTTAGTAGAGAGCAGATGGTCGAGTAGATAGTTCATACTTTAGTAGATAGCTGATGGTCGAGTAGATTGTTCATACTTTAGTAGAGAGCAGATGGTCGAGTAGATTGTTCATACTTTAGTAGAGAGTAGATAGTCGAGTAGATTGTTCATACTTTAGTAGAGAGCATATGGCCGAGTAGATAGTTCATACTTTAGTAGAGAGCAGATGGTCGAGTAGATTGTTCATACTTTAGTAGAGAGCAGATGGTCGAGTAGATTGTTCATACTTCAGTAGAGAGCAGATGGTCGAGTAGATAGTTCATACTTTAGTAGAGAGCAGATGGTCGAGTAGATAGTTCATACTTTAGTAGAGAGCAGATGGTCGAGTAGAATGTTCATACTTTAGTAGAGAGCAGATGGTCGAGTAGATAGTTCATACTTTAGTAGAGAGCAGATGGTCGAGTAGATAGTTCATACTTTAGTAGAGAGCAGATGGTCGAGTAGATTGTTCATACTTTAGTAGAGAGCAGATGGTCGAGTAGATTGTTCATACTTTAGTAGAGAGCAGATGGTCGAGTAGATTGTTCATACTTTAGTAGAGAGCAGAAGGTCGAGTAGATTGTTCATACTTTAGTAGAGAGCAGATGGTCGAGTAGATTGTTCATACTTTAGTAGAGAGCAGATGGTCGAGTAGATTGTTCATACTTTAGTAGAGAGCAGATGGTCGAGTAGATTGTTCATACTTTAGTAGAAAGCAGATGGTCGAGTAGATTGTTCATCGGCTCCAAACCAGGAAAACGCTGTTCAGATCTCGGTAAGGTCACGTGACTTTTTAATCTATCCGGGGGGGGGATGTACTGGATATGTGGCCTTTATTCTCCGGTCCTACAATCTACCCCCTCGTCCCCACCCCGTAGACCCCAGGAATGGGAAAATGCCATCACGTTGTTGTTGTTGTTGACTTTAGTAGACGGGCAGGACCAGAGACGGGTAATGCTGGGAATGGGGAAACTTTGAGATTGTGCTGCCAGTGATAATATTCGTCAGTGGACGATAATGTCTTGTTTAGACCCAGTTGTCTTCAATTGTACAATGTCGGACATGTTGTGTGATCTAACCACCCCATGCACCAAAGAATAGCTAGTATCGGAAATGGAAGACTAAAGAGGAGCAACTTCGCTGCAATCTCCAAAGAACTGGTAACTAGTGACCCAGTACTGTCTCAAACACTACCGAAACCCTTATGCCCATCTGATATGACTCCTCATGGGAAACACAAAATACCAGAACTTAAGGAAGACATAATAGGAATCATGAAAAAAGGTACCCAAACAGACACAGAGAAAAAACACATAGCAGAAAAACACATAAACGACAACTACCCACAGGACTCCTGGCCACACATATACACAGATGGCTCTGCTACAAATGCTACCAGAAATGGAGGGGGTGTGTTCTTGAGGCTGAATAACCAGGAAGAGATCACCAAGTCAATAGCTACTGGGAAATTCTCAAACAACTTTAAAGCAGAAACTGAGGCCCTCAGAGATGCTGCAACACTGGCTACTCAACACAAAAATAACATGTACAAGAAATTGGTGATACTGACTGTTGCACTGTCAGTCCTAACAGCTCTAAAAAAAAACCAGGAACAGTGAGCTAGATGACTTGAGAACAACCCTAGACCAATTATGCAGTAACTTCCAACGAGTGGTCATCCATTGGATACCATCACACTGTAATATACAAGGAAATGAACGCGCAGTCAAACAAGCTAGTGAGGGAGGGAGATTACCACAAGAAAACCGTCTGGTCAGGTACGATGAAGCCAAATCCATCATCAAAGGCCAGTACCATGAAAAATTGAAACAAGAACACCCAAAGTATAACGAGAGGGACATATACCATCAACTATCAAGGTGAGATCAAGTCATCATACTTCGCCTACGCACTGGCCACAACAGAATGAGAAACCATTTGTTCACCAAACTTAAAATAGGAACTACCAGCCTATGCCACTGTACCCTGGACAACACGACAACAAAACATGTTCTACAGGATTACCCCCAGTACACAGACCTGAGAAGGGCAATGCGCTCTGCTCTGTCTAGTTACTGTATCGGTCATGTGACTCGCTCTAATTGCTGTACCGGCCAGGTTACCCAACCTGTCTAGTTACTGTACCGACCAGGTTACCCACTCTGTCTAGTTACTGTACGGCCAGGTTACCCACTCTGTCTAGTTACTGTACCGGCCAGGTTACCCACTCTGTCTAGTTACTGTACCGGCCAGGTTACCCACTCTGTCTAGTTACTGTACCAACCAGGTTACCCACTCTGTCTAGTTACTGTACCAGTCAAGTGATATAACCGACTCCAAACTGCGCCGATACATTATCGCCAAACTCTGGCACATCTATGGTGCAGACATGAGGTTGTGGTGATCCTGTGGTTGTATGAATGATATTACCGATGATAGCATGAGACATGAGGTTGTGGTGATCCTGTGCTTGTATGAATGATATTACCGATGATAGCATCAGACATGAGGTTGTGGTGGTCCTGTGCTTGTATGAATGATATTACCGATGATAGCATCAGACATGAGGTTGTGGTGATCCTGTGGTTGTATGAATGATATTACCGATGATAGCATCAGACATGAGGTTGTGGTGGTCCTGTGCTTGTATGAATGATATTACCGATGATAGCATCAGACATGAGGTTGTGGTGATCCTGTGGTTGTATGAATGATATTACCGATGATAGCATCAGACATGAGGTTGTGGTGATCCTGTGCTTGTATGAATGATATTACCGATGATAGCATCAGACATGAGGTTGTGGTGATCCTGTGCTTGTATGAATGATATTACCGATGATAGCATCAGACATGAGGTTGTGGTGATCCTGTGCTTGTATGAATGATATTACCGATGATAGCATCAGACATGAGGTTGTGGTGATCCTGTGCTTGTATGAATGATATTACCGATGATAGCATCAGAAAAAGGATGTAAACATAATGGCTTACCAATCAGATTTGACAACTATTTGTTTTCTCTTGCGAACAATCCGCTTAATGCACTCCTAACATGTGAATTTATTGGACAGTATCATTCATGACATAGTTCCGTACATACATATATCATAAATGAAAACGTTATAGGTACACCAAAGACAGGTATAACCTTCATCTGTACACATGTATCCGTCAAACTTTGCTTAGTCACAGCTACACACGATCTGTGTTGCTCCTTTCAAATACCGAACAAGAACTATGGACACACGAGTGCAGGTTGTCTTTACAAACCGAGGGCTGTACAAGTGCTGACGTTAATTGCTGCTCTAGAGTCCACTCTTCTCGCTAAGTCGTGGCTGAGAAGAAACGGAATACACGTTGTGACTGGTGACGTCAGATAAACAGGAAGTGATCACCTTGCGCTAAACATCATCATCATCAAGTACCATGCATGCTGGCGTAGATGATTATGTCTCTCCACAACTCTCGATCTGGACAGTTATTTATCATTTCTGTTGTTGACCTTCTGCCAAGCCATTCTCTTAAGCTGTCTGGTATCTTTTCTCTTGCTTCCCTCTATCTCTTCGTCCCTCAGTTGTCCCAGTTGTTACAATATATTCCAGCTGTCCCCTTCTCATTACATGGCCAAAAAAATGATTGTTTCTTCCTAATATTGGAAATTATATATCTTTTTGCTTTGGCCTCTTTCAGAACGTTTTCATTACTCCTCTTAGCTGTCCATGGTATTCTCAACATTCTTCTGTAAACCAAATTTCTTCAGCCTCCAGTGATTTCATTGTCTGTTGCCTATTGTCCATGATTCACATCCATATATTAAGACTGGTTTAATATAACATTTAAGAACTCTTTTTATTATTTCCATTGTTAAAAATGGATTACATAGTATCGTCCTCATTTTTTGGAATCCTGCTTTTGCTTGAACTATTCTGCCATCTCACCTCTGTTGTACATCTACCATCTCACCTATGTTGTACATCCACCATCTCACCTCTGTTGTACATCTACCATCTCACCTCTGTTGTACATCTAACATCTCACCTCTGTTGTACATCTACCATCTCACCTCCCTCACTATTTTCCCATGTATTAGTTCCTGATTATCTACAAATGAAAGCTCCTTGGTCCCTGATGGGTTGGCTAACCTACCAATGTGGTCCATGTAGGTAATGAACATTAGGGGAGACACTACGCCCTAAATACGTGGCTCTGCAGGTGCGACTGGGTTCATTGTTATATTCCCTATACATGGCACTGAAGGTGAATCTGAATTTTTTACTTCATGATTTCAGAAGTCATCCTTCGCAGAGTGCCCCAGAACCGACCCACACTGTTCTTCACCAAACACCCTAGGCCTGTCTCTCATATTTCCTTTTCAAGTCCACTGCGGGGCATTTCTTGTTATTGTCTTGTGATAGATCTCCACTTAGCACGTGACCTGTCTAGCTCCATTGTTGGCCTGCGATCACTGTTGGTGTTTCCTCGAGTCAGCCACCCCTGGAGCAATTCCTAGCGACTTATCTGGAAGGTCCAGTTCATGAAATGTGAAAGCCATTCAAGTAAAGATCTGTACGACCAGTGTGGCTGGAGACAGCAGGTGCATCTAATGGTTGTTGTGAACTTCTAGTATGGCTGGAGACAGCAGGGATAGCTAATGGTTGTTGTGAACTTCTAGTGTGGCTGGAGACAGCAGGGATAGCTAATGGTTGTTGTGAACTTCTAGTGTGGCTGGAGACAGCAGGGATAGCTAATGGTTGTTGTGAACTTCTAGTGTGGCTGGAGACAGCAGGGATAGCTAATGGTTGTTGTGAACTTCTAGTATGGCTGGAGACAGCAGGGGTAGCTAATGGTTGTTGTGAACTTCTAGTGTGGCTGGAGACAGCAGGGATAGCTAATGGTTGTTGTGAACTTCTAGTGTGGTTGGAGACAGCAGGGATAGCTAATGGTTGTTGTGAACTTCTAGTATGGCTGGAGACAGCAGGGGTAGCTAATGGTTGTTGTGAACTTCTAGTGTGGCTGGAGACAGCAGGGATAGCTAATGGTTGTTGTGAACTTCTAGTGTGGCTGGAGACAGCAGGGATAGCTAATGGTTGTGTGAACTTCCAGTGTAGCTGGAGACAGCAGGGATAGCTAATGGTTGCTGTGAACTTCTAGTGTGGGGATAGCTAATGGTTGTTGTGAACTTCTAGTGTGGCTGGAGACACCAGGGATAGCTAATGGTTGTTGTGAACTTCTAGTGTGGCTGGAGACACCAGGGATAGCTAATGGTTGTTGTGAACTTCTAGTATGGCTGGGGACAGCAGGGATAGCTAATGGTTGTTGTGAACTTCTAGTATGGCTGGAGACAGCAGGGATAGCTAATGGTTGTTGTGAACTTCTAGTGTGGCTGGAGACAGCAGGGATAGCTTATGGTTGTTGTGAACTTCCAGTGTAGCTGGAGACAGCAGGGATAGCTAATGGTTGCTGTGAACTTCTAGTGTGGCTGGAGACACCAGGGATAGCTAATGGTTGTTGTGAACTTCTAGTGTGGCTGGAGACAGCAGGTGCATCTAATGGTTGTTATGAACTTCCAGTGTGGCTGGAGAAAGCAGGTATAGCTAATGGTAGCTGTGAACACTACAGGTAACTTTTTTTTAAGCACATCCGCTGGCCATTCTTTACGTTCATGACTCGGCTATAAATGTGTTGCCTAAAGCGTAACTTTCACGCTCCGAGACTCGTGTCAGATGAAACCCTCTGATCTAATAACGTGGTGACGTAGCACTCTCTGACCATGTGGACATGCAACCGAGCGGTGCGGCCTAGTCCCAGCTCCTATTACATCGACAGGTCTGTGCCCACTTTCCCTTAATGCGGATGCCGAAGCACATATTGTCGTGTCTGATTATGGGGCGAGTTTTGAGAACATAACCCGTCAGTCTGTCGACCACCAACATTCTGACTAGTCTCAATTGCAGCGGGTCTGCTTGTGTTCTCATATCTAGACATTACGGAGACGGATTATCAGTAGCGTGGTGGTTAGGACTCTAGATTGGAGATGAAAAGAAAGTCCATTCAACTTCAGATTAGGGACGGCCCTGACATAAATCAGAATGATTGAGTGGAGGGAGGAAATAACAGCAGGGTAAAACACTGGCCTCCTCACATTTCTAAAATTGCATTGTACGGCGAAATCTAGTACTTATTTCCTGTCGACATTATGTATCACGGTAAATCGTGCACCTATTTTGTGTTGAAATCATGGCGTACAGCCCTTTATAAAATATTGAAAGGGACATCATTCACTCCACATCACATACAAAAGGTCTGAGTGTCTTCGTTGGAGCCGTCATGTCTTCCTAGTTATTGTACGGCGAGACCTGCCTCGTTTACAAGGACCAATCGCAGCGTGTTCTCTTATTGATCATAATTGATGGGGTAGTTCCCCAACTTTGGTTACAAGATCGCGCCACATTCAGGGTAGACGAACCTTCCTAATAAAGTACAAACTAATAGTTTCTGCTGGTTGTACAAACTCTTTATCTCTCCTTCTTGTTAGTTCTCAGGAACATGTAGTCAAGTGTATCTTCATTCCCTTGTCTGTGCTGTCCCTGTTTTCTGATAAAGGCCGTATGTCCTCCCGTGGACACAGGAACTATGTTGCATTGTCTTTTCTTGTAAAGCTGTTACCATACCTTGTAGGAGTGTATGTTACACCCCACCACTTGTGTCCCTGCTACCAGCTTTACCGCAGCACTACATTTATTGGCCTGTTCCCATGGTTATATAATCCTCCAATCCGTGTCCTCACAATCGTGGCATGATAGATGTGCCGAGCCTGACCTCCGATTCTCGTAGCACCATAACTAGACTATCATCGACCACCTGTAAATGTCTCCGAGTCAAGGTCCCCTTTGACGACGAGCATCACGATACCTGGACCTTAACTGTGGTCGGGGTGACCCAATCTCAAACAGCAACCAACGGGTAGCATCGCCTTGCCACCAACTATAAGTGCGCTCAAGGAAACTGCGCACCCCCCCCCCCCTCCCAAAAAAAAAAAATTTAATTTTGCTGGCAGGTTACGCCAACACAACACGAGTGGTAGTTACATAGGGCAGTCTCAACACGAGTGGTAGTTACATAGGGCAGTCTCAACACGAGTGGTAGTTACATAGGGCAGTCTCAACACGAGTGGTAGTTACATAGGGCAGTATCAACACGAGTGGTAGTTACCTAGGGCAGTCTCAACACGAGTGGTAGTTACATAGGGCAGTATCAACACGAGTGGTAGTTACATAGGGCAGTCTCAACACGAGTGGTAGTTACATAGGGCAGTCTCAACACGAGTGGTAGTTACATAGGGCAGTATCAACACGAGTGGTAGTTACCTAGGGCAGTCTCAACACGAGTGGTAGTTACATAGGGCAGTCTCAACACGAGTGGTAGTTACATAGGCAGTCTCAACACGAGTGGTAGTTACATAGGGCAGTCTCAACACGAGTGGTAGTTACATAGGGCAGTCTCAACACGAGTGGTAGTTACATAGGGCAGTATCAACACGAGTGGTAGTTACCTAGGGCAGTATCAACACGAGTGGTAGTTACATAGGACAGTCTCAACACGAGTGGTAGTTACATAGGGCAGTCTCAACACGAGTGGTAGTTACCTAGGGCAGTCTCAACATGAGTGGTAGTTACCTAGGACAGTCTCAACACGAGTGGTAGTTACATAGGGCAGTCTCAACACGAGTGGTAGTTACCTAGGACAGTCTCAACACGAGTGGTAGTTACATAGGGCAGTCTCAACACGAGTGGTAGTTACCTAGGACAGTCTCAACACGAGTGGTAGTTACCTAGGACAGTCTCAACACGAGTGGTAGTTACCTAGGACAGTCTCAACACGATAATAGTTTCCTGCCAGTTAGACAGTTGCTATAGTAACGAGCAAGCACATATTTGACCCCAAAGGTCAATCATAAATTACTCGTGTTGGTGGCAAGTCAAGAGGTGCCTGCTGTGGCCACTCCGTTCATCTCCAGAGATATTCAAATGACCTCTTTCTACTCTTCTCCCTCGCCTCAGAGTGTTCTCGGTTCCAAAAAAACCTGTAGAGGTCAAGTTTAGTCCTGTAAATAATTTGAGTGTCGGAAGAGTGGTGTCCCCTTTAAGTAAACATTACACTTTATTTGGTGGTTAGATGATTTTTACAAAACATCGTTCATTATCATCTAGTGCCATCTCAACATTAAAAGGGGGGGGGGTGTGTGTGGAGGTAGCCGACTGCCATTAGCACAAGAGATTTGCAACTTAGAGATAGTGACTCTCTGTTAGTGTTATATCTTATCTCCAATATTTGCTCTAAGTAGTGACTATGTATGCGTGTCCTAATGATCATAAATGAATTAGCAATCATCTAGATTGATAGACTGGAGGACATGGCCAGGGAGAGATAAATGATAGAGGGGATAGACTGGAGGACATGGCCAGGGAGAGATAAATGATAGAGGGGATAGACTGGAGGACATGGCCAGGGAGAGATAAATGATAGAGGGGATAGACTGGAGGACATGGTCAGGGAGAGATAAATGATAGAGGGATAGACTGGAGGACATGGTCAGGGAGAGATAAATGATAGAGGGGATAGATTGATAGACTGGAGGACATGGTCAGGGAGAGATAAATGATAGAGGGGATAGATTGATAGACTGGAGGACATGGTCAGGGAGAGATAAATGATAGAGGGGATAGATTGATAGACTGGAGGACATGGCCAGGGAGAGATAAATGATAGAGGGATAGACTGGAGGACATGGCCAGGGAGAGATAAATGATAGAGGGGATAGACTGGAGGACATGGTCAGGGAGAGATAAATGATAGAGGGGATAGACTGGAGAACATGGTCAGGGAGAGATAAATGATAGAGGGGATAGATTGATAGACTGGAGGACATGGTCAGGGAGAGATAAATGATAGAGGGGATAGATTGATAGACTGGAGGACATGGTCAGGGAGAGATAAATGATAGAGGGGATAGATTGATAGACTGGAGGACATGGTCAGGGAGAGATAAATGATAGAGGGGATAGATTGATAGACTGGAGGACATGGCCAGGAGAGATAAATGATAGAGGGGATAGACTGGAGGACATGGTCAGGGAGAGATAAATGATAGAGGGGATAGATTGATAGACTGGAGGACATGGCCAGGGAGAGATAAATGATAGAGGGGATAGACTGGAGGACATGGTCAGGGAGAGATAAATGATAGAGGGGATAGATTGATAGACTGGAGGACATGGCCTGGGAGAGATAAATGATAGAGGGGATAGATTGATAGACTGGAGGACATGGCCAGGGAGAGATAAATGATAGAGGGGATAGATTGATAGACTGGAGGACATGGCCAGGGAGAGATAAATGATAGAGGGGATAGACTGGAGGACATGGCCAGGGAGAGATAAATGATAGAGGTGATAGATTGACAGACTGGAGGACATGGCCAGGGAGAGATAAATGATAGAGGTGATAGATTGATAGACTGGAGGACATGGCCAGGGAGAGATAAATGATAGATGGGATAGATTGATAGACTGGAGGACATGGCCAGGGAGAGATAAATGATAGAGGGGATAGACTGAAGGACATGGCCAGGGAGAGATAAATGATAGAGGTGGTAGACTGGAGGACATGGCCAGGGAGAGATAAATGATAGAGGTGATAGACTGGAGGACATGGCCAGGGAGAGATAAATGATAGAGGTGATAGACTGGAGGACATGGCCAGGGAGAGATAAATGATATAGGTGATAGACTGGAGGACATGGCCAGGGAGAGATAAATGATAGAGGTGATAGACTGGAGGACATGGCCAGGGAGAGATAAATGATAGAGGGGATAGACTGAAGGACATGGCAAGGAGAGATAAATGATAGAGGGGATAGATAATAGTAAAAGAAAGCAACAAGAAAGGGCTCAGTCTGAATAGTAAGAAAAATAGAAGTAATGGTCATATCAAAGAAACAATCATCACCATCATGCAGCATAAAAATAAACAGGACAAATTTGAAACATGTGCAACATGTCAAAACTTGGGCACAATAATAACATCAGATGGGGGCACAATAATAACATCAGATGGGAGATGCACCACGGAAATAAAAAGCAGAATAGCTCAGGCCAAAGTAGCATTTCCATAAAATGAAAAATATCTTATGCAACAAATCTATGTCAATAAAAGTGATAAAGAGAGTTTATTGGTGCTATATAGAACCATTTCTGACCTATGGAAGCGAATCATGGACAGTAGACAAAGAAATGAAAAGACGATTGTAGGCACAGAGATGGGATTTCTCAGAAGAATATTGAAAGTTCCCTGGACAGCTAAAAAGACCAATGAGGAAGTTCTCTAAGAGGTAAGCACAAAAAGGGAGCTCCTAAAAAACATCAGAAAGAAGCTATCAACATCTTTCAGACACATCATGAGAAGAGGAAAGTTGGAATACTTGGTTACAACTGGCAAAATAAAAGGAAAGAGAGATCACAGACAACAAAGAGATAAAATACAGGATAGCTTGGTGTCATGGCATGGAAAACAGTCAACAACAGAACTTATATGATGTACTGTAGATAGAAGATTGTGGAAGGAAATGATCGCCTACGCCAACTGGTATGGCACATGATGATGAGATAAGAGAAAACAAGAACGAGTCCTGTGCCCCATATTGCCAGACCTCACTGAATGTATGTGGGTAAAGCTCTCTAGTTGTGTGGGGCTACGGTGGACTAATTGTAACATAATGGGCACACTTCATAACAAAAACTATTTCATGATCACATCATGTTATAATTTAATATTGACATATAAATATATATAACACAGTGTAGGTGTGGAGCCATAACTGATATATACAGTAATGTGTCTCATTCAATACAAACCATATGTCAGTGGATTTAATGACATGTAGATGGTGTCTGAAATAGTCAATGTTGACCAGAATTATCTATCTAAATGTTTGTTTCTGGACAGGTGAACGACAGAGCTGATCAAGGCCCTACTCCACCTCCCAGTGGTGCTCCTGGAGATAGACATACCAGTAAGGATCTAACAGGGAAGGCAACACAAAGATGCAGTGCTGAAGTCGAATGTGCTGGGTCAAAAGTGTGCCAATACCACAGCACATTGCTGCAAGCACAACACTTGTATGTCCGTCGTCGTAAGGGGGGAGATAGATGAAGTAAATGTGGAATGAATGCCAGAAGTTGTGAAACATAAGAGCTGGGTTCTGTCAGGCTGCAGATGAGCTTGAAGGACACCACAAAATGGAGCATCAAAGACTGCCTTCATACAACCTGCCTGGGGGTGCTTCTCAGAATTTTGGTAAAAGAAAATGTTCCACAATTTTCATATTCAACTTCCTACCTGGCCTTCATTCAAGCATATCTTTAAATCTACTTTCTACCTGGCCTTCATTCAAGCATATCTTTAAATCTACTTTCTACCCGGCCTTCATTCAAGCGTATCTTTAAATCTACTTTCTACCTGGCCTTCATTCAAGCATATCTTTAAATCTACTTTCTACCCGGCCTTCATTCAAGCGTATCTTTAAATCTACTTTCTACCCGGCCTTCAATCAAGCGTATCTTTAAATCTACTTTCTACCCGGCCTTCAATCAAGCGTATCTTTAAAAGAATCTACTTTCTATCTGGCCTTCAATCAAGCGTATCTTTAAATCTACTTTCTACCTGGCCTTCAACATATCTTTAAATCTACTTTCTACCCGGCCTTCATTCAAGCATATCTTTAAATCTACTTTCTACCCGCCTTCAATCAAGCGTATCTTTAAATCTACTTTCTACCCAGCCTTCAATCAGCGTATCTTTAAATCTACTTTCTACCCGGCCTTCAATCAAGCGTATCTTTAAAAGAATCTACTTTCTACCTGGCCTTCAATCAAGCGTATCTTTAAATCTACTTTCTACCTGGCCTTCATTCAAGCATATCTTTAAATCTACTTTCTACCTGGCCTTCATTCAAGCATATCTTTAAATCTACTTTCTACCCGGCCTTCAATCAAGCGTATCTTTAAAAGAATCTACTTTCTATCTGGCCTTCATTCAAGCATATCTTTAAATCTACTTTCTATCTGGCCTTCAATTAAGCGTATCTTTAAAAGAATCTACTTTCTATCTGGCCTTCATTCAAGCATATCTTTAAATCTACTTTCTACCTGGCCTTCATTCAAGCGTATCTTTAAATCTACTTTCTACCTGGCCTTCAATCAAGCGTATCTTTAAATCTACTTTCTACCTTGGCCTTCAATCAAGCGTATCTTTAAATCTACTTTCTACCTGGCCTTCAATCAAGCGTATCTTTAAATCTACTTTCTACCTCACCTTCATTTAAGTGCGTCTCACCTCAACTTGTAAAATTCCCAGTTCCCTCCCCTGTACAAACAACCATTTCATCTGTTCACATCCATTGCACCTTGTATCACTCTCTACCATGTAACAGACCACCCTAGAGTGGCCGAAGTGTTTACGATACCATAGGAAAAATTACTACCACTTAATTATAACAGTAGGAGCTCTAAAAATAGTGTTTTCTGTTATTTTTGACACACTGGTGGCTTGTTTACACTAAGAGAAACACAGGAAACTTGGATGTCCTGTCTCAGGTTGATTTCTCACCTCAGAGGTCAGATATGTTACAATGTGTATAATTGGGGAGGCTGTCCGTATGTTCAGCTACCTCATAGCATTGCTTGCTGTGTTTCCCAAGCTACAAAGATTTGTCGGCTGATGAACAGGAAAATCTACCAATTTCTTGAAAATTGAGGCAAAGTTTTTCACAATATATGAAATCAATAGAAACAAATTCAACACTGAGAGGTTGCCAGAAGTGGTGATTGGGAAGGGACACAGAGGTGGGTAATGTTTGAACACAGCAAAATGTCACATTTGGAGGAACTTTGTGTTTTGGTGCAGTCATTACCACGGTATCATAATCTAGGGTTAAGGGTGTAACTGTCAGTACCTTGTTGAAACCGACAGGAATAAACCATGTGACAGAATGTCAATAAATCTCAATAGATTATATGATCTGGGGAGTGTGAGAAACACATTGCATGTGGATCAAAATAGTTATTTTAAAAAAATGAAATATGTACATTTTGATCAATTGTTGATATTAAATTGATAGCTCTTCACTGGGCATGGTTATTATGAATATTGATTTTGTAAATGTACATGACATGAGTTTCTTCTCATGAGATATCATGTTTTTGTTAGT
The DNA here is from genome assembly GCA_032433765.1 of Megaustenia siamemsis. Classification (NCBI taxonomy): domain Eukaryota; kingdom Metazoa; phylum Mollusca; class Gastropoda; order Stylommatophora; family Ariophantidae; genus Megaustenia; species Megaustenia siamemsis. The sequence goes on from JAVIAB010000050.1 coordinate 3,473,176, forward strand.
TCTCATGAGATATCATGTTTTTAAAAGTTAGTTCTCATGAAATGAAGTTTGTATCAAATGATGGAAAATCAAACAAAGTGACTGTTAAACCAAACAGTTGAGTCTGCTGCCTTCATAAATTCAACAACTTTTTATTTCAATGTGAAGATTGTCTGTGTTGTTTATTTGATGTTCAGGATTAATTCCTTCCCCAATGATGAGTAGTAAAACATGGACATGTGTTCAAGCAAGAACAGGTATTGATGAATGAAAGCACTGGCCTACATGTTCATGTCTGGCAGAGTACACTGACATTTCTGTGACACACAATCATTCTACAACTTTCTTATGATGAGGCAGGCCCAAGGTAGACACGATGTGCTGCCAGGAGGCGTATGCTCATCAGAACAGCTTGTAAACTTTTTATTAAGTTACAGTACAGCAGCTGTTGGAAGCACTTAACACTTTGAATGTGACATCCTGGCATGCCTCTGTCTTTCTGAAAGTACTTTACTTGCACAATATGAGTTATACAAAGTCATAAATGTCAACTGCACATACACATATAGTAAACCTGAAACATCCTGGGACAGTTGGCCACAGAGCTGTCCTAATGTACAACAATAGCAAGCTAATGCCACCAGACCTGTGTTGATAACAAACTGTGCAGCGTAATGAGTTGAACAATCTCCTATATCAAAGAAGAATATGGCAGGATTGCTGGCAGGTTTCATGAAGTTGCTTCATCTTAATAGAAATACATCTCCACAGTTGTACTGGAGCATTAAAGTTGGTGGTATCTCAGTGAGACCATAGCCTCATGCCAGAAGGTTGCAACATGTCTAAACAAAGCACAGCCTCATACTAGAAGGTTGCAGCATGTCTAAACAAGGCACAGCCTCATGCCAGAAGGTTGCAACATGTCTAAACAAGGCAGAGCCTCATGCCAGAAGGTTGCAGGATGTCTAAACAAGGCACAGCCTCATGCCAGAAGGTTGCAACATGTCTAAACAAGGCACAGCCTCATGCCAGAAGGTTGCAGGATGTCTAAACAAGGCACAGCCTCATGCCAGAAGGTTGCAGGATGTCTAAACAAGGCACAGCCTCATGCCAGAAGGTTGCAGGATGTCTAAATAAGGCAGAGCCTCATGCCAGAAGGTTGCAACATGTCCTGTGGACATCACTGCCTGTCAACTACAAATGTGTATTCATAACCTTCACTGCCAGTCACTTGCCCAGCACACATAGTTAATGCCAGCATCCAAGACACCACCTTGATGTGCTGCTGACTTCAACTGAAGTGATAAGATACCACCTTGATGCGCTGACTTCAACTGAAGTGATAAGATACCACCTTGATGCGCTGACTTCAACTGAAGTGACGAGATGCCACCTTGATGTGCTGACTTCAACTGAAGTGACGAGATGCCACCTTGATGTGCTGACTTCAACTGAAGTGAAGAGATATCATTGGAGGTGCTGGCTTCAAGTTAAGTGACGAGATATCACTAGAAGTGCTAGTTTCAATTGAAGTGACGGATACCATTGGAGGTGCTGGCTTCAACTGAAGTGATGAGATACCACTTGAAGTACTGGCTTCAACTGAAGTGACGAGATACCATTGGAGGTGCTGGCTTCAACTGAAGTGATGAGATACCCCTTGAAGTGCTGGCTTCAACTGAAGTGGCGGGATACCACTTGAAGTGCTGGCTTCAACTGAATTGCAGACTTTGTGGTACAAAATTTCAGGCTCAGTGACATCTCACCCTAGTAGTAGTAGTCAGTCTCCTCTTCCAAATTGGAAACTGAAAAAAAAACAAGAGAAAAATAAGAATGTAAATAAGGAACTCATTATGTTGAAATGTTCACAATAATCAGTGATGTCCACAGTTATATCAAATCATGATGTTGAGCATGTCCACAGTTATATCAAATCATGATTGGAACATCCACAATAATCAGTGATGTCCACAGTTATATCAAATCATGATGTTGAGCATGTCCACAGTTATATCAAATCATGATGTTGAGAATGTCCAGTTATATCAAATCATGATGTTGAGAATGTCCAGTTATATCAAATCATGATGTTGAGAATGTCCAGTTATATCAAATCATGACTGGAACATCCACAATAATCAGTGATGTCCACAGTTATATCAAATCATGATTGGAACATCCAAAATAATCAGTGATGTCCACAGTTATATCAAATCATGATTGGAACATCCACAATAATCAGTGATGTCCACAGTTATATCAAATCATGATTGGAACATCCACAATAATCAGTGATGTCCACAGTTATATCAAATCATGATTGGAACATCCACAATAATCAGTGATGTCCACAGTTATATCAAATCATGATTGGAACATGCACAATAATCAGTGATGTCCACAGTTATATCAAATCATGATTGGAACATCCACAATAATCAGTGATGTCCACAGTTATATCAAATCATGATGTTGAGAATGTCCAGTTATATCAAATCATGATGTTGAGAATGTCCAGTTATATCAAATCATGATGTTGAGAATGTCCACAGTTATATCAAATCATGATGTTGAGAATGTCCACAGTTATATCAAATCATGATGTTGAGAATGTCCACAGTTATATCAAATCATGATGTTGAGAATGTCCAGTTATATCAAATCATGATGTTGAGAATGTCCACAGTTATATCAAATCATGATGTTGAGAATGTCCACAGTTATATCAAATCATGATTGGAACATCCACAATAATCAATTCATGAATGAAATGTCATTTATCAATATTCTTAAATGGGTCAGAAACATAGACATTAGACAAGGAAACAGAACAGAGAATTGAAGCCTTTGAAATGTGGATATATAGAAGAATAGGTAGAATTGGATGGAAAGAAAAGAAAACAAACGATGAAGTCTTAAAACAACTAAAAATGAAAAGAGAACTACTAAATACAATTCAAACAAGACAAATGAGATTTTGGGCCATGTTAAAAGACACAACAGCCTACAAACAGTAATCTTGGAAATTAAAATATAGAGTAAAAGAGGCAGACCAAGACTAACATCAAAAGATGGACAAATCATCCTATTACAGCCTGCACCATCAAAGCATGAGACAGGGCAGAATGGTGCTCCATGGTAGCCAACCTTTGTTGTGGGGATGGCACCCAATGATGATGATGAATGAAATGTATTAATAGCAAAACCAAGCTGACAGCATCCGAGGCATTAGCAAAGGTACCTTGAACATTGCAGCTTACACCTATAATTGATTTGTTCCTATCATGATATCTTGGCACTAATGCCGTGATTACAACTTGCTCAACTGAACCGTGAACTGATTGTATTGTAACAACAGATGTCAGCATGTGCTCCTGAATCTGGCCACACTTCTCAGAGTCATTCTGTGGTCTTCCAATCTTTGCATAGTTCCTGCAGCATCATGCATGTACACTCTTTGATGTAATTCTGTACAGTGTTAGTAGTTACTTCCAAGGTTGTGCTATTTCTCCTAAACATCTTTATGGTGACCAGGTCTTTTTCAGTCTATTAATTGCTCAGATGGGTGTCCGGTTAGCGCAATCGATAGGCGGTTGGCTTACCACGGCAACAGCCGGGGTTCGTTCCCTGGCGAGGACACCTGGGTTTTACTAATTCCCTAAAAATTAGTAGGAGCCGCGATAGCTCAGTGGTTAGTGAACTGGACTACTACGGACAAGGGGTAGGGTTCGATCCCAACCGACGGCTCCGGGTTCACCCAGCCTTAAATGGGTACCGATTTTTTCTGGGAAAGTAAAAGCAGCACGGGCGTAATACCGACCACATTACCCCAAAATCATGTGCTGAAGGTCTGTAAAATATAGGGTCACTAACACCATATTTCCCTATACGCCACTTGGCGTGACGGGGGGTACTTTACTTTTTACTAATTGCTCAGATTCATTTCTTCTACTCATATCTACCCTCTTGGTGCTCTCTCTGCCCATCTATTGGGGCTGCCACCATTATTCTCCCTCATGCTGTTCCACCCTGACAACCCAGATGAAGCAGCTGATCTTTTGTTGAATATTTCCATCACATTCCTGAAGTCAAATCACTTGAAATAAAATGATTATGTTTGACCATGTCATTGTTACATTTACAGAAGAATCTCAAAGCAGGCCCTCAAATAGGAACCAGAGGGGGAAAGAAAAAGAGGACAACCTAGAGAAACACTACAAAGAACACTTAGGTTAGAGGCAACAATAGCAGACATCTGCTCCCTCGCCGAGATTGTGCAAACTAATCCAGAACAGAACTGTATGACAAAATATTATACAGGTCCTGTGCAAGGTCTTGATAGATCGTCAGACACAAGAGTGTGAGGTCTCCAGCTTGAAAGGACAATAGAATAGATTTGTTACATTCCATCAATGTGAAACTGTCATTAATAATGGATGTGCTTTCATTTTGTTTAATCTACTCATAGAAATTCTACAGTAAAACATCTGTCAATCAATGTAAGATTTGTCAATCAATGTAAGATTTGTCAATCAATGTAATATTTGTCAATCAATGTAAGATTTGTCAATCAATGTAAGATTTGTCAATCAATGTAAGATTCTGTTGTGTAAATATCTATCCTGACTGGTCTATCATATCATGAACCTTTCAACTACTCACAAAGTCCCACAGACACCCATGAGCCTCTCACAATCTATGATGAGCTCCATCAAAATGTACGGATGTGAGGTTTTCTAGAAGAACATAGAGACTGCTATTGGATCTGCCAGCACATCGTGTCCGACTAATGCTATGTGTTGACCATATATCTTGTAATTGTGTTGTTTTCATTTGTTGATGAACTGTGAAACCCTTCTCTGCATCATCGTGACAATTTAAATCCTCTGATTACAAGATTAATTTCTCATTCTATGAAAATAAAGTACCAGAAATACTTACCATCTTCACTCAGAAATCGACGGGCACTTAACAATTTGTCCTCATCGTCATCCTCCTCATCATCTTCCTCCTCTTCATCTTCAACTGCATCAAGAACAACAACAAATGTAAATAAAACAAATCACAAATTTGTTATAAAATACACATTTCTAAATGTTGCATTCACCCATATCTTCCAGCCCAGCCATCATGAAAGATCTCTCCAAGATTCAGCATTTTGTTGGAGAGCTGCTGGGATGCCCAATCTTTCTTCATAATCTCACAATTATCATTATTCAATTGAGTAAAAATTGAGTGGGGTTTACACTGGATTATCTCATGGACTACCATCTACATCACTTTACCAAGGACTGCTTGTACTACCATCTACATCACTTTACCAAGGACTGCTTGTACTACCATCTACATCACTTACAAGGACTGCTTGTACTACCATCTACATCACTTACAAGGACTGCTTGTACTACAATCTACATCACTTTACCAAGGAATGCTTGTACTACCATCTACATCACTTTACCAAGGACTGCTTGTACTACCATCTACATCACTTTACCTAGGACTGCTTGTACTACCATCTACATCACTTACAAGGACTGATAGTACTACCATCTACATCACTTACAAGGACTGCTTGTACTACCATCTACATCACTTACAAGGACTGATAGTACTACCATCTACATCACTTACAAGGACTGCTTGTACTACCATCTACATCACTTTACCAAGGACTGCTTGTACTACCATCTACATCACTTTACCAAGGACTGCTTGTACTACCATCTACATCACTTACAAGGACTGCTTGTACTAACATCTACATCACTTACAAGGACTGCTTGTACTACCATCTACATCACTTACAAGGACTGCTTGTACTACCATCTACATCACTTACAAGGACTGCTTGTACTACCATCTACATCACTTTACCAAGGACTGCTTGTACTACCATCTACATCACTTTACCAAGGACTGCTTGTACTACCATCTACATCACTTTACCAAGGACTGCTTGTACTACCATCTACATCACTTTACCAAGGACTGCTTGTACTACCATCTACATCACTTTACCAAGGACTGTCTGTACTACCATCTACATCACTTTACCAAGGACTGCTTGTACTACCATCTACATCACTTTACCAAGGACTGCTTGTACTACCATCTACATCACTTTACCAAGGACTGCTTGTACTACCATCTACATCACTTTACCAAGGACTGCTTGTACTACCATCTACATCACTTTACCAAGGACTGCTTGTACTACCATCTACATCACTTTACCAAGGACTGCTTGTACTACCATCTACATCACTTTACCAAGGACTGCTTGTACTACCATCTACATCACTTTACCAAGGACTGCTTGTACTACCATCTACATCACTTTACCAAGGACTGTCTGTACTACCATCTACATCACTTTACCAAGGACTGCTTGTACTACCATCTACATCACTTTACCAAGGACTGCTTGTACTACCATCTACATCACTTTACCAAGGACTGCTTGTACTACCATCTACATCACTTTACCAAGGACTGCTTGTACTACCATCTACATCACTTTACCAAGGACTGCTTGTACTACCATCTACATCACTTACCAAGGACTGCTTGTACTACCATCTACATCACTTTACCAAGGACTGCTTGTACTACCATCTACATCACTTTACCAAGGACTGCTTGTACTACCATCTACATCACTTTACCAAGGACTGCTTGTACTACCATCTACATCACTTTACCAAGGACTGTCTGTACTACCATCTACATCACTTTACCAAGGACTGCTTGTACTACCATCTACATCACTTTACCAAGGACTGCTTGTACTACCATCTACATCACTTTACCCAGGACTACTTTAGAAAATTCACCATTAGACATAATTAGCCATTTTACACACACCAAAATTGTCCTTGTTATATTTTACAACAGACAAGATCATACAGACAACAGACAAGATCATACAGACAAAAGCAAAACCATGCAGCCTGATGTGACTGAATTCATGGAAATGTTTGGGACAAGAAAGATGTATGGATAAAATTGTGTCATGGATGAAGGTAAAACTATTGGAGAGAATGACCAGTCTTTATGTCTCCTAGCCAAAAACAGAAGTGTTGTAGGGAGCTGCAGATTTCTATCCTGGACCAGGTGTCTTATACTGGACATTGTGTCTGTCTGTCCCATCTATTCCTTGAAGCAACTAAGACTGATGTCTTATACTGGGTATTGTGTCTGGGGTTACCAGAAGATAAGAAAACTTTGGCTAAGAGTTGTATCAGGTTAGGTTTCACTCTCAACCCATGAATGTTTCTATCTTAGTCTTTGATGACAGATGTAATGTCTTTGATGACAGATGTAATGTCTTTGATGACAGATGTAATGTCTTTGATGACAGATGTAATGTCTTTGAATGGAGATTTATTTCCAACATTTTTTCTGATGTCACCAACTGTCCTGGAGACTTGTACCCAACATCCTTCACTTGTTGTGCCTCAGACACAGGTCAAGATTGGCCCAATCAGAACCAAGAACTGATCAAACGGTGCAACCAATGAGAGGACAGCTCTTGTACAGGACATTGGTTTATGAGAGATCACATGACCTGCCAGGCACTGGAGGATGTCCAAGTGGCAATGACAGTAACAACAGTGTGGGCCAGACATTAGATACTCAGTAATAAATGGCCATTGATTAAATGAAGTTCTTCTTCTTCTTCTACCTTTTTAGCTCCCAGTGGAGCATAGGTCTTCAACAAACATTTTCCATGTCATTCGGTTTTTTGCCAATCTTTTAAGACCTCAAACATGACCAGTGACATCATGTAGATAAACATGGACACCCAGACATGACCAGTGATATCATGTAGACAAACATGGACACCCAGACATGGCAAGTGACATCATGTAGACAAACATAGTTCCCCCCAAACATGACCAGTGACATCATGTAGACAAACATGGTTCCCCCCAAACATGACCAGTGACATCATGTAGACAAACACGGTTCCCCCAAAACATGATCAGTGACATCATGTAGACAAACATGGTTCCCCCCAAACATGACCAGTGACATCATGTAGACAAGCATGGTTCCCCCCAACATGACCAGTGACATCATGTAGACAAACATGGTTCCCCAAACATGACCAGTGACATCATGTAGACAAACATGGTTCCCCCAAACATGACCCGTGACATCATGTAGACAAACATGGTTCCCCCAAACATGACCCGTGACATCATGTAGACAAACATGGTTCCCCCAGACATGACCAGTGACATCATGTAGACAAACATAGTTCCCCCAGACATGACCAGTGACATCATGTAGACAAACATAGTTCCCCCAGACATGACCAGTGACATCATGTAGACAAACATGGTTCCCCCAGACATGACCTGTGACATCATGTAGACAAACATAGTTCCCCAGACATGACCAGTGACATCATGTAGACAAACATGGTTCCCCCCAGACATGGCCAGTGACATCATGTAGACAAAAATTGTTCCCCCAAACATGATCAGTGACATCATGTAGACAAACATGGTTCCCCCCAAACATGACCAGTGACATCATGGTAGACAAACATGGTTCCCCCAAACATGATCAGTGACATCATGTAGACAAACATAGTTCCCCCCAAACATGACCAGTGACATCATGTAGACAAACATAGTTCCCCCCAAACATGATCAGTGACATCATGTAGACAAACATGGTTCCCCCCAAACATGACCAGTGACATCATGGTAGACAAACATGGTTCCCCAAACATGATCAGTGACATCATGTAGACAAACATAGTTCCCCCCAAACATGACCAGTGACATCATGTAGACAAACATGGTCCCCCCCAAACATGACCAGTGACATCATGTAGACAAACATAGTTCACCCAAAACATGACCAGTGACATCATGTAGGCAAACATGGTCCCCCCCAAACATGACCAGTGACATCATGTAGACAAACATAGTTCCCCCCAAACATGACCAGTGACATCATGTAGACAAACATGGACACCCAGACATGGCCAGTGACATCATGTAGACAAACATAGTTCTCCCCAAACATGACCAGTGACATCATGTAGACAAACATGGTTCCCCCCAAACATGACCAGTGACATCATGTAGACAAACATGGACTCCCAGACATGGCCAGTGACATCATGTAGACAAACATGGACTCCCAGACATGGCCAGTGACATCATGTAGACAAACATGGACTCCCAGACATGGCCAGTGACATCATGTAGACAAACATAGTTCCCGCCAAACATGATCAGTGACATCATGTAGACAAACATGGTTCCCCCCAAACATGACCAGTGACATCATGGTAGACAAACATGGTTCCCCCAAACATGATCAGTGACATCATGTAGACAAACATAGTTCCCCCCAAACATGACCAGTGACATCATGTAGACAAACATAGTTCCCCCCAAACATGATCAGTGACATCATGTAGACAAACATGGTTCCCCCAAACATGACCAGTGACATCATGGTAGACAAACATGGTTCCCCCAAACATGATCAGTGACATCATGTAGACAAACATAGTTCCCCCCAAACATGACCAGTGACATCATGTAGACAAACATGGTCCCCCCCAAACATGACCAGTGACATCATGTAGACAAACATAGTTCACCCAAAACATGACCAGTGACATCATGTAGGCAAACATGGTCCCCCCCAAACATGACCAGTGACATCATGTAGACAAACATAGTTCCCCCCAAACATGACCAGTGACATCATGTAGACAAACATGGACACCCAGACATGGCCAGTGACATCATGTAGACAAACATAGTTCTCCCCAAACATGACCAGTGACATCATGTAGACAAACATGGTTCCCCCAAAACATGACCAGTGACATCATGTAGACAAACATGGACTCCCAGACATGGCCAGTGACATCATGTAGACAAACATGGACTCCCAGACATGGCCAGTGACATCATGTAGACAAACATGGACTCCCAGACATGGCCAGTGACATCATGTAGACAAACATAGTTCCCGCCAAACATGATCAGTGACATCATGTAGACAAACATAGTTCCCCCAAACATGACCAGTGACATCATGTAGACAAACATGGACTCCCAGACATGGCCAGTGACATCATGTAGACAAACATGGACTCCCAGACATGGCCAGTGACATGTAGACAAACATGGACACCCAGACATAATCAGTGAAATCATGTAGACAAACATGGACACCCAGACATGACCAGTGACATAATGTAGACAAACATGGTTCCCCCCAAACATGACCAGTGACATCATGTAGTCAAACATGGACTCCCAGACATGGCCAGTGACATCATGTAGACAAACATGGTTCCCCCCAAACATGACCCGTGACATCATGTAGACAAACATGGTTCCCCCAGACATGACCAGTGACATCATGTAGACAAACATAGTTCCCCCAGACATGACCAGTGACATCATGTAGACAAACATAGTTTCCCCCAGACATGACCAGTGACATCATGTAGACAAACATGGTTCCCCCAAACATGACCTGTGACATCATGTAGACAAACATAGTTCCCCCAGACATGACCAGTGACATCATGTAGACAAACATGGTTCCCCCCAAACATGACCAGTGACATCATGTAGACAAACATGGTTCCCCAAACATGACCCGTGACATCATGTAGACAAACATGGTTCCCCCAGACATGACCAGTGACATCATGTAGACAAACATAGTTCCCCCAGACATGACCAGTGACATCATGTAGACAAACATAGTTCCCCCAGACATGACCAGTGACATCATGTAGACAAACATGGTTCCCCCAGACATGACCTGTGACATCATGTAGACAAACATAGTTCCCCCAGACATGACCAGTGACATCATGTAGACAAACATGGTTCCCCCAGACATGGCCAGTGACATCATGTAGACAAAAATGTTCCCCCCAAACATGATCAGTGACATCATGTAGACAAACATGGTCCCCCCAAACATGACCAGTGACATCATGGTAGACAAACATGGTTCCCCCAAACATGATCAGTGACATCATGTAGACAAACATAGTTCCCCCCAAACATGACCAGTGACATCATGTAGACAAACATAGTTCCCCCCAAACATGATCAGTGACATCATGTAGACAAACATGGTTCCCCCCAAACATGACCAGTGACATCATGGTAGACAAACATGGTTCCCCCAAACATGATCAGTGACATCATGTAGACAAACATAGTTCCCCCAAACATGACCAGTGACATCATGTAGACAAACATGGTCCCCCCAAACATGACCAGTGACATCATGTAGACAAACATAGTTCCCCAAAACATGACCAGTGACATCATGTAGGCAAACATGGTCCCCCCAAACATGACCAGTGACATCATGTAGACAAACATAGTTCCCCCCAAACATGACCAGTGACATCATGTAGACAAACATGGACACCCAGACATGGCCAGTGACATCATGTAGACAAACATAGTTCTCCCCAAACATGACCAGTGACATCATGTAGACAAACATGGTTCCCCCCAAACATGACCAGTGACATCATGTAGACAAACATAGTTCACCCAAAACATGACCAGTGACATCATGTAGGCAAACATGGTCCCCCCAAACATGACCAGTGACATCATGTAGACAAACATAGTTCCCCCAAACATGACCAGTGACATCATGTAGACAAACATGGACACCCAGACATGGCCAGTGACATCATGTAGACAAACATAGTTCTCCCCAAACATGACCAGTGACATCATGTAGACAAACATGGTTCCCCCCAAACATGACCAGTGACATCATGTAGACAAACATGGACTCCAAGACATGGCCAGTGACATCATGTAGACAAACATGGACCCCCAGACATGGCCAGTGACATCATGTAGACAAACATGGACTCCCAGACATGGCCAGTGACATCATGTAGACAAACATAGTTCCCGCCAAACATGATCAGTGACATCATGTAGACAAACATGGTTCCCCCCAAACATGACCAGTGACATCATGGTAGACAAACATGGTTCCCCCAAACATGATCAGTGACATCATGTAGACAAACATAGTTCCCCCCAAACATGACCAGTGACATCATGTAGACAAACATAGTTCCCCCCAAACATGATCAGTGACATCATGTAGACAAACATGGTTCCCCCCAAACATGACCAGTGACATCATGTAGACAAACATGGTTCCCCAAACATGATCAGTGACATCATGTAGACAAACATAGTTCCCCCCAAACATGACCAGTGACATCATGTAGACAAACATGGTCCCCCCAAACATGACCAGTGACATCATGTAGACAAACATAGTTCACCCAAAACATGACCAGTGACATCATGTAGGCAAACATGGTCCCCCCCAAACATGACCAGTGACATCATGTAGACAAACATAGTTCCCCCCAAACATGACCAGTGACATCATGTAGACAAACATGGACACCCAGACATGGCCAGTGACATCATGTAGACAAACATAGTTCTCCCCAAACATGACCAGTGACATCATGTAGACAAACATGGTTCCCCCAAACATGACCAGTGACATCATGTAGACAAACATGGACTCCCAGACATGGCCAGTGACATCATGTAGACAAACATGGACTCCCAGACATGGCCAGTGACATCATGTAGACAAACATGGACTCCCAGACATGGCCAGTGACATCATGTAGACAAACATAGTTCCCGCCAAACATGACCAGTGACATCATGTAGACAAACATAGTTCCCCCCAAACATGACCAGTGACATCATGTAGACAAACATGGACTCCCAGACATGGCCAGTGACATCATGTAGACAAACATGGACTCCCAGACATGGCCAGTGACATGTAGACAAACATGGGACACCCAGACATAATCAGTGAAATCATGTAGACAAACATGGACACCCAGACATGACCAGTGACATAATGTAGACAAACATGGTTCCCCCAAACATGACCAGTGACATCATGTAGTCAAACATGGACTCCCAGACATGGCCAGTGACATCATGTAGACAAACATGGTTCCCCCAAACATGACCGTGACATCATGTAGACAAACATGGTTCCCCCAGACATGACCAGTGACATCATGTAGACAAACATAGTTCCCCCAGACATGACCAGTGACATCATGTAGACAAACATAGTTCCCCCAGACATGACCAGTGACATCATGTAGACAAACATGGTTCCCCCAAACATGACCTGTGACATCATGTAGACAAACATAGTTCCCCCAGACATGACCAGTGACATCATGTAGACAAACATGGTTCCCCCCAAACATGACCAGTGACATCATGTAGACAAACATGGACTCCCAAACATGGCCAGTGACATCATGTAGACAAACATGGTTCCCCCAAACATGACCCGTGACATCATGTAGACAAACATGGTTCCCCCAGACATGACCAGTGACATCATGTAGACAAACATAGTTCCCCCAGACATGACCAGTGACATCATGTAGACAAACATAGTTTCCCCCAGACATGACCAGTGACATCATGTAGACAAACATGGTTCCCCCAAACATGACCTGTGACATCATGTAGACAAACATAGTTCCCCCAGACATGACCAGTGACATCATGTAGACAAACATGGTTCCCCCCAAACATGACCAGTGACATCATGTAGACAAACATGGTTCCCCCAAACATGACCCGTGACATCATGTAGACAAACATGGTTCCCCCAGACATGACCAGTGACATCATGTAGACAAACATAGTTCCCCCAGACATGACCAGTGACATCATGTAGACAAACATAGTTCCCCCAGACATGACCAGTGACATCATGTAGACAAACATGGTTCCCCCAGACATGACCTGTGACATCATGTAGACAAACATAGTTCCCCCAGACATGACCAGTGACATCATGTAGACAAACATGGTTCCCCCCAGACATGGCCAGTGACATCATGTAGACAAAATTGTTCCCCCAAACATGATCAGTGACATCATGTAGACAAACATGGTTCCCCCCAAACATGACCAGTGACATCATGGTAGACAAACATGGTTCCCCCAAACATGATCAGTGACATCATGTAGACAAACATAGTTCCCCCAAACATGACCAGTGACATCATGTAGACAAACATAGTTCCCCCAAACATGATCAGTGACATCATGTAGACAAACATGGTTCCCCCCAAACATGACCAGTGACATCATGGTAGACAAACATGGTTCCCCCAAACATGATCAGTGACATCATGTAGACAAACATAGTTCCCCCCAAACATGACCAGTGACATCATGTAGACAAACATGGTCCCCCCAAACATGACCAGTGACATCATGTAGACAAACATAGTTCACCCAAAACATGACCAGTGACATCATGTAGGCAAACATGGTCCCCCCCAAACATGACCAGTGACATCATGTAGACAAACATAGTTCCCCCCAAACATGACCAGTGACATCATGTAGACAAACATGGACACCCAGACATGATCAGTGACATCATGTAGACAAACATAGTTCTCCCCAAACATGACCAGTGACATCATGTAGACAAACATGGTCCCCCCCAAACATGACCAGTGACATCATGTAGACAAACATAGTTCACCAAAACATGACCAGTGACATCATGTAGGCAAACATGGTCCCCCCCAAACATGACCAGTGACATCATGTAGACAAACATAGTTCCCCCCAAACATGACCAGTGACATCATGTAGACAAACATGGACACCCAGACATGGCCAGTGACATCATGTAGACAAACATAGTTCTCCCCAAACATGACCAGTGACATCATGTAGACAAACATGGTTCCCCCCAAACATGACCAGTGACATCATGTAGACAAACATGGACTCCCAGACATGGCCAGTGACATCATGTAGACAAACATGGACTCCCAGACATGGCCAGTGACATCATGTAGACAAACATGGACTCCCAGACATGGCCAGTGACATCATGTAGACAAACATAGTTCCCGCCAAACATGATCAGTGACATCATGTAGACAAACATGGTTCCCCCCAAACATGACCAGTGACATCATGGTAGACAAACATGGTTCCCCCAAACATGATCAGTGACATCATGTAGACAAACATAGTTCCCCCCAAACATGACCAGTGACATCATGTAGACAAACATAGTTCCCCCCAAACATGATCAGTGACATCATGTAGACAAACATGGTTCCCCCAAACATGACCAGTGACATCATGGTAGACAAACATGGTTCCCCCAAACATGATCAGTGACATCATGTAGACAAACATAGTTCCCCCCAAACATGACCAGTGACATCATGTAGACAAACATGGTCCCCCCCAAACATGACCAGTGACATCATGTAGACAAACATAGTTCACCCAAAACATGACCAGTGACATCATGTAGGCAAACATGGTCCCCCCCAAACATGACCAGTGACATCATGTAGACAAACATAGTTCCCCCCAAACATGACCAGTGACATCATGTAGACAAACATGGACACCCAGACATGGCCAGTGACATCATGTAGACAAACATAGTTCTCCCCAAACATGACCAGTGACATCATGTAGACAAACATGGTTCCCCCCAAACATGACCAGTGACATCATGTAGACAAACATGGACTCCCAGACATGGCCAGTGACATCATGTAGACAAACATGGACTCCCAGACATGGCCAGTGACATCATGTAGACAAACATGGACTCCCAGACATGGCCAGTGACATCATGTAGACAAACATAGTTCCCGCCAAACATGATCAGTGACATCATGTAGACAAACATAGTTCCCCCAAACATGACCAGTGACATCATGTAGACAAACATGGACTCCCAGACATGGCCAGTGACATCATGTAGACAAACATGGACTCCCAGACATGGCCAGTGACATGTAGACAAACATGGACACCCAGACATAATCAGTGAAATCATGTAGACAAACATGGACACCCAGACATGACCAGTGACATAATGTAGACAAACATGGTTCCCCCCAAACATGACCAGTGACATCATGTAGTCAAACATGGACTCCCAGACATGGCCAGTGACATCATGTAGACAAACATGGTTCTCCCCAAACATGACCCGTGACATCATGTAGACAAACATGGTTCCCCCAGACATGACCAGTGACATCATGTAGACAAACATAGTTCCCCCAGACATGACCAGTGACATCATGTAGACAAACATAGTTCCCCCAGACATGACCAGTGACATCATGTAGACAAACATGGTTCCCCCAAACATGACCTGTGACATCATGTAGACAAACATAGTTCCCCCAGACATGACCAGTGACATCATGTAGACAAACATGGTTCCCCCCAAACATGACCAGTGGCATCATGGTAGACAAACATGGTTCCCCCAAACATGATCAGTGACATCATGTAGACAAACATAGTTCCCCCCAAACATGATCAGTGACATCATGTAGACAAACATGGTTCCCCCCAAACATGACCAGTGACATCATGGTAGACAAACATGGTTCCCCCAAACATGATCAGTGACATCATGTAGACAAACATAGTTCCCCCCAAACATGATCAGTGACATCATGTAGACAAACATGGTTCCCCCCAAACATGACCAGTGACATCATGGTAGACAAACATGGTTCCCCCAAACATGATCAGTGACATCATGTAGACAAACATAGTTCCCCCCAAACATGACCAGTGACATCATGTAGACAAACATGGCCCCCCCCAAACATGACCAGTGACATCATGTAGACAAACATAGTTCAACCAAAACATGACCAGTGACATCATGTAGGCAAACATGGTCCCCCCCAAACATGACCAGTGACATCATGTAGACAAACATAGTTCCCCCCAAACATGACCAGTGGCATCATGTAGACAAACATGGACTCCTAGACATGGCCAGTGACATCATGTAGACAAACATGGACTCCCAGACATGGCCAGTGACATCATGTAGACAAACATGGACTCCCAGACATGGCCAGTGACATCATGTAGACAAACATGGACTCCCAGACATGGCCAGTGACATCATGTAGACAAACATGGACACCCAGACATAATCAGTGAAATCATGTAGACAAACATGGTTCCCCCAGACATGACCAGTGACATCATGTAGACAAACATAGTTCCCCCAGACATGACCAGTGACATCATGTAGACAAACATAGTTCCCCCAGACATGACCAGTGACATCATGTAGACAAACATGGTTCCCCCAAACATGACCTGTGACATCATGTAGACAAACATAGTTCCCCCAGACATGACCAGTGACATCATGTAGACAAACATGGTTCCCCCCAAACATGACCAGTGACATCATGGTAGACAAACATGGTTCCCCCAAACATGATCAGTGACATCATGTAGACAAACATAGTTCCCCCCAAACATGATCAGTGACATCATGTAGACAAACATGGTTCTCCCCAAACATGACCAGTGACATCATGGTAGACAAACATGGTTCCCCCAAACATGATCAGTGACATCATGTAGACAAACATAGTTCCCCCCAAACATGATCAGTGACATCATGTAGACAAACATGGTTCCCCCAAACATGACCAGTGACATCATGGTAGACAAACATGGTTCCCCCAAACATGATCAGTGACATCATGTAGACAAACATAGTTCCCCCCAAACATGACCAGTGACATCATGTAGACAAACATGGCCCCCCCCAAACATGACCAGTGACATCATGTAGACAAACATAGTTCACCCAAAACATGACCAGTGACATCATGTAGGCAAACATGGTCCCCCCCAAACATGACCAGTGACATCATGTAGACAAACATAGTTCCCCCCAAACATGACCAGTGGCATCATGTAGACAAACATGGACTCCCAGACATGGCCAGTGACATCATGTAGACAAACATGGACTCCCAGACATGGCCAGTGACATCATGTAGACAAACATAGTTCCCCCAAACATGACCAGTGACATCATGTAGACAAACATGGACACCCAGACATGACCAGTGACATCATGTAGACAAACATAGTTCCCCCCAAACATGACCAGTGACATCATGTAGACAAACATGGACACCCAGACATGGCCAGTGACATCATGTAGACAAACATAGTTCTCCCAAACATGACCAGTGACATCATGTAGACAAACATGGTTCCCCCAAACATGACCAGTGACATCATGTAGACAAACATGGACTCCCAGACATGGCCAGTGACATCATGTAGACAAACATGGACTCCCAGACATGGCCAGTGACATCATGTAGACAAACATGGACTCCCAGACATGGCCAGTGACATCATGTAGACAAACATAGTTCCCGCCAAACATGATCAGTGACATCATGTAGACAAACATGGTTCCCCCCAAACATGACCAGTGACATCATGGTAGACAAACATGGTTCCCCCAAACATGATCAGTGACATCATGTAGACAAACATAGTTCCCCCCAAACATGACCAGTGACATCATGTAGACAAACATAGTTCCCCCCAAACATGATCAGTGACATCATGTAGACAAACATGGTTCCCCCCAAACATGACCAGTGACATCATGGTAGACAAACATGGTTCCCCCAAACATGATCAGTGACATCATGTAGACAAACATAGTTCCCCCAAACATGACCAGTGACATCATGTAGACAAACATGGTCCCCCCCAAACATGACCAGTGACATCATGTAGACAAACATAGTTCACCCAAAACATGACCAGTGACATCATGTAGGCAAACATGGTCCCCCCCAAACATGACCAGTGACATCATGTAGACAAACATAGTTCCCCCAAACATGACCAGTGACATCATGTAGACAAACATGGACACCCAGACATGGCCAGTGACATCATGTAGACAAACATAGTTCTCCCCAAACATGACCAGTGACATCATGTAGACAAACATGGTTCCCCCCAAACATGACCAGTGACATCATGTAGACAAACATGGACTCCCAGACATGGCCAGTGACATCATGTAGACAAACATGGACTCCCAGACATGGCCAGTGACATCATGTAGACAAACATGGACTCCCAGACATGGCCAGTGACATCATGTAGACAAACATAGTTCCCGCCAAACATGATCAGTGACATCATGTAGACAAACATAGTTCCCCCCAAACATGACCAGTGACATCATGTAGACAAACATGGACTCCCAGACATGGCCAGTGACATCATGTAGACAAACATGGACTCCCAGACATGGCCAGTGACATGTAGACAAACATGGACACCCAGACATAATCAGTGAAATCATGTAGACAAACATGGACACCCAGACATGACCAGTGACATAATGTAGACAAACATGGTTCCCCCCAAACATGACCAGTGACATCATGTAGTCAAACATGGACTCCCAGACATGGCCAGTGACATCATGTAGACAAACATGGTTCTCCCCAAACATGACCCGTGACATCATGTAGACAAACATGGTTCCCCCAGACATGACCAGTGACATCATGTAGACAAACATAGTTCCCCCAGACATGACCAGTGACATCATGTAGACAAACATAGTTCCCCAGACATGACCAGTGACATCATGTAGACAAACATGGTTCCCCCAAACATGACCTGTGACATCATGTAGACAAACATAGTTCCCCCAGACATGACCAGTGACATCATGTAGACAAACATGGTTCCCCCCAAACATGACCAGTGACATCATGGTAGACAAACATGGTTCCCCAAACATGATCAGTGACATCATGTAGACAAACATAGTTCCCCCCAAACATGATCAGTGACATCATGTAGACAAACATGGTTCCCCCCAAACATGACCAGTGACATCATGGTAGACAAACATGGTTCCCCCAAACATGATCAGTGACATCATGTAGACAAACATAGTTCCCCCCAAACATGATCAGTGACATCATGTAGACAAACATGGTTCCCCCCAAACATGACCAGTGACATCATGGTAGACAAACATGGTTCCCCCAAACATGATCAGTGACATCATGTAGACAAACATAGTTCCCCCCAAACATGACCAGTGACATCATGTAGACAAACATGGCCCCCCCCAAACATGACCAGTGACATCATGTAGACAAACATAGTTCAACCAAAACATGACCAGTGACATCATGTAGGCAAACATGGTCCCCCCCAAACATGACCAGTGACATCATGTAGACAAACATAGTTCCCCCAAACATGACCAGTGGCATCATGTAGACAAACATGGACTCCTAGACATGGCCAGTGACATCATGTAGACAAACATGGACTCCCAGACATGGCCAGTGACATCATGTAGACAAACATGGACTCCCAGACATGGCCAGTGACATCATGTAGACAAACATGGACTCCCAGACATGGCCAGTGACATCATGTAGACAAACATGGACACCCAGACATAATCAGTGAAATCATGTAGACAAACATGGTTCCCCCAGACATGACCAGTGACATCATGTAGACAAACATAGTTCCCCCAGACATGACCAGTGACATCATGTAGACAAACATAGTTCCCCCAGACATGACCAGTGACATCATGTAGACAAACATGGTTCCCCAAACATGACCTGTGACATCATGTAGACAAACATAGTTCCCCAGACATGACCAGTGACATCATGTAGACAAACATGGTTCCCCCCAAACATGACCAGTGACATCATGGTAGACAAACATGGTTCCCCCAAACATGATCAGTGACATCATGTAGACAAACATAGTTCCCCCCAAACATGATCAGTGACATCATGTAGACAAACATGGTTCTCCCCAAACATGACCAGTGACATCATGGTAGACAAACATGGTTCCCCCAAACATGATCAGTGACATCATGTAGACAAACATAGTTCCCCCCAAACATGATCAGTGACATCATGTAGACAAACATGGTTCCCCCCAAACATGACCAGTGACATCATGGTAGACAAACATGGTTCCCCCAAACATGATCAGTGACATCATGTAGACAAACATAGTTCCCCCCAAACATGACCAGTGACATCATGTAGACAAACATGGCCCCCCCCAAACATGACCAGTGACATCATGTAGACAAACATAGTTCACCCAAAACATGACCAGTGACATCATGTAGGCAAACATGGTCCCCCCCAAACATGACCAGTGACATCATGTAGACAAACATAGTTCCCCCCAAACATGACCAGTGGCATCATGTAGACAAACATGGACTCCCAGACATGGCCAGTGACATCATGTAGACAAACATGGACTCCCAGACATGGCCAGTGACATCATGTAGACAAACATAGTTCCCCCAAACATGACCAGTGACATCATGTAGACAAACATGGACACCCAGACATGACCAGTGACATCATGTAGACAAACATAGTTCCCCCCAAACATGACCAGTGACATCATGTAGACAAACATGGTTCCCCCAAACATGACCAGTGACATCATGTAGACAAACATGGACTCCCAGACATGGCCAGTGACATCATGTAGACAAACATAGTTCCCGCCAAACATGATCAGTGACATCATGTAGACAAACATAGTTCCCCCCAAACATGACCAGTGACATCATGTAGACAAACATGGACACCCAGACATGGCCAGTGACATCATGTAGACAAACATAGTTCCCCCCAAACATGACCAGTGACATCATGTAGACAAACATGGTTCCCCCCAAACATGACCAGTGACATCATGTAGACAAACATGGACTCCCAGACATGGCCAGTGACATCATGTAGACAAACATGGACTCCCAGACATGGCCAGTGACATCATGTAGACAAACATGGACTCCCAGACATGGCCAGTGACATCATGTAGACAAACATAGTTCCCCCCAAACATGATCAGTGACATCATGTAGACAAACATAGTTCCCCCCAAACATGACCAGTGACATCATGTAGACAAACATGGACTCCCAGACATGGCCAGTGACATCATGTAGACAAACATGGACTCCCAGACATGGCCAGTGACATCATGTAGACAAACATGGACACCCAGACATAATCAGTGAAATCATGTAGACAAACATGGACACCCAGACATGACCAGTGACATAATGTAGACAAACATGGTTCCCCCCAAACATGACCAGTGACATCATGTAGTCAAACATGGACTCCCAGACATGGCCAGTGACATCATGTAGACAAACATGGTTCCCCCAAACATGACCAGTGACATCATGTAGACAAACATGGACACCCAGACATAATCAGTGACATCATGTAGACAAACATGGACACCCAGACATAATCAGTGACATCATGTAGACAAACATGGACACCCAGACATAATCAGTGAAATCATGTAGACAAACATGGACACCCAGACATGACCAGTGACATAATGTAGTCAAACATGGACACCTCAGACTGACTGCCAATTCTTTCAACACATTCAAATGCACTGATAAAGATGTATACACAAGTGAATGGAGCGAACAACACCTAGGCACCATTACCACCCAATCAAAGTAGTAACCACACACAAGTTCTCTTACCATGCTCCACATAAGACAAGGAATCACTAGCCTCCTCAATAATGACTGCTTTAACCTCCTCTTCAGGAGCCAGTTTAGCCTTCTTGGCTGGCTTCTCATCAACACTCTCTTGGATTGTTACTCGTTTACCAGAGTTTCTCTGAGAACAGAACACAAAGATTTATCAACATCTTTCATTAACAACGAAGGAGCTCTCACAGAGAAATGGATCAGGGACTAAGAAAATAATTGGCTGGAGATACAGCTGGAAGTTGAGAGAAAAAATAAACCAACTCACAAATGATAAAACAATGACAAAAGCAATAAAATCATTGAGAAAATAATTTAACAAAAGAGATAATGATATCACATAAAGAGGCAACACCAGCTTTGATAAAGCAATAAAAGCACTGAGATAAAAATGAAGTGAAGAGAAGATGAGATATAAAGATTTGGGACAAGAGGTAAATGATGTCACAGAGAGGAGACAAATAATAATAAATGAATATTATTATAGAGGGAAACTTCCGAGGCGATAATCGGTGAATCAATTCAGAAGAAAAGGTATGTTTACAGCACTCGGAAAAATTGACAAATAATCAACAACAGAAAAAAATATGGACCAAAGCAGTATCGAACCCGTACTCAGTGGCACAGCACATGTCTTTTGCGACAACATGATTCTTCAGGACAACGAACCCACCCTTCTGGTCTTAGGTTAGCACACTAACCACCCAGTCATGAGGTAAATACACAATTTGACAGTGGGGGGGGGGGGGGGGGGCGCACACCTATATGGTACCTCATCATGTAAATGTAACCCTAGATTACGGAACCTATATGCGAGTCAACTTTTTACGAGACGTTTGTAAAAATTACAAACACCAATTGTCACATTTGGAGTTTGGCAAATATTATTTTCTGTGAACTTTTGCTACACAGCTGTGGGTGTCCACAAGGAGAGACATGGGGATTAGATGTGGTTATCATTTCCTGGATTAGGTTTGATTTATGGCTTGCAACCAGGCAGGTGTTACTTTCTCTATTCACACGTCGGCCATCAGCCATAATGTCATATAATGATATCTGCAGGTATTTCTGAGTTCCCTTGTAGTTCCTTACAGGGTGTTTCATTCATCAGGTCTTTGAGGAAGTAGAGATGCTCTGATGTCAGTGAGCTTTGGACAGTCAAAAAGGTGATGTTCTACTGTTTCATGTGGGTGTTCACAGAGTGGACATGCTGGAGTTTAGTTTCCTTGTATTCTATTGATGTTGTTCAGTGTTTGATGTCTCACTGTCTATCCCATGTTACAAAAGTTTGTTTGATGTCTCACTGTCTATCCCATGTTACAAAGGTCTGTTTGATGTCTCACTGCCTATCCCATGTTACAAAGGTTTGTCTGATGTCTCACTACCTATCCCATGTTACAAAGGTTTGTCTGATGTCTCACTACCTATCCCATGTTACAAAGGCCTATTTGATGTCTCACTGTCTATCATGTTACAAAGGTCTGTCTCACTCTATCCCATGTTACAAAGGTCTGTTTGATGTCTCACTGCCTATCCCATGTTACAAAGGTATGTTTGATGTCTCACTGTCTATCCCATGCTACAAAGGTCTGTTTGATGTCTCACTGCCTATCCCATGTTACAAAGGCTTGTTTGATGTCTCACTACCTATCCCATGCTACAAAGGCTTGTTTGATGTCTCACTGTCTATCCCATGTTACAAAGGCTTGTTTGATGTCTCACTGCCTATCCCATGTTACAAAGGCTTGTTTGATGTCTCACTGCCTATCCCATGTTACAAAGGCTTGTTTGATGTCTCACTACCTATCCCATGTTACAAAGGCTTGTTTGATGTCTCACTACCTATCCCATGTTACAAAGGCTTGTTTGATGTCTCACCAACAGCCAAAGAGCTTCCCTGTTTTAAGAGGAAAAAAAAAGAATTTCTTGAAAATTGGCCAAATTTATTTTTAAAAAACCAAAAACACAGCCCCATTTTTATGATAGTCTCATACTTTTGATATATAGTGGTATTGATGGATACTAAAACTAGAGTTGGCTGTCTCACCTTTCTTGTACTTGGTTCTGAGAGTGAAGACTTTCTGAATCTGTGGATGAGAAGAGAAATTAATGGGACAGTTGAAGGTGGAACAGGGAAATAATGGTGGTAGATGTTTGTGGCATCACAGAGAAACTATGTTGAGTTTGTGGCATCACAGAGAAACTATGTTGAGTGTGTGGCATCACAGAGAAACTATGTTGAGTGTGTGACATCACAGAGAAACTATGTTGAGTTTGTGGCATCACAGAGAAACTATGTTGAGTGTGTGGCATCACAGAGAAACTATGTTGAGTGTGTGGCATCACAGAGAAACTATGTTGAGTGTGGCATCACAGAGAAACTATGTTGAGTGTGGCATCAAAGAGAAACTATGTTGAGTGTGTGGCATCACAGAGAAACTATGTTGAGTGTGTGGCATCACAGAGAAACTATGTTGAGTTTGTGGCATCACAGAGAAACTATGTTGAGTTTGTGGCATCACAGAGAAACTATGTTGAGTGTGTGGCATCACAGAGAAACTATGTTGAGTGTGTGGCATCACAGAGAAACTATGTTGAGTGTGGCATCACAGAGAAACTATGTTGAGTGTGGCATCAAAGAGAAACTATGTTGAGTGTGTGGCATCACAGAGAAACTATGTTGAGTGTGTGGCATCACAGAGAAACTATGTTGAGTTTGTGGCATCACAGAGAAACTATGTTGAGTTTGTGGCATCACAGAGAAACTATGTAGAGTATGTGGCATCACAGAGAAACTATGTTGAGTGTGGCATCACAGAGAAACTATGCTAAGTTTGTGGCATCACAGAGAAACTATGCTAAGTTTGTGGCATCACAGAGAAACTATGTTGAGTGTGTGGCATCACAGAGAAACTATGCTAAGTTTGTGGCATCACAGAGAAACTATGTTGAGTGTGTGGCATCACAGAGAAACTATGTTGAGTGTGTGGCATCACAGAGAAACTATGTTGAGTGTGGCATCACAGAGAAACTATGCTAAGTTTGTGGCATCACAGAGAAACTATGTTGAGTTTGCGGCATCACAGAGAAACTATGTTGAGTGTGTGGCATCACAGAGAAACTATGCTGAGTGTGGCATCACAGAGAAACTATGCTGAGTTTGGCATCACAGAGAAACTATGTTGAGTGTGGCATCACAGAGAAACTATGTTGAGTTTGGCATCACAGAGAAACTATGTTGAGTTTGGCATCACAGAGAAACTATGCTGAGTGTGGCATCACAGAGAAACTATGTTGAGTTTGGCATCACAGAGAAACTATGTTGAGTGTGGCATCACAGAGAAACTATGCTGAGTGTGGCATCAGAGAGAAACTATGTTGAGTGTGGCATCACAGAGAAGCTATGTTGAGTTTGGCATCACAGAGAAACTATGCTGAGTTTGGCATCACAGAGAAACTATGCTGAGTTTGTTCCTGGATAGCCCAAGCTGTCAAATCATGGCTCAGGGAAGATAACATCAACAAGGAGTTAATGGTAGAAACTGACATGATCGCTGATGAAGCAAGTAGGCATGAGAACTTTATTGAGGAGTCAGGTATGTGTACAAACTGTGAGAGGGATGAGTCAGGTATGTGTACAAGCTGTAAGAGGGATGAGTCAGGTACGTGTACAAACTGTGAGAGGGATGAGTCAGGTATGTGTACAAGCTGTAAGAGGGATGAGTCAGGTACGTGTACAAACTGTGAGAGGGATGAGTCAGGTACGTGTACAAACTGTGAGAGGGATGAGTCAGGTATGTGTACAAACTGTGAGAGGGATGAGTCAGGTATGTGTACAAACTGTGAGAGACAAACTACATTAATTTACAAGCAGTGAGCTAATGGAACCAGTATGTTCACACGTCATCAACTAATGAAGCAACTAGAGTGTTGTGACATAACAAAAGTCAGAACTGAAGTGCACTGGCCACCTCATGTTGAGGATCAGTACTGTGAGGTTAGAATAGGACACACTTCTAGTCTTACAGGACTACTGTTGAACCTCAAACTAATGAATGCACATTAGCTTATAATCAATTGACAGCAGCCACAGACAAACTCACAGGCTGATCTAACACATTCACTGGGTGACCTTGGCAGAAATCTAATCTTGAACTCTGACAAAGAATTGAATTCCTTCAAATCTGATATTTTACAGAGATCAACATCTCCCTCCCATTCCATGTACCTCCACAATGGTGTTTCTGGTGACCTCTGAGTGTTAGATCTGTTTCTATTGATGTAGGACACCCCCCCAAATTTCATGGGCTATAATTTCATAAAATGCAAAGAAAATCACCAATTTTCAAGAAGTTTGCTTTGTCCAGAGAAATTTACTCATTCGTTGCTGACATCAAAACCACCCTTTTTAACTCTGGAAACTCTACGTGGTAGCTGAACATACGGTACCGTACCAATAGACATTGTAATACGTCCAGTCCATGAGGTCAAACTTAGATCCTAAATCAACCTGAGCCATAAATTTCAAATGCCTGTGTCTCGTCTAGTGTGAACACATAGCTGTGTATTAAAAGTTCTAAAAAAAACATTACTTTTAGAGCACCTAATATTATATCTAAGTGGTAGTAATTTTTACTACGGTATCGTAAAGATATCGGTCACAGATAGGTATTGTAATTAAGGGTTTAGGCACTGACTGTTAAGGAATTCCTGAATGATTTTGCAAAATTAGAGCAGGCAAATTATAACTATTTCTCCTACACAATACGAACTATCACTTTCAGAGAAATACTAGAACTTGTACTTGTACAAGTACTACCATTTCTTACCTAATTACTAATGTTCTCTCCACACAAACACTAATACTCTCCTCACATCACTGGTTCTCTCCACACAAACACTAATACTCTCCTCACATCACTGGTTCTCCCCACACAAACACTAAGACTTCCCTCACATCACTGGTTCTTCCCACAGGACCTCCCATTCCCATAAACATTGGATCCTAACCTGTTTATAATCTGTGGCTTCCGCTCTGTCCCCTCACCAGCAACAACTTCATCAACAATTTCTATTGGTTCGTTGGTCAGTGGTTTTCTGGGACCAGCATCATCTAGAGCACTCAAAACGTTGTAGTTGATCTTATCGGAGAGTTTCTTCTCCCTGATTCCTTTCTCCAAGATCTCCATACATTCTGCAAGCTCTGTCTCCAGATTATAACCTCCCTTTTTCTTCCTTTTTGCCTTTGGCTGTGAAGTAACATGTTTAAATAGAAACAACTTGAGAGTTTAGAAATGTGGGGAAATCAATAGATGACAAGGATGAGCTAGGAGGGATAAAGATGAAATGAACAAATATTTGTAGACATTGGAGCACTCAACATACTACTGTTGCTTTACTCTGTTCTGAGGTCTGTTAGAGACAGAGAGCACAGACCCAGTGTAGTCTCAATGAAGTGTTTGGGTAAGGATAGAATATTTCAACAAGAAACACACAACAAGATTCAGAGAAACACACAACAAGACAACAAACATAGTTCACAGGTGAATGGATGACCTCAGTTGTCCCATGATTGTTTATTTGTAGTCCCTTGCTGCATAGAAATAACTAAAATAGCTCAGGCCAAAATAACATTTCAGAATATGAACAAATCTCTTATGCAACAAGTCTATGTCAATAGAATTGAGAGTTCAGTGGTGCTATACAGAGCCAATTCTAAACTATGGAAGCAAATCATGGACAGGAGACAAACAAATGAAAAGATAGTTAGAGGCCACAGTGATGGGATTTCTCAGTAGAATGTTGAGAGTTCCCTGGACAGCTGAAAAGACCAAAGAGGAAATTCTGAGGTTAATGCAATGGAGCTCCTAAGAAACATCAGAAAGAAACAATCAACATTTTTCGAGCAAATCACAAGAAGAGAAAAGTTGGAATATTTGGTTACAACTGGCAAAATAAAGGGAAAGAGAGATCATTGGACATCAAAGGGAGAAAATACTAGATAGTAAACAGGCAAACAACTGCAGTGCTGCGGCATAGCTGGCAGCAAGTGGTGGGAAGTAGTGTACATTCCTACAAGGTCTGGTGACAGCTTGACACACAAGAAACACAACAAAACTTTTCAGCCTACATGCTGTCTTTTCCAGAGAACAAGAACAACACAAAAGGACAACGGAATAAGGATATCCAGCGATTAGAGAGAAGCCAAGAAAATGTCTCACAACAATCAGGAAAGACTCAATGTCTGTAGTCAAACACAAACAATATGCCATTCAAAGAAAGGATTCAATGGCCATAATTTGCAAATAACATAAAAGAGCATCATAAATAAAGCAATAACAACTTATAACAATAAAAGAGCATCATAAATAAAGCAATAATAACTTATAACAATAACAGAACATCGTAAATAAAGCAATAATAACTTATAACAATAAAACAGCATCATAAATAAAGCAATAATAACTTATAACAATAACAGAACATCGTAAATAAAGCAATAATAACTTATAACAATAACAGGACATCATAAATAAAACAATAATAACTTATAACAATAACAGAACATCATAAATAAAACAATAATAACTTATAACAATAACAGAGAGAAAGCACATAAGTTTATGGAAGGAAAAGCTGGAAGCCAAAACAAGAATTAGCACAACTGTGGCTACTCACATTTTTCTCTTTCTTTTTAGCTGCTGCTTCTTCCTTTATCCGTCTCTTCTCTTCTCGTTCTGTAAATGAATGACCACAACAAAATATCTCTCTCTTTTCAATGGCCATGATGTATATAAATTAGATGAAGTTTCACTTTCACTCACACATAACAACAGATCAAGGGGTTGTTTCAGTGGAGAAATTAGATCAAATAATGATTGTATAATATCATAACACAATAATGTATGTTACACCAGTGATCAATAATAGGAAGCTCCCCCTAACTCTTTATGATAATAAACAATAAGTTCAATATGAACGTCTTCATTACTGCAGCCACTGACATGTTTTCATTCCCATAATCCTGAGTCAAGGGGGAACAACTGTGTAATTATTTTTAAACATTAATATAAACAAAAAATGTGCCTTACAGTAAAGCGTTCAGTGTATTACTTTGACACTTGTTATATGACTGCTTGTGCCGTTGAACCAAAGGCTTGATATCTACGTATTTGAACTTTTAAATATAATACAGCTGTATAATGTCTCTCGTGCCGTGCTTGTTCAAACTTCATATAGGCCATTCATCTTTCTTTAACACATTCCAATAACATCAATTTGTGACAGCCAAACCAACCCTTGAGGTGTTCCATCACATGAAATCATATTTGTTGACCTTCTATTATTACATTTCTATAGTCACAAGTTATATTATCACATAATAAAGTACAGTCAGTAATATTATAATCAAACTATCGAGAGGTCTGGATAACTGGACTCACATAATCCTGGAGTCAATCACAGAACACATTTCTAGATGTCTAAACACTAGTCCTCTTGTGGACTGACTACATCTGATATTTATCAACTTCTCATCCACTAATAAACATAGCATTACTAATTGTTCTCTGCTCATTATTGCTAATCTGTGCTTATCTCTACCTTTCTCTGCTAATTATTGTTAATCTGTGCTTATCTCTACCTTTCTCTGCTAATTATTGTTCATTATCGCTAATCTGTGCTTATCTCTACCTTTCTCTGCTAATTATTGTTCATTATCGCTAATCTGTGCTTATCTCTACCTTTCTCTGATAATTATTGCTCATTATCGCTAATCTGTGCTTATCTCTACCTTTCTCTGCTAAACTCTAAGGTTTGTGTCTGCTCATTGTTGCCCCTTTCTCTTCTCTTTTAATGGGGTCTGAGAGTGAGTGTCATATTTTGGACACTCCTTTTTACCTGCCTATTTGTCTATCCATCCATGTGTCTGTTAAAAAATACTTCTTTAAATATTTGTTGACCCTGTGTTATTGAGTTATTTGCGGGTCATCATCATTGCACTCCGAACATGTCCATAGGTGCTCAGATCCCCTCCTCAGCAATTCCCTCAGTGTCCAGCGACTGACGACTCCAGTTCTATGTTGGGTGATAAGTCTTCTTACACGGCCACCAAGTTTCTCATTTCAGGCAGTGCCCATCTTAACTCCCATTTCCATCATCCGAAGAAGTGACGTTGATCTGTGTTTGTCGAAGTCCTGTGCTCTTCCAACATCTCGAAGGGCATTGATGATGTCCGCCCGATCCATCGGTTGCCCGTCCTCAATGACAGCGCAGCTAGCCAACCTGTCCGCTCTCTCATTTCCCCGTACTCCCGCATGTCCAGGGACATAGACAAAGGTGACCTTACGTATTTTGGATTTCTGCAACGACTCTACCCATTGCATGCGTACATAGCCCGCCTCCACTTTTTCATCATGCTCATCGAATCACTCAGTATACATGCGTGGGTGTAGTCTTGTGACTCTAACCATTTGAATGCCTTGGTCACTGCCATCACCTCCATTGTCATGCTACTCGTGGTCATGGCGTATGCACCACTGTCTTCCTTGGTTATTCTGCCTGCTGAACGTGCTGTAAATGCCCATGCACTTCTTTCGTGTCGTCTTACAGATCCGTCTGTATAGATGACTGCATCTTTCTCATCGGTATTATCGCAGATGAGACCGTTGACCTCAGCATTAACCACGACCGGGTTCTGTTTCCTACTTTTCCTGTCGAGTGTGACAATACATGAGAAAGTTCCCTTGAATGACGTAGGCACCGTGTCTGTCCACCCACACTGTCTGGTGATATATAGTTTTAAATATTATGCCCACGCAGTCTGACTACCTTAACTTCAACTTCAATTTTTAATTACACCCACCATGGACACACAAGTGTGTCCGATACTAAGTGCAATATCACTTTCTACGTTTACATTACAATAACAAACAAACTTGACTACAAAAGAAAAATGGACAGTTTCAGATTAAATTAAATCTCATAAAAATTAAAAGCTCAGGAGTTCATAGTCTGTGAACGTGAAGAAAAGGAATAAATATTATCCTATTTCTTATCTTAATCACATCAGGTCATAATATTTCATATTAAATATCAATGTCAGGCTACCAGCACATAGATGGATTCATAATTAATGGAAGAAAGTTCATCTACTACACTATTCTCATATTTCAATTGTTGAGGGGAAAATAAAAAAAAAAAAACATAAATTCGGTTGGCAAGTGCAAAAGCTCCACTTTATCAAGGATTGAAATTTTAATAAAAACTAAGCAGAGTTAAAAAATTCATCAAAAATTTAAAAATACCTCAATCTTAGTGCTGCAAACAAGAAACTATAGATTTTTCTTTGCACTAAATATATAATACATTTGTTAGTTTCAGAGAATCAGAATTTCATAGGAAAAGGATGAATCTCCGTAGGTACCGAAACAAGTCTAAAAAGGCATTTTTCTGGCGCTTCAGTAGCGAGAGGTAAATAATTGAGGCATGCACATTATGTGGTATCAGTTTTCAACTGGTTGAACCAACATTGATAGCCCTTTAACCTGCACCATCAAAGCAAGAGACAGAGCAGAATGGCACTCCATAGTAGCCAACCTTTGTTGTGGAGATGACACTCAATGATGATAGCCCCTGTGGTCATTCTTCCTTCACACAAACTTGAATCTCTAGCAGAGCTGCAATAACTCACCTTTGACAATCTCCATGTAGTCCCCAAACTCGGCATCGAACCACTTGGCTTTGTGCTTTACCTCCTCCTCTGACATTAT
The DNA here is from genome assembly GCA_032433765.1 of Megaustenia siamemsis. Lineage (NCBI taxonomy): Eukaryota > Metazoa > Mollusca > Gastropoda > Stylommatophora > Ariophantidae > Megaustenia > Megaustenia siamemsis. The sequence continues at coordinate 3,505,425 of JAVIAB010000050.1, forward strand.
CAACTGAAATAACAAAATGAATCAGAGAGGGCTGACTGGTCTAGAGGTAAGACATCAGCACCCAGACAGGAGGCACCACAGTTCAATTACCACCACAGGCCGCCGACATTGAAAAACAAATCAAACATGGAAAAATAAGACACACAAAAAAACTACAAAAATAACAAATTGCTACAAGTTACCACAAACATTACCAACATTCTCAATCTCAAACAATAACAGGTTACCACAAATATTACTATAACAACATTCTCAATCTCAAACAATAACAGGTTACCACAAACATTACCAACATTCTCAATCTCAAACAATAACAGGTTACCACAAACATTACCAACATTCTTAATCTCAAACAATAACAGGTTACCACAAACATTACCAACATTCTCAATCTCAAACAATAACAGGTTACCACAAACATTACAATAACAACATTCTCAATAACAAAACAAACATTACCATATCAATTTCATCATCATCAATCCCAGTCAGGTCCAGCTCCCCATTCTCCACTTTTGCTACCATCTTTTTATTATCCTTGTAGTCATCATCTTCCCTCTCATCTTCATCATCTTCCTTCTCGTTACTATCATCAGTGTGGCTTTTATGATTAGCCACTTTTTCTGACAACAGAAATACAAACTGTAATCATCAGCACAAAGTGTAAATGCTATTTGAAAAATATAACAAGGAGATATGTCAAACATAACTTATAACAAGGAGATATGCCAAACATAACTTATAACAAGGAGATATGCCAAACATAACTTATAACAAGGAGATATGCCAAGCATAACTTATAACAAGGAGATATGCCAAACATAACTTATAACAAGGAGATATGTCAAACATAACTTATAACATGGAGATATGCCAAACATAACTTATAACAAGGAGATATGCCAAACATAACTTATAACAAGGAGATATGCCAAACATAACTTATAACAAGGAGATATGTCAAACATAACTTATAACAAGGAGATATGTCAAGCATAACTTATAACAAGGAGATATGTCAAGCATAACTTATAACAAGGAGATATGCCAAACATAACTTATAACAAGGAGATATGTCAAACATAACTTATAACAAGGAGATATGCCAAACATAACTTATAACAAGGAGATATGCCAAGCATAACTTATAACAAGGAGATATGCCAAACATAACTTATAACAAGGAGATATGCCAAGCATAACTTATAACAAGGAGATATGCCAAACATAACTTATAACAAGGAGATATGCCAAACATAACTTATAACAAGGAGATATGCCAAACATAACTTATAACAAGGAGATATGCCAAACATAACTTATCACCAACTGTATTTTTGTATTAACTGCCTTGACAAAACAAAACTAGGTTCTAAGATGACTGCAGTGGCTAACTCACTGACCTGGCAACAGAGAGATTGTGGGCTTAATGACAGGCTGATACACCACCAGATAGGTACCTGGCCCTAGTGAGTTGGGATAACAGCAAGGAAGAACACAGTACCAGCCACTGAGCACCTCCTCTCAAAATGTGCTGATCTTCTATATTCTTATTCTCCTTCTTTCCTTCCTCATTTGTCTTTCAGTGTTGAGGGGAGGTGTCATTTGTGAAATGTGGACACTTACTGCTGATCTCCAAAGAGTACAAGCCTTGGGGATCAAATGGTAGAAAGATATGACACATTTCATACAGAGAACATATCACCAATGAAGAATGCAGGCCTTGAAGATGAAATGGTGTAGAAAGATATGACACATACCTTACAGAGAACATACCATTCAGAGAACATATCACACAGAGAACATATCACACAGAGAACATTTCATACAGAGAACATATCACCAATGAAGAATGCAGGCCTTGAAGATGAAATCGTGTAGAAAGATATGACACATATCACAGAGAGAACATACCACACAGAGAACATATCACACAGAGAACATACCACACAGAGAACATACCACACAGAGAACATACCACACAGAGAACATATCACACAGAGAACATACCACACAGAGAACATACCACACAGAGAACATATCACACAGAGAACATATCACACAGAGAACATACCACACAGAGAACATACCACACAGAGAACATACCACACAGAGAACATATCACAGAGAGAACATACCACACAGAGAACATACCACACAGAGAACATATCACACAGAGAACATACCACACAGAGAACATATCACAGAGAGAACATATCACACAGAGAACATACCACAGAGAGAACATATCACACAGAGAACATACCACACAGAGAACATATCACACAGAGAACATATCACCAATGAAGAAGTTTGTGAAAGAATCCAACAATCCACTGGACCAATAAAAGACCTATTGGACAGGTCACACGATCCACAGGCCTTGCCAAAACCGTTCTACAAGACATAGTACCAGGTAAAAGAAGACAGGGAGAACAAAAGAAAAGATGGGTATATAACATCAGAGAAAGGATAGGAATGTCTTTTGTTGTATCACAGAGAGCTACTCTAAATCACGATCATTGGAAACAAATTGTGAAAATATCATCTGTGGTGCCTCAGGTCATGGGATAATTGATTGATTGCACTCTTTTGCTTTTCTGTTTGTCTATGCTGTTGTTATGTTTCCAAGTGTTTCAAATATGCCATCAACTTGTACAATGAAGATTGATATTTCACTTTACAAGAATATACCTTATGTGGCACCCTTCACCACACACATCTATACAAGCACAAAGAGAGAGAGAAAGTGCAAACTGTGCAGTTCAAGTGCTTTGGATGTGAGTGCTGGAGAACATCAGGAATGATGTCAGTTCAGCCCTGCCTGACTGAGGAATGTTCTCAGAAGATTGTCAGCAAATAAGAGAAGAGACCAAGAAGTGCTCCAGAGAAAAGCATTTAGTGAGAGAAGGCAGATGTGCTCACAGACATAAGGGCTGCCAAGTGCTGGAGGGAGGGACAACTCTGGTGAAGGACACTGGAATGAACAGAGTGGACCAGACTTGGGACTCCAAGTATAGGATAGCTGCAAACCATGAAAAATGGAGGGGCTTTGTCACTGCCCCAGAAGGAATATCCCCAATGACAACTAACCAAATCTGTGAATCAGGACAAGAAGTTGAGTCAGGGAATAATGGCTAAGTTTTGGTGAGAGTAGAAAATAGCAAACTTTGATAGGATGGCAGCAATGATGTGAACTGTGACACCACACGATAATAGCATGAATGATAACCTCACAATAAAGGTGATACACTTCACAATAACAATGAAGGTGATACACTTCACAATAACAATAAAGGTGATACACTTCACAATAACAATAAAGGTGATACACCTCACAATAACAATAAAGGTGATACACCTCACAATAACAATAAAGGTGATACACTTCACAATAACAACAAAGGTGATACACCTCACAATAACAATAAAGGTGATACACCTCACAATAACAATAAAGGTGATACACCTCACAATAACAACAAAAGTGATACAACTCACAATAACAACAAAAGTGATACAACTCACAATAACAACAAAGGTGATAACTCACAATAACAACAAAGTGATACAACTCACAATAACAACAAAAGTGATAACTCACTAACAACAAAGGTGATAACACAATAACAACAAAGGTGATACAACTCACTATAACAATAAAGGTGATACACCTCACTATAACAATAAAGGTGATACAACTCACAATAACAACAAAGGTGATACACCTCACTATAACAATAAAGGTGATACAACTCACAATAACAACAAAAGTGATACAACTCACAATAACAACAAAAGTGATACAACTCACAATAACAACAAAGGTGATACAACTCACAATAACAACAAAGGTGATACAACTCACAATAACAACAAAGGTGATACAACTCACAATAACAACAAAGGTGATAATCCTCACTATAACAACAAAGGTGATACACCTCACTATAACAATAAAGGTGATACACTTCACAATAACAACAAAGATGATACACTTCACAATAACAACAGATGATACACTTCACAATAACAACAGATGATACAACTCACAATAACAATGAAGGTGATACACTTCACAATAACAATGCCACTAACCTTCAACATCTGTATTATCCATGTTGTCATCATTACTGAGTGCTAACATGTCCTCATCGTCTGCCATTTCATCGTTGGCCTTCCAGTCTTCCCCAGCAGCTTCCTTCACCGTCTCTTCATCAATAATCTTAACAGCTTTGTCATACTCATTCTTGTCGTCCCCATCATCTAAGAACAAACATGGAGTCAGGCATAGATTCTAAATTACCAGCAATGTGTCACTCTAATGTTTACCCACACAGAAAATAAATACTATACATTTCAATCAAAACGTTTCACCTGTGTGAAGTCGAGGCCCATAAGGGGAGTAAAGAATTGTAGCTCTGTTTCCTGCCAGTAAAGCTCACAAGAGGCAACTGAGGAGAGTTGGGTATGGACTAGCTATCCCGTAGGGTTAAAAAAATAAGCTGCAAAACCTTCATAAATATGGAACAAATAAAAAGTTCTCAACTCCAATGTTAAATCAGTCCTATTATATGGTTATGAAACATGGAGAACAATAAAAATGACATTCATGACGATACAGACCTTCATTAATGGATGCTTGCACAGAAAAAAAAAGGATGGAAATAGCAGGACAAAATCACTAATGTAGAATTATGGAAAAGTACAGTCAAATACCAGTGGACAGATAGATACAATAAAGACCATGGCACTGGATAGGTCACATCTTGTGAAAGCCAACTGAGAGAATTATACAACCGGCCCTTTTTGGAATCCCCAGGGGAAGAGACAAAGAGGAAGACGAAAATATTCTTGAAGACATGGAATGATCTTAACAGAATGGCAAAAAACAGAACAGCTTGAAAAGTGTTTGTTGAAGACCTAAAATGTTTAATCACTTTCCCAAAGAACACAGCGTGAACAACCATAGTCTGAACATGTGAACAACTGTCAACACAAATGGAACCATGAAAAATCATCATTTCCAAGTGTTTTCTAGGTCTGTACTGAATCTCTGATGTCTTTTGTTCAACTATAGCTGCTTCTTTACTTTAGTCAAGCACAAGCTGGGTATATCTGGTTAGGGGTGATGTATGTGTGAGCACAAATAATGTTTGTTGTAGCCAAAGTAAACAGGGAGTGTGTGTGAGCACAAATAATGTTTGTTGTAGCCAAAGTAAACAGGGAGTGTGTGTGAGCACAAATAATGTTTGTTGTAGCCGAAGTAAACAGGGAGTGTGTGTGAGCACAAATAATGTTTGTTGTAGCCGAAGTAAACAGGGAGTGTGTGTGAGCACAAATAATGTTTGATGTAGCCGAAGTAAAAAGGGAGTGTGAGTGAGCACAAATAATGTTTGTTGTAGCTGAAGTAAACAGGGAGTGTGTGTGAGCACAAATAATGTTTGTTGTAGCTGAAGTAAACAGGGAGTGTGTGTGAGCACAAATAATGTTTGATGTAACTGTAGTAAAAAGGGAGTGTGAGTGAGCACAAATAATGTTTGTTGTAGCTGAAGTAAACAGGGAGTGTGAGTGAGCACAAATAATGTTTGATGTAGCTGAAGTAAACAGGGAGTGTGTGTGTGCACAAATAATGTTTGATGTAGCTGAAGTAAACAGGGAGTGTGTGTGTGCACAAATAATGTTTGATGTAGCTGAAGTAAACAGGGAGTGTGTGTGTGCACAAATAATGTTTGTTGTAGCTGAAGTAAACAGGGAGTGTGTGTGAGCACAAATAATGTTTGATGTAACTGAAGTAAACAGGGAGTGTGTGTGAGCACAAATAATGTTTGATGTAGCTGAAGTAAACAGGGAGTGTGTGTGAGCACAAATAATGTTTGATGTAGCTGAAGTAAACAGGAGTGTGTGTGTGCACAAATAATGTTTGATGTAACTGAAGTAAACAGGGAGTGTGTGTGAGCACAAATAATGTTTGTTGTAGCTGAAGTAAACAGGGAGTGTGTGTGTGCACAAATAATGTTTGTTGTAGCTGAAGTAAACAGGGAGTGTGTGTGAGCACAAATAATGTTGTGTTGTAGCTGAAGTAAACAGGGAGTGTGTGTGAGCACAAATAATGTTTGATGTAACTGAAGTAAATAGGGAGTGTGTGTGAGCACAAATAATGTTTGATGTAGCTGAAGTAAACAGGGAGTGTGTGTGAGCACAAATAATGTTTGATGTAGCTGAAGTAAACAGGGTGAGCACAAATAATGTTTGATGTAACTGAAGTAAACAGGGAGTGTGTGTGAGCACAAATAATGTTTGATGTAGCTGAAGTAAACAGGGAGTGTGTGTGAGCACAAATAATGTTTGATGTAGCTGAAGTAAACAGGGAGTGTGTGTGAGTACAAATAATGTTTGATGTAGCTGAAGTAAACAGGGAGTGTGTGTGAGCACAAATAATGTTTGATGTAACTGAAGTAAATAGGGAGTGTGTGTGAGCACAAATAATGTTTGATGTAGCTGAAGTAAACAGGGAGTGTGTGTGAGCACAAATAATGATTGATGTAGCTGAAGTAAACAGGGAGTGTGTGTGAGCACAAATACAGTTTGATGTAGCTGAAGTAAACAGGGAGTGTGTGTGAGCACAAATAATGTTTGATGTAGCTGAAGTAAACAGGGAGTGTGTGTGAGCACAAATAATGTTTGATGTAGCTGAAGTAAACAGGGAGTGTGTGTGAGCACAAATAATGTTTGATGTAGCTGAAGTAAACAGGGAGTGTGTGTGAGCACAAATAATGTTTGATGTAACTGAAGTAAACAGGGAGTGTGTGTGAGCACAAATAATGTTTGATGTAGCTGAAGTAAACAGGGAGTGTGTGTGAGCACAAATAATGTTTGATGTAACTGAAGTAAACAGGGAGTGTGTGTGAGCACAAATAATGTTTGATGTAGCTGAAGTAAACAGGGAGTGTGTGTGAGCACAAATAATGTTTGATGTAACTGAAGTAAACAGGGAGTGTGTGTGAGCACAAATAATGTTTGATGTAACTGAAGTAAATAGGGAGTGTGTGTGAGCACAAATAATGTTTGATGTAACTGAAGTAAACAGGGAGTGTGTGTGAGCACAAATAATGTTTGATGTAGCTGAAGTAAACAGAGAGTGTGTGAGGAGCACAAATAATGTTTGATGTAACTGAAGTAAACAGGGAGTGTGTGTGAGCACAAATAATGTTTGATGTAGCTGAAGTAAACAGGGAGTGTGTGTGAGCACAAATAATGTTTGATGTAGCTGAAGTAAATAGGGAGTGTGTGTGAGGAGCACAAATAATGTTTGATGTAACTGAAGTAAACAGGGAGTGTGTGTGAGCACAAATAATGTTTGATGTAACTGAAGTAAACAGGTAGTGTGTGTGAGCACAAATAATGTTTGATGTAGCTGAAGTAAATAGGGAGTGTGTGTGAGGAGCACAAATAATGTTTGATGTAGCTGAAGTAAACAGGGAGTGTGTGTGAGCACAAATAATGTTTGATGTACCTTCAGAAGCCAGAAACTTCCTCTTCAAAGACTTGTTGATGTTCTCCTCGAATTTGTTGAGCTCCTTCAACATCATGTCTGAGAATTCCTCTTTCTGTTGAGACTGCAGGAAACACAAGCACTGATCACACATTGTAAGGTTATGTTGTATTGTTACAATAGTAAATGGGTTTTTTGTATGATGTTACAATAGTAAATGAGTTTTTTGTATGATGGTACAATTTTAAATGGGTGTTTGTGTGTTGGTACAATAGTAAATGGGTTTTTTGTATAATGGTACAATAGTAAATGGGTGTTTGTGTGTTGGTACAATAGGAAATGGGCATTTTTGTGTTGGTACAATAGTAAATGGGTTATTAGTGTGATGGTACAATAGTAAATGGGTTCTTTGTGTGATGGTACATTAGGAAATGGGCATTTTTGTGTTTGCACTTCTTTCTTCTGCTGCGATCATGCTTCATTCAAACAAGTATTCAGTTATGAAGGCAGTTGTCTGTTTCAGTGAATCAGTTACCCCGTATAGTTTCTCTTCCAGAGAGGTGGGTGTGGACCACATTGTCCTTCTCAGGTTTGTGTACTGGGGGCAATCCTGTAGAACATGTTTTGTTGTTGTGTTATCCAGTGTACAGTGGCATTGGCTGGTAGTTCCTATTTAGAGTTTGGTGAACATGTGGTTTCTCATTTGTTGTGGCCAGTGCATAGGCGAAGTATGAATGACTTAATCCCACCTTGATAGTGGGAGGTATCTGTCCCTCTTGTTATACTTTGTGTGTTCTTGTTTCCATTTTTCATGGTACTGGTCTTTGATGATGATTTAACTTCATAGTAGCTGACCAGATGGTTCTCTTATGGTAATCTCCCTCCCTCCTTAGCTAAACTAGCAAGTCTGCGCATTCATTTCCTTGTATATTAGTGTGATGGTATCCACTGTATGACCACTGTCTGGAAGTTATTGCACAATTGGTCTAGGGTTGTTCTCTAGTCATCTAGCTCTGTTCACTTAGTTTTTAGAACTGTTAGGACTGACAGTGTGTCGGTCAGTATCATCAATTTATTGTGCACGTTATTTTTATGCTGGATAGCCAGTTGCAGCATCTTTGAGGGCTTCAATTTCTGCTTTATAGTTGTTTGAGAATTTCCCAGTAGCTATTGACTTGGTGATCTCTTCCTATTATTTAACCTCAAGAACACACCTCATCCTCCATTTCTGGTGGCATTTTTGCTGAGCCATCCGTGTATATGTATGACCAGGAGTCCTGTGGGTAGCTGTCGTTTATGTGTTTTCTGCTATCTGCTTTCTCTCTGAGTCTGTTTGGGTACCTTTTTTTCATGATTTCTATTATGTCTTCATTAAGTTCTGGTGGTTTACATTTCCCATGGGGAGTCATACAGGATGGGCATATGGGTTTTGGGGAGCCACGATAGCTCAGTGGTTAGTGAACTGGATTACAATGGACATGAGGTAGGGTTAGATCCTGACCAACGACTTCCGGGTTCACCCAGCCTTAAATGGGTACTGATTCTTTGATTTGTTCTAACCACATTTCAGCAATCATTGTGTAGACTTTAGCATAATATAATAAGACATTCACTTTTCTCCGTAGTGAGCCTTTATTTGTCATTTCTATTATCCTGTTGAATACTTTCTCTTGGATTACAAATCAACAGATTCCCATCATATTCCATGTTCTTTGAATAAGTAAAGAGATGGGGGAACAGGGTGATCTTGAGGTCATTGACCTATAGACAGGAAAGTCATGGGTTCAATCCCCACCACAGATGGTGGATATTTTTGTTATCAAATCAAACCCGTTTTCTTCATGGCTGTACACTCCCCTGGATCTCTGGGTATTGAGATTCAGTATCTAGCCCTCAAGAAAAACAGTGAAAAATAGAGGAGATCATGTGTGCACTCAGGGAGCCGCGATAGCTCAGTGGTTAGTGAACTGGACTACAAAGGACAAGGGGTAGGGTTCGATCCCAACCGACGGCTTCCGGGTTCGCCCAGCCTTTAATGGGTACCGGATTTTTTTCTGGGAAAGTGAAGCGGCACGGGCATAATACCAACCACATTACCCCAAAAATCATGTGCTGAAGGTCTGTAAAATTTATGGTCACTAACACTATATTCCCTATACGCCACTTGGCGTGACGGGGGTACTTTACTTTTTTATGTGTGCACTCACTCACATTAAAGAGCCCTTGGCAGTTTAAAGTTGAAAAGAGTAGGCCAAAAAATGGCCGCTGTCTATGTAAAAATTGTGAAGCAAATCTACCCTTCCATGCCGATAATGGATGTGTTGGGCCGAAAGGTGCATTATATCAGAGCTGTAGCGTCAACTAGTGAGACAACATATCCACAACCACTTAACTGCTGAATGCTAAGAAGAAGAGAGCAAACACAAAGTAGCAAGGACAAGATGAACGAAGGCCAGTATGTCTTGCCTGAGCAAGTTTTGCTTTCTTCTTTCCTTCTGTGAAACATGGTGGATCCTGCTCCTCTTCCAGGTCAACATTATCAAACTCCTCTATGGTTAGCTGAGCTGAGGGTGTGCTGTCAAACTCTAGAAGTCTGTTGAGGATCAGAGAATTACACATGAACAAGACTTCAACAAAAGTCTGTTGAGAACCATTGAAAAACACATGAACAAGACTTCAACAAATGTCTGAAGAAACTCAGGCAATTTTTAAAAAAAAATAAGAGAACTTCTAAAATCACAGGTAAAAGGTCACCATTTTACCAATTACAGTGGAGAAAATATTATCAACTATTAGTTACAACAAAATATTATCAACTACTAATTACAACAAATAATGTAAACTTCACCATACTCATTAAATGAGTATACCAATTGTTATATACTGCCAAAGTATTCTATTCTACGTGTACCAAATGTTAATGAGAGTGATAGCTTTATATATCAGTGAATGAAGGGTTTTCAAATTGGAATGTTGATGAACTTATTCCATGGTTGTGTCTATATATGTACACCCACCTTTTGCGAACAGTACTCTCACACACTTTAACAACTTTAATGATTTGGTCTATGGTTCTGTTGAAGTTGTGCATTCTAGCTGATATGAGTAAAGCTGTAATAAAATAGAAACACACACAAACTGGATCAAATGTAAATGTGTTAACCCTAGATTATCATACTGTAGTTAAACTTACCACATCGAAATATAAATTCTTCAACCTTTGACATTTTGCTGTATTCAAACATTGCTCCCCTCCGTATAGCTTCCTAATTACAACTTCCATGACCCTTGGGTGTTTGTTCACATTGATGTTGGATTGTTTTTTTCCTGATTTCGTGAGATACAATCTCATATAATGCAAATAAACAAAATTCACCAATTTTCAAGAATTTGGTTGAATTTCGTTTTATTAATTTGTTTTTTATAGCTGTGACCAGGGAAATTTGCTCTGCCATTGGTTGACATCAAACAACCCTTTGTAACTCGGGAAATGCAGCGAATAACTCTATGAGGTAGCTGAGCATACTGACAGATTTACAGCATCTGTACCAATAGACATTGTAGCCATGTCCGAGCCCTGACATCAAACAACTCTTTGTAGCTCGGGAAATGCAGCGAATAACTCTATGAGGTAGCTGAACATACTGACAGATTTACAGCATCTGTACCAATAGACATTGTAGCCATGTCCGAGCCCTGACATCAAACAACTCTTTGTAGCTCGGGAAATGCAGCGAATAACTCTTATGAGGTAGCTGAACATACTGACAGACTTACAGCGTCTGTACCAATAGACATTGTAGCCATGTCCGAGACCTGACATCCAACTCAGGTCATAAATCAACCTGAGGAAGGAAATCTGAGTTCCCTGTGTCTCTCCTAGTGGAAACACACAGCTGTGTGTCAAAAACTGCAAAGAAAACACTATTTTTAGACCTCCTAATGTTACATTTCAGCCTAGAGTAGGATACCATAGTAAAAATTACATCAAACAAATTCCTCAAAATTGGACATTTTTCTGTATTCAAACTTAATCCCTCTCTGTGCCCCTTCCTACTTAACACTTTCGGTGACCAGTGAGTGTTTCATTTGTTTCCATTGCTGTTTTTGAAACCATGAAAACATTGTTTAATTTTTTTTAAATAATCGCCAATTTAAAAGAAACTGGTTATTTACTAACACACGTACACACACATCCCCCCCCCCTTTTTTTTCTTTTTGCTCTGACCAGGGAAATTTTCTTACTTGTTGGCAGATATCAAACAACCCTTGGTCACTCTGGAAACAATAAAGCTATGTGGTAGCCGAACATAGTACAAGAACATAGGAATTTTGAGTCCCCATGTTTTGCCTAGTGTGATCACACAGAAATATGTCAAAAGTTCAGAGTAATGACTATTATTAGAGCACCTAGTGTTACATTTAAGTGGTAGTAATTTTTACTACAGTATCATAAACACATCAGTCACAGATTAACATTGTCATCTAGGGTTAGGAGCACACAAATACTGTAGCTTGGGCAGACTCAGATGATGTGGTGCAGATATGAGAACAATGACCTGCAGTCTTTGAAAACAGTTAACATTAGATTATGATACGTAAAGCAGACTCCATTATACAATACCATAGTCAAACTATCACTTTTGGTCACAGCAAAAAACAACAAATTTCTTGAAAATTGACAATTTTTGTTTGCATTATACAAGATTCTATCTCATGCAGAACAGAAAAATGGCAACATGAATGTTTGCATTATACAAGATTCTATCTCAGGCAGGACAGAAAAATGGCAACATGAATAGAAACAAATCCAAGAGTCACTGGAAGCAGTGATATGTGCTAGGCCATCATAGTCTAGGGTTAAAGAGAATGGAGTTTCTCTCATGAAAACAATTAACTCTTTCCATACGTTTCACCGCACAGTGCGCTATGCCGATTTTGGTAGCGTACGTTTCGCTGTATAGTGCGACATGCTCAGTTTGATTAGTGTGAACCGCCATCAAACTATATTCTTTTTACATGTCTTGTATCATCTTAATATTGGTGAAATCTAATAGCTTGTTCAATTATCTAAACATTCATATATAATATGTTATATGCTAGGTAAATATAAATATGTAGATTGATTGCTAAAACCATGACAAATGTTGTCTCTGAAATCTGTTCTGTTGATAAAAAGCTTCTGTACTGAAAGAGTTCAGTTTTGTATTAAAACAGGAGCTACCAGCTTGATAAACCTTGTGAGCATCATCAGTAATTGTGAGAAGATCAACGACAAACAGAATCTGTACTACAAGAGAACAAAGAAAATACAAACAAATGGCAAACACCAATGGCTGACTCACAACCAAGTGCTGAGGTACTAGTGCTCTAAGTTCTAGAAAAGATAGGTGAATGGTGTTGGGGATGGATAGGGCAGACAGTCAGCTACAAGCACTAGCAGAGATGTTCTCACCCTGAGCCTACATGGAAACAGAAAACAGGGAAAGACTGGGAACATGGAGAAGAAGCATCTTGGCTGAGAACACAAAGATGAACTACCTGCAGGAAATTAGAAGAGACAATAGAAAGGATTACAGCGCTCTTGTTAATGGCCTATACTGTAAAAGAGGGCAAAATAAATCAAGAATAGAACAGTGTCAGGAACATCATAACATGTCTTCAGCATTCCACTTATTAAGTGGGCAAGGACGTGTTGCTAGTATACAGCAAGCATCTACCCAAGCCTTTAGCCTGACATTACAATTCAGCACCGATAGGAACTGCTGAACAATTTTGCAGCAGATATTTTGAGCCACTTATTTAGACTTTCAATTGTCAAGAGTTTTTTAATGTGTGCATGGCAATACTGCTGGTCACCATTATCCAACAAGACAACATCTGACAACCCACAGACCAGGGAAGGGTTAAGCCACAAAGAAAGAGTTGGTCTGAAGGTTCTCACCAAGAACATGAGAAGAGAGAGAACACCTTGACAGAGCAACAGCTGAGAGTAAGCCTGGTCCATGCAGGAGGAGCATGGTAGTCATGGTAGACCATTCATTTCAACCCTAGATGACAAGTCCTTCACAAAATGGACAAACTCAAAATACACATGCTTGGAATTCAGTAGTTTGCCATTGGCAAACACAACCTCCACCCTCTTAATTATTATTTATGGTGACCCCTGACTGTTTGATTCGTTTCCTCTGATGTTGGATTGTATTTTTCCAAATACGTGCACTTCAACAACATTTGGAAGGTGTCATAAGAACACAACTGTTTTTTGTTTTTTTAAAAATAAATTTGGGCAATTTAAAAAAAATTCTTTTGCTTTTCTTTTCTTATGGTGGGGGAAATCTCTTTGGCTGTTGGTGAGACATCAAACAAACCTTTGTAGCATGGGATAGGGAGTGAACAATGATAAGAGGAAGCCAAACATATGGCTCGAATGATGCATTGATGGCTGTTGTGTAAATAGATAATGTAACATCTCTGATAGTCACGACACCATGCGGTCGGATTTCAGGCCATAAATTGAATGTAAGCCAGGAATGATTACACCTGATTCCTATGTCTCTCCTAGTGTCAACACACAGTTGTGTAGCAAAAGTTCACAGAAAATACTATTTTTGAAACTCCAAATGTAACATTTAGAGTTTTTTTTTTTAATTTGTATAAAGGTGTGGAGAAAACCTAGTTCATTGGTAGGTGTTGTAATCTTGGGTTAAGTAGAGAAATCCTGAACTCAAGAGTAGGTCAAGTTTGTGTTTGTTGAATTCACTGGACCCTGACAAATAACGAATCAGTGCAAGGAATTCATTCAGCAGAGATGATGATGATGATGAGGAGCAGACTCAGGACGGTAAGTAATCAAGTTTATGTGTCAAATATAATAAGTAGAACAACTTGATTTCTCAACAAATGCTGTACAAGTGATGACTAATTTCTGGAAATAAAACAGCTATTGTTGAGTAAATGTCAGACAATTTCATTGTATCTGAAACAAAGTGTGTGAGAAGAAAGTAGTGAGTCATTTACTGCAGCTGCTTAAGTTCATCAAGTACTGGGTCTGCTAGTGTAGGTGATCAAGTATCTCCACAACTTTTGATCTCGACAGTTATTTATCATTTCTATTGTTGGCATTCTGCTAAGCCATTCTCTTAAACTAGCTGGTATCTTTTCTCTTTGCTTGTCTCTATCTTTTCATCCCTCAATTTTCCCAGTTGTTACAATATATTCCAGTTGTTCTCTTCTCATTGCATGGCCAAAAAAAGATTGTTTCTTCCTAATATTAATATATATATATATATATATATATATATATATATATATATATATATTACATATTATATATATTAATGTAATATTATATTAGATCTGCTTAAGTTAGGTTTAAATAAAGATAAATCATAGGTCTTGAAATAAAGGTAAAATGAAGAGAGAGACACAAAGAAAGAGACAACTCATAAAGCTGACAGCAGACATTAGCAGAGTTGATGATGTTCCCCAACAGAAACAGACTAGCCAGTCTGGTCTAGCAAGCATTAATCAAAAAGGGAGGGAAACCAAAAATGTTGATGACAGAAGCGTTGGACTGAATATTGCAGCTAACCATAAATTAAAGACAACATATCTGCATCCACTTAATGTCTTCTAATGGAGAGGAGGAGTTGTGAGATGAATGAAGATGAAGAAAAGAGACCAATCTTTGTTGCTAATGTCAGGATGACACCTGGCAATGGGAACACAACTCACCTGCCCCACAGAGTCCAGCCGGTCGACGACCTGTGTGCATCCAGTCCCGCTTCATCCTAGCCACCAGCCTGGTGGCAGACTCCACAACTCTGTTGATCTTGTCATCAAAATGTAGCTGGTTGGCAAACCGACGGATGTAGATGACAGGATCTGGGAATGACAGATTGACATGGTCTGTGAACAAATATTTCTGTTTTATACAAATGTAATATTTCTGTTTTATACAAATGTAATATTTCTGTTTTATACAAATGTAATATTTCTGTTTTATACAAATGTAATATTTCTGTTTTATACAAATGTAATATTTCTGTTTTATACAAATGTAATATTTCTGTTTTATACAAATGTTATATTTCTGCTTTATACAAATGTTATATTTCTGCTTTATACAAATGTTATATTTCTGTTTTATACAAATGTTATATTTCTGCTTTATACAAATGTTATATTTGTGTTTTATACAAATGTAATATTTCTGTTTTATACAAATGTTATATTTCTGCTTTATACAAATGTAATATTTCTGTTTTATACAAAATGTCATCTTTGTGAAAGAATGCAACTGCCAGGTCTATAAACATATGTAGCAGGGCTAGTAAAAGGATATAAATTGTGCCAATCTGTGAACAAATACAAATAATATAATAGCAGATAAAAGACATATTTCCAAAAATGGTTGTTTTTAAGGTGACAAGTCACACACCTGCTCCAAGATGTTTATTATCCAACTATAGGGAGCAAATGGAAGCGAATCATGGACAGTAGACAAACAAATGAAAAGACGGTTAGAGGCCACAGAGATGGGATTTCTCAGAAGAATGTTGAAAGTTCCCTGGACAGATAAAAAGACCAATGAGGAAGTTCTCAAAGAGGCCAACACAAAAAGGGAGCTCTTAAAAAACATCAGAAAGAAGCAATCAACATTTTTCGGGCACATCATGAGAAGAGGAAAGTTGGAATACTTGGTTACAACTGGCAAAATAAAAGGAAAGAGAGATCGCGGACGACAAAGAAAGAAAATACTGGATAGCTTGGTGTCATGGCATGGAAAACAGTCAACAACAGAACTGATACGATGCACTGTAGATAGAAGATTGTGGAGGGACATGATCACCTACGCCAAGCGGCATGGTACATGATAATAGGGAGCAAACTATTAACTATGAAATAGATTGTTAGCACACACAACTGCAATCCTTAGTTCATGTATAAACATAGTTGATTGATGATATCACAGACTAGACAGTGATAGGCACCCCACTTGATATTACAGGGACAGCACAAAGATTGTAACATAATTCTGCAAATAGAGAGCCATATAACATCCAGAATAGGACAAGCACAGACAGAATTCCATCAAAAACATCCTATGTAACAAATCATTGTCAATTAATGTTAGAAAACGTGTCCTAAAGTGCTACATCAAACCCATTCTACTATATAAAAGTGAGTCATGGATGATAAATAAGACAATATAGAGAACATTAGAGGCAGCTGAGATGTGGTTTATCAGAAGAATGTTGTGAATTCCATGGATATCAAAAATGACAAATGAAGAAAGTTTAAAACGAGCTGGAGAAACCAGAAATATCATCAAAATCATAAGGAAGAGACAATCTATATTTATTGGGCATGTGATGTGAAAAGATGGCTTTGAGAATACTATAACATCAGGCAGAATGAATGGAAAGAAGGCATTGAGAATACTATAACAATAGGCAGAATGAATGGAAAGAAGGCATTGAGAATACTATAACAATAGGCAGAATGAATGGAAAGAAGGCATTGAGAATACTATAACAATAGGCAGAATGAATGGAAAGAAGGCATTGAGAATACTATAACAACAGGCAGAATGAATGGAAAGAAGGCATTGAGAATACTATAACAATAGGCAGAATGAATGGAAAGAAGGCACTGAGAATACTATAACAATAGGCAGAATGAATGGAAAGAAGGCATTGAGAATACGATAACAACAGGCAGAATGAATGGAAAGAAGACATTGAGGTTACTATAACAACAGGCAGAATGAATGGAAAGAAGGCATTGAGAATACTATAACAATAAGGCAGAATGAATGGAAGAAGACATTGAGGATACTATAACAACAGGCAGAATGATTGGAAAGAAGGCATTGAGAATACTATAACAACAGGCAGAATGAATGGAAAGAAGGCATTGAGAATACTATAACAATAAGGCAGAATGAATGGAAAGAAGGCATTGAGAATACTATAACAATAAGGCAGAATGAATGGAAAGAAGACATTGAGGATACTATAACAATAAGGCAGAATGAATGGAAAGAACGCATTGAGGATACTATAACAATAAGGCAGAATGAATGGAAAGAAGACATTGAGGATACTATAACAATAAGGCAGAATGAATGGAAAGAAGACATTGAGAATACTATAACAACAGGCAGAATGAATGGAAAGAAGACATTGAGGATACTATAACAATAAGGCAGAATGAATGGAAAGAAGAGCAGAGGAAAACCAAGAGAAGAAATGAACATCTTAACCAAATGGCATAATAAAAGATTCATCATCATCATCGAGTGCCATTTCCGCAACGAAGGTTGGCTACCATGTAGCGCCATTCTGCTCTGTCTCTTGCTTTGATGGTGCAGGTTGTCATAGGCTGATTTGTCCATCTTTTGATGTTACTCGTCCATGGTAGTCTTGGTCTGCCTCTGCCTCTTTTACTTTGTATTTTCCCCTCCAGGATTACTTTCAGTAGGCGGTTGTGTCTTTTAACATGGCCCAAGAATCGCATTTGTCTTGTTCTAATTATGTTTAGTAGTTCTCTTTTCATTTTCAGTTGTTTTAAGACTTCATCGTTTGTTTTCTTTTCCTTCCATCCAATTCTACCTATTCTTCTATATATCCACATTTCAAGGCTTCAATTCTCTGTTCTGTTTTCTTGTCTAATGTCCATGTTTCTGCACCATATAGGAATGTTGAGAAGATGTAACATTTTGTTATTCTTAGTTTTAGCCCTGGTGTTATTTGTTTTGATGTTAGTATGTTCTTCATGACATTAAAATTACTTTTTGCCATTCCTATTCTTTTGTTTATTTCAGTTGTACATTTTCCATCACTGGTTATAGTATGTCCAAGGTACTTGTAGTTCTGAACTGTCTCCAGGTCGATTCCTTCAATTTTGATATCCACATGTGGGTTTTGAATAAAAGATTACCCACTGAAATTATGACATGCATGAAGGACCGTGTGGAGAGAGATGATTGTCTAAGCCAACTGGCATGGCACTTGATGATGATAACACTGTGAATATATTCCAAATATGGCATGTGTTAATGGAAGCCAGAAGACATAACAAACATACCAACTATCCTGATGTTCTGACACAGCTCAGTGGCAAGCTGAACGAAGGTCCGACCTAACACATGCACATTGGCCTGAGGGGAAACAGAGAAACTCTTAGTCATGTCTGCACACATTAAATAAATGTATCTCTTAGTACCTAGAACTCACAATCAGTCATGTCTATACACAATAAATAAATGTATCTCTTAGTACCTAGAACTCACAATCAGTCATGAACAAATTAAGCGCACATTGATCAACCAAATCACATCTAAAGAAAGGAAATTCTATTAGAGTTATATCCCATGCGTATGTGGTAGCTTAAAATGTGTAGTAATTACTATAACGAAACAAAATAAAAATAACCATATCAGCGTTCGCTTGGCAAAATGTAAGTAAGTAAATAACCACGACAGCGTTCCCACGGACATTAGGAGTTAAGTCAAGATTATGATTCCATCATACAAATTACCAACATCTATACCTTCCTAATTACTTCTTCCGGTTACCCCATAGTGTTTGATTTGTCTCCTTCGATGTTGCATTTTTTATTTCAAACAAAACATATTCTGCGAAGATTACAACAGTATCGGTATCGCATGAACACAACTGTGCCATTTTATAAATTTCACTAAATTTCCAGAAATACGTTTTTCCTCATGATGAGAGAAATCTCCTTGGTCGTCGATGAGACATCAAAGAAATCTTTGTGACAGGGGTTAGACAGCGAGAACGCTTGAAGGGAGCCGAACATACAGGCTGAACTGATGCCGGACAGCCTCCATGTGAATAGACAAAACATAACTTCCCCAGTAGCCTTGTAGTCAGATTTTAGGCGAAAAACCTATAGTATTGAAAATGATGTCAGCATCCGATCCCCATGTGTTGTCTTGGGTAAATACACAGCTGTGTAGCAAAAGTTCAAAGAAAATGCTATTTTTGGAACTGAAATGTACTATTTAAGTAGTGGTAATTTTTATTATGGTATTGTGAAAACATAACCGAACAGAAATGAACTGTGACCTCGGGTGAACACAATCACATGACTAATGTAAGTCAGTGTGACTTGAGAAATGTTCGCTACAAATAACTAACTCATGCTACAATCAACTTCACACACAAAATTATCTATTTATCTTGTCTAGCTTTAAAGTCCCCACCACAGCCCTAGACTTACCTGAATCAAATCACTAAAATCAATCAGCATCAGTGACTTGCGTCAAGGAAAACAAAAGGTGCAACAAAAGATGACTCATTCTTTCAGACTTCATCTTATATCACATTGTTTCAAGCCTTATTTATTTAAGCATGTAATATTCTATAAACAGAGCCATAAGTTTTGGAAGCAGTGATCTCTGCAATATGTACCATTTTGGCACGCAAGGCTTCTGTTTTTGAGATTGTAGTTCTGCCCTATGTGCCGTCTTCGGCTCGAAAGGATGATAGATAGATAGATAGAATATTCTATACTTAGAAACCACAAAATTACTTCCCTTTGTTTATGCAAAAAGCAAACTATATAGATGGCCGCAGGAAATAAAATTGGAAAACACGCCAACTAACGTGGGGTTTTCATATTTGCAAGCAGGAGCGGTTGTGGGTAGAGTGACATGAGCTGTCGAGAGCTCCGATATCTGAAAGCGGCATGCTAGTTGTTGCATTTTCCAATGTTGTTATTTTCTTTCCTTGGGCTATCTATATATTGGCTGGGGTTTATGCCATAAGATGTTATCTACTTCCAGTGCTGATACAAAATGGATTCTTTCAGGTTATACAAGTACCTGAACTATTGTGAAATTGTTAAAGGGACTTCTGAATCTACCTTGGACGTTTGTCTAGTTTCTGAGAAGTTCCCTATTTGTGCCTTCCATCGTTAGAGAAACCACTCACTTCAACAACAGATTTGTGACACTCACTTCAACAACAGATTTGTGACACTCACTTCAACCGATTTATGATACTCACTTCAACAGATTTGTGACACTCAATTCAACAACAGATTTGTGACACTCACTTCAACAACAGATTTGTGACACTCACTTCAACAACAGATTTGTGACACTCACTTCAACAACAGATTTGTGACACTCACTTCAACCGATTTGTGATACTCACTTCAACAGATTTGTGACACTCACTTCAACAGATTTGTGACACTCACTTCAACAGATTTGTGACACTCATTTCAACAACAGATTTGTGACACTCACTTCAACAACAGATTTGTGACACTCACTTCAACAACAGATTTGTGACACTCACTTCAACAACAGATTTGTGACACTCACTTCAACAACAGATTTGTGACACTCACTTCAACAACAGATTTGTGACACTAACTTCAACAACAGATTTGTGACACTCACTTCAACAACAGATTTGTGACACTCACTTCAACAACAGATTTGTGACACTCACTTCAACAACAGATTTGTGACACTCACTTCAACAACAGATTTGTGACACTAACTTCAACAACAGATTTGTGACACTCACTTCAACAACAGATTTGTGACACTCACTTCAACAACAGATTTGTGACACTCACTTCAACAACAGATTTGTGACACTCACTTCAACAACAGATTTGTGACACTCACTTCAACAACAGATTTGTGACACTCACTTCAACAACAGATTTGTGACACTCACTTTTAAACATGACAATGTCAGTAGATGAAACTGTAGAATAGTTATTATTATTTCAGCAGCTTATGACAATTTAAGGACAAGAGGCCATCATGATCAACAGCTTCCGGGTTCACCCAGCCTTAAATGGGTACCAGATTTTTTCTGGGAAAGTAAAGCAACACAGGCGTAATGCCGACCACATAACTCCAAAAACCATGTACTGAAGGACTATAAAAATGATGGTCACCAACACCATATTCCCTATATGCCACTTGGTGTGATGGGGGCGGCACTTGACTATTTTTATTTCTAACAAATGATGTGATTCAGGAAATAATTGTCATCAACAGAAAACAATGTCTGCTGCTCTATCTTGTTTAAAAGCAGACATTTGATCTGCTGCATTATATTTTTATTGGCAAATACAATTTATTTAAGAAAAAGGATTTCAGATTGTGTTTCTCCTAACAGTGTTCATTACATACCAGGTTGATTGAATCACGGAAGAAATAAACAAATGTCCAATCACGCAGATATAGTAACAATTTGTACACATACCAACAATCCGTACACAAATCAACAACCCATACACATACCAACAATCCGTACACATATCAACAACCCGTACACATATCAACAACCCATACACATATCAACAACCCATACACATATCAACAACCCATATACATATCAACAACCCATACACATACCAACAATCCGTACACAAATCAACAACCCATACACATACCAACAACCCATATACATATCAACAACCCATACACAAATCAACAACCCATACACATATCAACAACCCGTATACATATCAACAACCCGTATACATATCAACAACCCGCATACATATCAACAACCCGTATACATATCAACAACCCGTACACATATCAACAACCCATACACATATCAACAACCAGTACACATATCAACAACCCGTACACATACCAACAACCCGTACACATATCAACAACCCGTATACATATCAACAACCCATACACATATCAACAACCCATATACATATCAACAACCCATACACATATCAACAACCCATATACATATCAACAACCCATACACATATCAACAACCCATATACATATCAAAAGCAATCAAGTTCATGACAAAAAGGATATGTTCAAGGTCTTCGCTGCCTCCTGGGTCAACCCTACACACAAGGTACAGACAAGATGCCAGGACATGCTCCATCTTTCTGCCACGGGTAAACCGTTGTCCCACCGCTAGTTTGAAGAAGCCAAAAGCTGTCTCAATGCTGCTCTGGTGCATACGCAGCTGTCCCCCCAATTCCCTCAACCTCCTGTAACCTGTCAACAAAGAAGGACTAATGAGATGCACAATTCTGGAGAAATGAAATGACTCAACCAGTTTGTGGTTGTCAAATATCTCTAGTTATTAGAATAAAGTTGTTTGATAATGAGCATCCTCAGTGAGAAGTACATTCACTGAATATTTGTTGTATCTGACTCATGACATTGGGGATAAGCACAAATAATAAATATGATATGGGCCCATGAGTAGAGCTGCAGAAAAATGTGGGAAATAAACACAGAATGGTGTTAAGCAGCTAAACCTTGACATGACAAACTATAACATTTCATGAAAAGTCTTCAACAGTTACAAGACAACAAAAACAAAACATAAGTACCTATGGTGGCATGGCGATGTGAGGCTAAAGACTTGTGGGGTTCAAAGAGGTAAAGTAACCAGGACATAAGAACCTGTTGGTCACATGGTAAATAGCCAAGTGGGTAGGTAAGATCTCAGACACTGTTGGTAGATTATCATTTTCTTTCACGAGAATGGAGAGTAAGATGATCTGCTTGGGGTAAATTTTTAGTGTTGCTACAAAAGACAGCACGAGAGAAATGAAGGCCATAGTAAGTAAGATGGGCTGTTTATGACAGCATGCGAGAAATGAAGGCCATAGCAAGTAAGATGAGCTGTTTAAGACAGCATGAGAGAAATGAAGGCCATGGCAAGTAAGATGAGCTGTTGGAGACAGCATGAGAGAAATGAAGGCTATAGCAAGTAAGATGAGCTGTTGGAGACAGCATGAGAGAAATGAAGGCCATAGCAAGTAAGATGAGCTGTTGGAGACAGCATGAGAGAAATGAAGGCCATGGCAAGTAAGATGAGCTGTTGGAGACAGCATGAGAGAAATGAAGGCTATAGCAAGTAAAATGAAATGTTTAAGACAGCATGAGAGAAATGAAGGCCATGGCAAGTAAGATGAGCTGTTGGAGACAGCATGAGAGAAATGAAGGCTATAGCAAGTAAGATGAGCTGTTGGAGACAGCATGAGAGAAATGAAGGCCATAGCAAGTAAGATGAGCTGTTTATGACAGCATGAGAGAAATGAAGGCCATGGCAAGTAAGATGAGCTGTTGGAGACAGCATGAGAGAAATGAAGGCTATAGCAAGTAAGATGAGCTGTTGGAGACAGCATGAGAGAAATGAAGGCCATAGCAAGTAAGATGAGCTGTTGGAGACAGCATGAGAGAAATGAAGGCCATGGCAAGTAAGATGAGCTGTTGGAGACAGCATGAGAGAAATGAAGGCTATAGCAAGTAAAATGAGATGTTTAAGACAGCATGAGAGAAATGAAGGCCATAGCAAGTAAGATGAGCTGTTGGAGACAGCATGAGAGAAATGAAGGCCATAGCAAGTAAGATGAGCTGTTGGAGACAGCATGAGAGAAATGAAGGCCATAGCAAGTAAGATGAGCTGTTGGAGACAGCATGAGAGAAATGAAGGCCATAACAAGTAAAATGAGATGTTTATGACAGCATGAGAGAAATGAAGGCCATAACAAGTAAAATGAGATGTTTAAGACAGCATGAGAGAAATGAAGGCCATAGCAAGTAAGATGAGCTGTTTGAGACAGCATGAGAGAAATGAAGGCCATAACAAGTAAAATGAGATGTTTAAGACAGCATGAGAGAAATGAAGGCCGTAGCAAGTAAGATGAGCTGTTTGAGACAGCATGAGAGAAATGAAGGCCATAGCAAGTAAGATGAGCTGTTGGAGACAGCATGAGAGAAATGAAGGCCGTAGCAAGTAAAATGAGATGTTTAAGACAGCATGAGAGAAATGAAGGCCATAGCAAGTAAGATGAGCTGTTTAAGACAGCATGAGAGAAATGAAGGCCATAGCAAGTAAGATGAGCTGTTTAAGACAGCATGAGAGAAATGAAGGCCGTAGCAAGTAAAATGAGATGTTTAAGACAGCATGAGAGAAATGAAGGCCATAGCAAGTAAGATGAGCTGTTTAAGACAGCATGAGAGAAATGAAGGCCATAGCAAGTAAAATGAGATGTTTAAGACAGCATGAGAGAAATGAAGGCCATAGCAAGTAAGATGAGCTGTTTAAGACAGCATGAGAGAAATGAAGGCCATAGCAAGTAAAATGAGCTGTTTAAGACAGCATGAGAGAAATGAAGGCCGTAGCAAGTAAAATGAGATGTTTAAGACAGCATGAGAGAAATGAAGGCCATAACAAGTAAAATGAGCTGTTTAAGACAGCATGAGAGAAATGAAGGCCATAACAAGTAAAATGAGCTGTTTAAGACAGCATGAGAGAAATGAAGGCCATAACAAGTAAAATGAGCTGTTTAAGACAGCATGAGAGAAATGAAGGCCATAACAAGTAAAATGAGCTGTTTAAGACAGCATGAGAGAAATGAAGGCCATAGCAAGTAAAATGAGATGTTTAAGACAGCATGAGAGAAATGAAGGCCGTAGCAAGTAAGATGAGCTGTTGGAGACAGCATGAGAGAAATGAAGGCCATAGCAAGTAAGATGAGCTGTTGGAGACAGCATGAGAGAAATGAAGGCCATAGCAAGTAAGATGAGCTGTTGGAGACAGCATGAGAGAAATGAAGGCCATAACAAGTAAAATGAGATGTTTATGACAGCATGAGAGAAATGAAGGCCATAACAAGTAAAATGAGATGTTTAAGACAGCATGAGAGAAATGAAGGCCATAGCAAGTAAGATGAGCTGTTTGAGACAGCATGAGAGAAATGAAGGCCATAACAAGTAAAATGAGATGTTTAAGACAGCATGAGAGAAATGAAGGCCGTAGCAAGTAAGATGAGCTGTTTATGACAGCATGAGAGAAATGAAGGCCATGGCAAGTAAGATGAGCTGTTGGAGACAGCATGAGAGAAATGAAGGCCGTAGCAAGTAAAATGAGATGTTTAAGACAGCATGAGAGAAATGAAGGCCATAGCAAGTAAGATGAGCTGTTTAAGACAGCATGAGAGAAATGAAGGCCATGGCAAGTAAGATGAGCTGTTTAAGACAGCATGAGAGAAATGAAGGCCGTAGCAAGTAAAATTAGATGTTTAAGACAGCATGAGAGAAATGAAGGCCATAGCAAGTAAGATGAGCTGTTTAAGACAGCATGAGAGAAATGAAGGCCATAGCAAGTAAAATGAGATGTTTAAGACAGCATGAGAGAAATGAAGGCCATAGCAAGTAAGATGAGCTGTTTAAGACAGCATGAGAGAAATGAAGGCCATAGCAAGTAAAATGAGCTGTTTAAGACAGCATGAGAGAAATGAAGGCCGTAGCAAGTAAAATGAGATGTTTAAGACAGCATGAGAGAAATGAAGGCCATAACAAGTAAAATGAGCTGTTTAAGACAGCATGAGAGAAATGAAGGCCATAACAAGTAAAATGAGCTGTTTAAGACAGCATGAGAGAAATGAAGGCCATAACAAGTAAAATGAGCTGTTTAAGACAGCATGAGAGAAATGAAGGCCATAACAAGTAAAATGAGCTGTTTAAGACAGCATGAGAGAAATGAAGGCCATAGCAAGTAAAATGAGATGTTTAAGACAGCATGAGAGAAATGAAGGCCATAGCAAGTAAGATGAGATGTTTAAGACAGCATGAGAGAAATGAAGGCCATGGCAAGTAAGATGAGCTGTTGGAGACAGCATGAGAGAAATGAAGGCTATAGCAAGTAAGATGAGCTGTTGGAGACAGCATGAGAGAAATGAAGGCCATAGCAAGTAAGATGAGCTGTTTATGACAGCATGAGAGAAATGAAGGCCATGGCAAGTAAGATGAGCTGTTGGAGACAGCATGAGAGAAATGAAGGCTATAGCAAGTAAGATGAGCTGTTGGAGACAGCATGAGAGAAATGAAGGCCATAGCAAGTAAGATGAGCTGTTTATGACAGCATGAGAGAAATGAAGGCCATGGCAAGTAAGATGAGCTGTTGGAGACAGCATGAGAGAAATGAAGGCCATAGCAAGTCAAATGAGCTGTTTAAGACAGCATGAGAGAAATGAAGGCCATAGCAAGTAAGATGAGCTGTTTAAGACAGCATGAGAGAAATGAAGAAATTGGTTATTTTTCCTTCTTTTTTTTTTGTGTTTGTGTGTGTGTTCAGGGAAATTTCCTTGGCCGTCAGCTGGCATTAAACAATCCTTCATGACTCAGGAGACACAGTGAATAATGCTATGAGGTAACCAAACATACAGATAGACATTGTAATATGTCCGGTCCATACGGTCAAATTCAGGTCATAAATGAACCTGAGCCAAGAATTTTGAGTTCCTGTGTCTCATCTAAACACACAACTGTGTGTCTGATGTTCAAATGTTAGAATTAAGTGGTAGTAATTTTTACTACGGTATTGTAAACGTGCCAGTCACAGATAGGTATCATAATCTAGAGTTAAGCAGCCAAAAATGTGTTAGAGGTGACATGAAAGAAATGCCTGACATATCCTGCCCTCTATTGAACCTTGGAGTCGTACACTTACCATTCTCCAAAGTTATCTTCCTTGATTCCTCAGAATTAAACCCGTGCCCACAAGCTCCACGGAAAGATTGTGATCTGGTACCTGCAAGCACAACAAAAATGAGGACATTTCAGTAATTTCATGAAAACAATGGGCTTTAAACACTTTCTATATTGAACAAAACATTAGACAAGTAAGAAAGATTATTTTTAAAAAGTAAGTTTTAGCTGAGCATAGAACAAAGAAGTATATTATATACCATTACTTGATACAAACTGTTACACTACCATTACTTGATACAAACTGTTACACTACCATTACTTGATACAAACTGTTACACTACCATTACTTGACACAAACCTGCAACATTACCACCACTTGACACAAACATGCAACATTACCATCACTTGACACAAAAAAACATGCAACATTACCATCACTTGACACAAACATGCGACATTACCATCACTTGACACAAACATGCAACATTACCACCACTTGACACAAACATGCAACTATTACCATCATTAGACACAAACATGCAACATTACCACCACTTGACACAAACATGCAACTATTACCATCATTAGACACAAACATGCAAAATTACCACCACTTAACACAAACATGCAACATTACCATCACTTGACACAAACAAACATGCAACATTACCACCACTTGACACAAACATGCAACATTACCATCACTTGACACAAACATGCAACTATTACCATCATTAGACACAAACATGCAACATTACCATCACTTGACACAAACAAACATGCAACATTACCACCACTTGACACAAACATGCAACATTACCACCACTTGATACAAACATGCATCTATTACCATCATTAGACACAAACATGCAACATTACCACCACTTGACACAAACATGCAACTATTACCATCAATTGACACAAACATGCAACTATTACCATCATTAGACACAAACATGCAACTATTACCATCACTTGACACAAACATGCAACTATTCACATCATTAGACACAAACATGCAACTATTACCATCACTTGACACAAACAAACATGCAACATTACCACCACTTGACACAAACATGCAACATTACCACCACTTGACACAAACATGCAACTATTACCATCATTAGACACAAACATGCAACATTACCATCACTTGACACAAACATGCAACATTACCATTACTTGACACAAACATGCAACATTACCACCACTTGACACAAACATGCGACATTACCATCACTTGACACAAACATGCAACTATTACCATCACTTGACACAAACATGCGACATTACCATCACTTGACACAAACATGCGACATTACCATCACTTGACACAAACATGCAACATTACCACCACTTGACACAAACGTGACATTACCATCACTTGACACAAACATGCAACATTACCATCACTTGACACAAACATGCAACATTACCATCACTTGACACAAACATGCAACATTACCATCATTAGACACAAACTGCCCAATGACTGATGCTCCACCAGCAGCACTCTCCTGATACTGGACCTCAGAAACAATGATCTGATCCTCCAAAACTGTCCCACAGTTTGTGCATACCGCATCTCCTCTGGCAGGGTCAGTTTCTATTTCAGTACAACCACACTGAGAACATGCCCGAGGCATTCTTTAGCACCTCTGTGTGATCTAAGATAAAGTGAAATCAACATATGATCCTACTTATAGTAACATATAATCCCACTTATAGTAACATATAATCCTACTTATAGTAACATATAATCCTACTTATAGTAACATATAATCTTACTTATAGTAACATATAATCTTACTTATAGTAACATATAATCCTACTTATAGTAACATATAATCCTACTTATAGTAACATATAATCTTACTTATAGTAACATATAATCCTACTTATAGTAACATATAATCTTACTTATAGTAACATATAATCTTACTTATAGTAACATATAATCTTACTTATAGTAACATATAATCTTACTTATAGTAACATATAATCTTACTTATAGTAACATATAATCTTACTTATAGTAACATATAATCTTACTTATAGTAACATATGATCCTGAAAACAAAAAGTTCAAAGATAATACTATTTTAAGAACTCCTAATGCTACATTTAAGAGGTAGTAATTTTTACTACAGTATCATAAACACATCAGTCACAGTTAGGTATCGTAATCTAAGGTTAAATGGGTGTAGAAGCGTTGTTATGGTTTACAGTAGAACTGTGATGTGTGTGCCTTTCAGCCAAACACATCCAACTACAAGATGGCATTGTTGAGTACCGGCTTGCCTTCCTTCTTAATCCCAATTCACTTGGCCAGACTAGACTGGTTAGTCTGTTTCTAGAGGCTCTGCAAAAGAGGTGAAGTAGGGTTTAGATAGTTCTGGTTCACCAATCATTGCACAAATCATCAGCCATGAGTCGCTGAGAACTTTCAGCTCTGTTCCTGTCGGACACCTGCCCCATAACTCTTCTAATTTCTAGTCTCAACATTATTGAGTTATTTACAGGTCATCATCACTACACTCAAAACATGCCCACAGGTGCTCAGAACCAGTTATGACTGTTGATGACTCCGGTTCTGTGTTGGTTAATAAGTCTTATTACATGCCCACTAACTTTATCGTTTCTGGCTGTGCCCATCTTAACTCCCATCTCTTTCACCTGAAGGAGTGACATGGACTCACGGTTATTGAAGTCCTGTGCCCTTCCCACATCTTGGAGGGCATTGATGATGTCCGCTCAATCCATTGGTTGACCGTCCTCAACAACAGCGCAACTAGCCAACCTGTCCGCTCTTTCATTTTCCCGTACTCTCACATGTCCCTACCCATTGCATGCATACAGAACCCAACTCCACTTTTCTTATCATGCTCATCAAAATCACTCAGTATACAGGCGTGGGTGTAGTCTTGTGACTCAGATGAATGCCCTGGTCACTGCCATCACTTCCATCGTCATGCTACTCGTGGTCATAACATATGCACCACTGTCTTCCTTGACTAACTGCCTGCCAAGCATGCTATAAATGCAGCGGCACTCCTTGGTGTCGTATTACAGATCCGTCTGTATAGATGACTGCATCTTTCTCATTGGTGTTATCCCAGATGAGACCGTTGACCTCCGCATTGACCACGACTGAGTCCTGTTTCCTACATCTCCTGTCGCGTGTGACAATACATGAAAATGTCCCCCTGAATGACATAGATACCGGTACCCACTCTTCGCTAGCATTGATACTGGTATGCCCACAGACCTGTTTGATGACATCTTCTGTTCCATGATTTGCCTCTTTTTAACCTGTCACCTTTCCTTGTGTTGAGCTCATGATACAATGGATTCTCTTTATCTGCACTTATCTTCAGGTATGCTTGTGTCTTCCAGATCTTGATCCTGTCATCCATGGTTGGAAAGTCAAGAAGATACCTCATTGCTACACAGGGAGTGCTCCTCGTGCACCCCAAGATAATGTGTATAGCTTCATTCTGTATTTTCTCCAGCCTGTCAATTTGCATCTTACTTTTCTTCTTCTTTCCTTCCTCATTTGCCTTTCAGCGTCGAGGGGAAATATAATTTGCACTTTTGCTCTTCTGTTCGCCTATGCTGCTATTATGTTTCCTAGTGCTTCTAATATTCCATCCATCCATCTTTTTCGTGGTCGACCATTGGGTCTGGTATTCTCATAACATTTGCTGAAGGCTCGTTGTGTTGTTTTGATCTTTCTGCCTGTCATGTGGCCAAACCATTTTATTTGTTGCTTCTTTATATATTCTATGGTGGGGCTACTCCTAGATTTTTTCTCAGTTCTTCATTTCTGATCTTATCTCTCAGACTGTTTCCTTCATTCGTCTAACACATTTCATCTCAGTAAAGGTTATTTTTCTTATTGTTCTTGCATCTAGGGTCCAGGTCTGGCATTGGTAACACAACGTTGGGATGAAGATTGCATCTTACTGACAGTAACAATTGACAGGGATATTCAATTGGTGCAAGGACTAGTCCCTGGAACAGTAGGGTAGGTAGCCTCTGCTCGATGTTGGCAGCTGCCATGACCTTCAAGGCAGCTAATTCTTTGTGGGATTTTGTTATCACATGATCGATCTGGTCCCGAAAACACAGGCTACGATCAAACTTAACTCTGAGGTATGTCATCACCCTGTCCCTGGTCACCTCATCAGCTCCCATTTTTACCACTGGTGTTTCCATGTTAACGATATGATTGTTAAGGAGAACCATGCAACTGATGCTTTATTGTGATTAACCAATGCACCTGAGACTCCACACCAGGAAGAGTTGCAAGCGAGTTCATTTTGCATTGTGGAGGCGATTTCCCTTCTGTCTCTTCACTGTCGATATACCAGAATATCATCAGCAATGTCATAGTTCTTCCCCTTCCATCCAGTTGTTGTTCCGTGATCGTTATTGTGTACATGTTTAATAAAACTGGTGACAATGGTGAGCCTTGTGGCAGCCCTGGACAAATGGATGTTGGCCAACTTCCACATCTGATTATCACCTTCCTCTGAAACAGCGTTGCACCGATCCATCTAATGAGGAAGGGGTGCACTGCCAGTTTGAGGAGCATATGCATGAGGTATTCAAATGATACTCTGTTGTATACATCCTCTAGATCTATAGCAGCAGCACTAGTCTCAACGTGATTGTTATAACCATTACTGCTGACTCCAATGTTCCTATCCTAATCGATGTCCTTACCTTCACTATGTTTAAATTAGTTTTATTTTTATCCGCGCCTCGGTGAAAGATAAAATTATGTATACATTATTTTTATACAATTGCATGTACTAGACCGAGTCTCAGTCCAACCTGTATTATTTTGGTAAAACAGTGATTACATGTGTAATCATAAATTAAAAAGTAAATTTTCAATAAAACAGACATATCATGCTAAAATCTACAGACAAAATGATAAATGGATTATTTTTTTTTGTACTAATAAAGTTATAAAATATAAATAATATATTATATTAGTTAGCTATTTAGTATTATTATTATTAGTACTAAATATAAATAATATATATATATATATATACAACATTATATTTTAATTGAATACTTAACTAATTATAATTATAATATATATATAGTAATACGAAACTATGCGGATGACACAGTCTTAATAGCAGAGACATTGAATGAATTACAAGAAATGATAGACATAATAGTAAAAGAAAGGTCTCAGTCTGAATAGTAAGAAAACAGAAGTAATGGTTATATCGAAAAAAACAAAAAATCACCATCATGCAGCATAAAAATAAACAGGACAAATTTGAAACAAGTGCAACGTTTCAAATACTTGGGCACAATAATCACATCGGATGGAAGATGCACCACAGAAATAAAAAGCAGAATAGCTCAGGCCAAAATAGCATTTCAGAAAATGAAAAATATCTTATGCAACAAATCTATGTCAATAAAAATGAGAAAGAGGGTTCATCTGTGCTATATAGAACCAATTGTGACCTATGGAAGCGAATCATGGACAGTAGACAAACAAATGAAAAGACGATTAGAGGCCACAGAGATGGGATTCTCAGAAGAATGTTGAAAGTTCCCTGGACAGCTAAAAAGACCAATGAGGAAGTTCTCAAAGAGGCCAACACAAAAAGGCAGCTCCTAAAAAACATCAGAAAGAAACATTTTTAGGTTTTTAGGGCACATGAGAAGAGGAAAGTTGGAATACTTGGTTACAACTGGTAAAATAAAAGGAAAGAGAGATCGCGGACGACAAAGAGAGAAAATACTGGATAGCTTGGTGTCATGGCATGGAAAACAGTCAACAACAGAACTGATACGATGCACTGTAGATAGAAAATTGTGGAGGGACTTGATCGCCTACGCCAACTGGTATGGCATGTGATGATGATAAATAGGAAACTCTTTAACAGAGCTTCGCAGCAAGTTGAGCATGAGGCAATCTGATCGTCACTGTCATCAGAAGCATGACCTACCATCAAGCAAGTGTTTCCGCCCTTTCTTCTTGACACTATAAGAAGTATCGTCTAAGCGAGGCAGGAGATGAGCCCGCCTGGGTCATGACTCCAAGGCATCAACGTCCAGCTGCACTGAACTCTAAAGCTGACAATATATTCGGCACAAAATAACTAGACTTACTCTATATGTAGAATTAATCGTTTAGTCCCACTACTACTGAACTGAACTACTCTTGACTAGCTGTCTAGACTCAACTATAATTAATGATAATATTCTATTGTAACATTGTTATTGTTGGCTTTTACTCTTTATGATTATGATGATTATTACTATTTATAGCTGGCTTTGACTGAAGGCTTTACACTTGTATCAATAATAATGATACAAATTTATTATTTATTGTTTATTAAATTATAAATAAATAAATCAAATAAATGGTATTATTTATATTATTATATTATTTACATTAACCATGACTATGACATGATCATACACCATGATCGTATATTGCACTACAGTACTGAAGAATATTTAATATTACAATAATATTATTAATATTAATTATTGTAATTGCTATAGTTAATTGTAATGAATTGAATGTTAAATTTAAATGTTTATTATATTATTATTAATTTAATGAATTGTAATTAAAGATTAAATAATATATTATTTGAATTGAAATATTTGTCATTGGTCTCTCACACAGAAGTCATGAGTGTCGTTCTGTTTCTTTACTACTTACTACTTTACCTTTAGCCTTTTTAAACATGATTATTATTCATTTATATTATATCATTATAATTATAATAATTATATATAATGATCGTAAAATGTTATGTTAATTAATTTAAAATAAAATAATTATAATAAATCATTCAATTTAAAATGCTCCTCCCAGTCAGGGATAATTACCAGTTAATTAAAAAATTTTACTTTAAAAAAAAAAAAATCTTTATTGAAATAATAAACGGAACATGAATTAGGGAGGTTGATGAGATGATAGGGCCACCAGAAGGAGCACGCCATGAAAGTAGGGTCCTGTCCATGTTTCATTGTTTGGCTCTACCGCTCCAGGCGACACTACCACTGACGCAACAAAACAAACTGCCACAATCACACTTTTATCTACAACATTTGTTTATAACCGACGACCACATTACGAGTAGAGTAAACGAGACCTACTTGTGACTAGAAGACAAATTCCAGCTGGAGGTAGCGAGAGATATGTCCACAAGTCGTCTGCTCCTCCATCACTTCTCTGTATTCCCACAACTTGTTGTTCAATAGACACGAGCCTCTAGGTCAACCACTGTTTTATATCAACGATTATTGTGTTCAACTGTCGCATTACTAGTTCCACACAATTTGTGCGTCATAAAGGTCCTCTACTAATAGCAAACTGTTCTCAATATTCCTGTATGGTGCAGAAACATGGACATTAGATACGAAAACAGAAAAGAGAATTGAAGCCTTTGAAATGAAGATTTATATAAGAATTGGATGGAAAGAAAAGAAAACCATCAAAGCAAGAGACAGAGTGGAATGGCGCTCCATGGTAGCCAACCTTCAATGCGGAGACAACACTGTTTAATGATGTAAGGTCCTTATCGTTATCTTGACATGATCAAATAGAATGACACATTGGACGTAAATGGTAAGATAAATTTATGGGTGTATTTTGTCAATGTTTGACAGATTGAGTGAGAAGGTTTTTAATGGACAAGACTCAGCCACAAACATTTATCATAGTGCAGTAAAGCATGCACCAACAAATCAGTCAAATTAAAACTACACAGGACACGCATCTTCCCAATAGCAGCATATGGTTGTAAATTATGGACAATTTCACAAACAACAAAGAAGAAAATTAATTATTCGAAATTAAATAACGTAGAAAAATCAATAAGATGCCTTGGATAGTGACAACGAGCGATTAATGAAGATATATTACAAGAACTGGTGTATAAACATCATTCTACTTAGGAAATTAAAATACAACGGCCACGTCAAAGGACACAGCGCGCTAGAAAGAACAGGAAGGCGTGATTCCTGGAAGAAAAGACAGGAACAGACCAAGAAGAAGGTGGTTTGAAGACATCAAAGAAACATTGAACGTAACAAAGAAGTGGGAGATCTGGCTAGAGACAGAGATTCTTTCAGACCGGCTATAATGAATACAACGTTCTGCAAAGTGCATTCCACCCCGATAATAGTAGAGCATGTTAGACTATTTGTCAAATAGCACACTTACTAAGAAAATAAAATCGTAATGATAGTAAGAAGAGAGCTGCCCTGTACAATCATTATCTCGGTGCCATTCTCTTAACGTTAAATCTGGTTCCTGAACAATCAACAAGGAAACTACCACTATCTGGACATGCGCTTGTATGGTGGGGCCAGCTTGTGAGGTGGGGGACAGCTTGTGAGGTGGGGGCCAGCTTGTGAGGTGGGGGACAGCTTGTTAGGTGGGGGACAGCTTGTGAGGCGGAACTACAAGTCAAGAACTAGGAGAGCAGGAACCACACTCTCGGTGGAAGGAACGTGTCAAGACATAACATTCTCCTCTCAGAGGGAGAGAAGAAGGAGGAGGGAGAGAAGAAGGAGGAGGAAGAGAAGAAGTAGGAGGAGAGAGAAGTAGGAGGAGGGAGAGAAGAAGTAGGAGGAAGAGAAGAAGGAGGAGGAAGAGAAGAAGGAGGAGGAAGAGAAGAAGTTGGAGGAAAAGAAGAAGTAGGAGGAGGGAGAGAAGAAGTAGGAGGAAGAGAAGAAGGAGGAGGGAGAGAAGAAGGAGGAGGGAGAGAAGAAGTAGGAGGAAGAGAAGAAGGAGGAGGGAGAGAAGAAGGAGGAGGGAGAGAAGAAGTAGGAGGAAGAGAAGAAAGAGGAGGAGGAAGAGAAGAAGTAGGAGGGAGAGAAGAAGGAGGAGGGAGAGAAGAAGGAGGAGGAGGAAGAGAAGAAGGAGGAGGGAGAGAAGAAGGAGGAGGAAGAGAAGAAGGAGGAGGGAGAGAAGAAGTAGGAGGAAGAGAAGAAGGAGGAGGAGGAATAGAAGAAAAAGGAGAGAGAGAAGAAGGAGGAGGAAGAGAAGAAGGAGGAGGGAGAGAAGAAGTAGGAGGAAGCTAAGAAGGAGGAGGAAGAGAAGAAGGTGGAGGAAGAGAAGAAGGAGGAGGGAGAGAAGAAGGAGGAGGAAGAGAAGAAGGAGGAGGAAGAGAAGAAGGAGGAGGAAGAGAAGAAGGAGGAGGGAGAGAAGAAGGAGGAGGAAGAGAAGAAGGAGAAGGAAGAGAAGAAGGAGGAGGAAGAGAAGAAGGAGGAGGGAGAGAAGAAGTAGGAGGAAGAGAAGAAGGAGGAGGAGGAAAAGAAGAAGAAGGAGGAAGAGAAGAAGGAGGAGGGAGAGAAGAAGTAGGAGGAAAAGAAGAATTAGGAGGAAGAGAAGAAGGAGGAGGGAGAGAAGAAGTAGGAGGAAGAGAAGAAGGAGGAGGGAGAGAAGAAGTAGGAGGAAGAGAAGAAGGAGGAGGGAGAGAAGAAGGAGGAGGAAGAGAAGAAGGAGGAGGGAGAGAAGAAGTAGGAGGAAGAGAAGAAGGAGGAGGGAGAGAAGAAGGAGCAGGGAGAGAAGAAGTAGGAGGAAGAGAAGAAGGAGGAGGAGGAAGAGAAGAAGTAGGAGGGAGAGAAGAAGGAGGAGGGAGAGAAGAAGGAGGGGGAGAGAAGAAGGAGGAGGAGGAAGAGAAGAAGGAGGAGGAAGAGAAGAAGGAGGAGGGAGAGAAGAAGTAGGAGGAAGAGAAGAAGGAGGAGGAGGAAGAGAAGAAGAAGGAGGAAGAGAAGAAGGAGGAGGAGGGAGAGAAGAAGGAGGAGGAAGAGAAGAATTAGGAGGAAGAGAAGAAGGAGGAGGGAGAGAAGAAGGAGGAGGATGGAGAGAAGAAGTAGGAGGAAGAGAAGAATTAGGAGGAAGAGAAGAAAGAGGAGGAAGAGAAGAAGTAGGGGGAAGAGAAGAATTAGGAGGAAGAGAAGAAGGAGGAGGGAGAGAAGAAGGAGGAGGAGGGAGAGAAGAAGTAGGAGGAAGAGAAGAATTAGGAGGAAGAGAAGAAGGAGGAGGGAGAGAAAAAGTAGGAGGAAGAGAAGAAGGAGGCGGAGGGAGAGAAGAAGTAGGAGGAAGAGAAGAATTAGGAGGAAGAGAAGAAGGAGGAGGGAGAGAAGAAGTAGGAGGAAAAAAAGAAGGAGGGAGAGAAGAAGTAGGAGGAGGAGAAGAAGGAGGAGGGAGAGAGAAGTAGGAGGAAGAGAAGAAGGAGGAGGAGGGAGAGAAGAAGTAGGAGGAAGAGAAGAAGGAGGAGGGAGAGAAAAAGTAGGAGGAAGAGAAGAAGGAGGAGGAGGGAGAGAAGAAGTAGGAGGAAGAGAAGAATTAGGAGGAAGAGAAGAAGGAGGAGGGAGAGAAGAAGTAGGAAGAAAAAAAGAAGGAGGAGGGAGAGAAGAAGTAGGAGGAGGAGAAGAAGGAGGAGGAGAGAAGAAGGAGGAGGAGGGAGAGAAGAAGTAGGAGGAAGAGAAGAAGGAGGAGGGAGAGAAGAAGTAGGAGGATGAGAAGAATTAGGAGGAAGAGAAGAAGGAGGAGGGAGAGAAGAAGTAGGACGAAGAGAAGAAGGAGGAGGAGGGAGAGAAGAAGTAGGAGGAAGAGAAGAAGGAGGAGGAGGGAGAGAAGAAGTAGGAGGAAGAGAAGAAGGAGGAGGGAGAGAAGAAGTAGGAGGAAGAGAATAAGGAGGAGGAGGGAGAGAAGAAGTTGGAGGAAGAGAAGAAGGAGTAGTAGGGAGAGAAGAAGTAGGAGGAAGAGAAGAAGGAGGAGGAGGGAGAGAAGAAGTAGGAAGAACAGAAGAATTAGGAGGAAGAGAAGAAGGAGGAGGGAGAGAAGAAGTAGGAGGAAGAGAAGAAGGAGGAGGGAGAGAAGAAGTAGGAGGAAGAGAAGAAGGAGGAGGGAGAGAAGAAGTAGGAGGAAAAGAAGAAGGAGGAGGGAGAGAAGAAGTAGGAGGAAGAGAAGAAGGAGGAGGGAGAGAAGAAGTAGGAGGAAGAGAAGAAGGAGGAGGGAGAGAAGAAGTAGGAGGAAGAGAAGAAGGAGGAGGGGGAAGTGAAGAAGGAGGTGGATGAGAAGAAGGAGGACGAAGAGAAGAAGGAGGAGGGAGAGAAGAAGTAGGAGGAAGAGAAGAAGGAGGAGGAAGAGAAGAAGGAGGAGGGAGAGAAGAAGTAGGATGAAGAGAAGAAGGAGGAGGAAGAGAAGAAGGAGGAGGGAGAGAAGAAGTAGGAGGAAGAGAAGAAGGAGGAGGAAGAGAAGAAGGAGGAGGGAGAGAAGAAGTAGGAGGAAGAGAAGAAGGAGGAGGGAGAGAAGAAGGAGGAGGGAGAGAAGAAGTAGGAGGAAGAGAAGAAGGAGGAGGAAGAGAAGAAGGAGGAGGGAGAGAAGAAGTAGGAGGAAGAGAAGAAGTAGGAGGAAGAGAAGAAGGAGGAGGGAGAGAAGAAGTAGGAGGAGGAAGAGAAGAAGGAGGAGGGAGAGAAGAAGTAGGAGGAAGAGAAGAAGGAGGAGGAAGGAAGATAGAGGAGGAAGTGAAGAAGGAGGAGGAAGAGAAGAAGGAGGAGGAAGAGAAGAAGGAGGAGCAAGAGAAGAAGGAGGAGGAAGAGAAGAAGGAGGAGGAAGAAAAGAAGAAGGAGGAGGAAGAGAAGGAGGAGAAGGAAGAGGAGGAGGAGGAGGAGGAGGAGGAAGAGAATGAGGGGAAGAGAAGGAGGAGGAGGAAGAGAAGAAAGAGGAAGAGAAGGAGGAGAAAAAGAAGAAGGAGGAGGAAGAGAAGAAAGAGGAGGAAGAGAAGAAGGAGGAAGAGAAGAAGGAGGAAGAGAAGAAGGAGGAGGAAGAGAAGGAGGAGAAAGAGAAGAAGGAGGAGTAAGAGAAGGAGGAGAAAGAGAAGAAGGAGGAGGATGAGAAGAAAGAGGAGGAAGAGAAGAAGGAGGAAGAGAAGAAGGAGGAGGAAGAGAAGAAGGAGGAGGAAGAGAAGAAAGAGGAGGAAGAGAAGAAGGAGGAAGAGAAGAAGGAGAGGAAGAGATGAAGGAGGAGGAAGAGAAGAAGAAGGAGGAGGAAGAGAAGGAGGAGGAAGAGAAGGAGGACAAAGAAGAGAAGGAGGAGGAGGAAGAGAAGGAGGAGGAAGAGAAGGAGGATGAAGAGAAGAAGGAGGAGGAAGAGAAGAAATAGGAGGAAGAGAAGAAGAAGGAGGAGGAAGAGAAGGAGGAGAAAGAGAAGAAGGAGAAGGAAGAGAAGAAAGAGGAGAATAAGAAGGAGGAGGAAGAAAAGGAGGAGGAGGAAGAGAAGAAGGAAAAGGAAGAGAAAAAGGAAAAGGAAGAGAAGAAAGAGAAGGATAAGAAGGAGGAGGAGGAAGAGAAGAAGGAAAAGGAAGAGAAGAAAGAGGAGGATAAGAAGGAGGAGGAGGAAGAGATGACGGAGGAGGAAGAGAAGAAGGAAAAGGAAGAGAAGAAAGAGGAGGATATGAAGGAGGAGGAGGAAGAGAAGAAGGAGGAGGAAGAGAAGAAAGAGGAGGATAAGAAGAAGGAGGAAGAGAAGAAGGAGGAGGAAGAGAAGAAAGAGGAGGATAAGAAGAAGGAGGAGGAAGAGAAGAAGGAGGAGGAAGAGAAGAAGGAGGAGGAAGAGAAGAAGGAGGAGGAAGAGAAGAAAGAGGAGGATAAGAAGAAGGAGGAGGAAGAGAAGAAGGAGGAGGATAAGAAGAAGGAGGTGGAAGAGAAAAAGGAGGAGAAAGATAAGAAAGAGGAGGAAGAGAAGAAGAAGGAGGAAGAGAAGGACGAGGAAGAGAAGGAGGAGGAAGAAAAGAAGGAGGAGGAAGAGAAGAAAGAGGAGGAAGAGAAGAAGAAGGAGGAAGAAAAGAACGAGGAGGAAGAGAAGAAAGAGGAGGAAGAGAAAAAGAAGGAGGAAGAAAAGAAGGAGGAGGAAGAGAAGAAAGAGGAGGAAGAGAAGAAGAAGGAGGAGGAAGAGAAGGAGGAGGAAGTGAAGAAGGAGGAGGAAGAGAAGGAGGAGGAGGAAGAGAAGAAGGAGGCGGAAGAGAAGAAGGAGGAGGATAAGAAGAAGAGGAGGAAGAGAAGGAGGAGGAAGAGAAGGAGGAGGAGAGAAGAAAGAGGAGGAAGAGAGAAGAAGGAGGAAGAGAAGGAGGAGGAGGATTAGAAGGATGAGGAAGAGAAGAAGGAGGAGGAAGAGAAGAAGTAGGATGAAGAGAAGAAGGAGGAGGAAGAGAAGGAGGAGGAAGAGCAGAAGGAGGAGAAAGAGAAGAAGGAGGAGGAGGAGAAGAAGAAGTAGGAGGAAGAGAAGGAGGAGGAGGAGGATAAGAAGAAGGAGGAGGAAAAAAAGAAATAGGAGGAAGAGAAGGAGGAGGAAGAGAAGTAGGAGGAGGAAGAGAAGAAGGAGGAGGAAGAGAAGAAGGAGGAGAAAAGAAGAAGGAGGAGGATAAGAAGAAGGAAGAGGAAGAGAAGAAGGAGGAGGAGGAGAAGAAGAAGGAGGAGGA
Source organism: Megaustenia siamemsis (assembly GCA_032433765.1). Classification (NCBI taxonomy): domain Eukaryota; kingdom Metazoa; phylum Mollusca; class Gastropoda; order Stylommatophora; family Ariophantidae; genus Megaustenia; species Megaustenia siamemsis. The sequence continues at coordinate 3,545,899 of JAVIAB010000050.1, forward strand.
AGATAAGAAGAAGGAGGAGAAAGAGAAGAAGGAGGAGGAGGAGAAGAAGAAGGAGGAGGAAGATAAGAAGAAGGAGGACGAGAAGATGTAGGAGGGAGAGAAGAAGGAGGGGGAAGAGATGAAGGAGGAGGGAGAGAAGAAGGAGGAGGAGGAAGAGAAGAAGGAGGAGGGAGAGAAGAAGAAGGAGGGAGAGAAGGAGGAGAAGGGAGAGAAGAAGGAGGAGGGAGAGAAGAAGTAGGAGGGAGAGAAGAAGGAGGAGGGAAAGAAGAAGGAGGAGGAGGAAGAGAAGAAGGAGGAGGGAGAGAAGAAAAATTAGGAGGGAGAGAAGAAGGAGGAGGAAGAGAAAGAGGAGGGAGAGAAGAAGGAGGAGGAAGAGAAGAAGGAGGAGGAAGAGAATAAGGAGAAGGGAGAGAAGAAGGAGGAGGAAGAGAAGAAGGAGGAGGAAGAGAAGAAGGAGGAGGGAGAGAAGAAGGAGGAGGGAGAGAAGAAGGAGGAGGAAGAGAAGGAGGAGGAGGAAGAGAAGAAGGAGGAGTGAGAGAAGAAGTAGGAGGTAGAGAAGAAGGAGGAGGAAGAGAAGAAGGAGGAGGGAGAGAAGAAGTAGGAGGGAGAGAAGAAGGAGGAGGAAGAGAAGAAGGAGGATAGGAAGAATTAGGAGGAAGAGAAGAAGGAGGATAAGAAGAAGGAGGAGGAAGATAAGAAGAAGGAGGACGAGAAGAAGGAGGACGAGAAGAAGGAGGAGGAAGAGAAGGAGGAGAAAGAAAAGGAGGAGGAAGAGAAAGAGGAGGAAGAGAAGAAGGAGGAGGAAGAGAAGAAGGAGGCGGAAGAGAAGAAGGAGGAGGATAAGAAGAAGGAGGAGGAAGAGAAGGAGGAGGAAGAGGAGGAAGAGAAGAAAGAGGAGTAAGAGAAGAAGGAGGAGGACGAGAAGAAGGAGGAGGAAGAGAAGAAGGAGGAGGAAGAGAAGAAGGAGGAGGAAGAGAAGAAGGAGGAGGGAGAGAAGAAGGAGGAGGAAGAGAAGAGTCCAGCTCTCTCAGAGAATCAGCTCAGCCCGTTCCCACAATCAGCTCAACCCAACCCTCTCCCACAATCAGCCCAACCCTTTCCCACAATCAGCTCAGCTCTCTCCCACAATCAGCTCAGCTTTCTCCCACAATCAGCCCAACCATCTCCTACAATCAGCTCAGCCCTCTCCCACAATCAGCTCAGCTTTCTCCCACAATCAGCCCAACCATCTCCTACAATCATCTCAGCCCTCTCCCACAATCAGCTCAGCTTTCTCCCACATTCAGCCCAACCCTTTCCTACAATCAGCTCAGCCGTCTCCCACAATCAGCTCATCCCTCTCCTAGAATCAGCCCAAACCTCTCCTACAATCAGCTCATCCCTCTCCCACAATCAGCTCAGCCCTCTCCCACAATCAGCTCAGCCCTCTCCCACAATCAGCTCAGCCCTCTCCCACAATCAGCTCAGCGCTCTCCCACAATCAGCTCATCCCTCTCCCACAATCAGCTCAGCCCTCTCCCACAATCAGCTCAGCCCTCTCCCACAATCAGCTCAACCCTCTCCAACAATCATCCCAACCCTCTCCTACAATCAGCTCATCCCTCTCCCACAATCAGCTCAGCCCTCTCCCACAATCAGCTCATCCCTCTCCCACAATCAGCTCAGCCCTCTCCCACAATCAGCCCAAACCTCTCCTACAATCAGCTCATCCCTCTCCCACAATCAGCTCATCCCTCTCCCACAATCAGCTCAGCCCTCTCCCACAATCAGCTCAGCCCTTTCCCACAATCAGCCTAACCCTGTCCCACAATCAGCTCAGCCCTCTCCCACAATCAGCCCAAACCTCTCCTACAATCAGCTCATCCCTCTCCCACAATCAGCTCATCCCTCTCCTACAATCAGCTCATCACTATCCCACAATCAGCTCAACCCTCTCCAACAATCATCCCAACCCTCTCCTACAATCAGCTCATCCCTCTCCCACAATCAGCTCAGCCCTCTCCCACAATCAGCTCATCCCTCTCCCACATTCAGCTCAGCCCTCTCCCACAATCAGCCCAAACCTCTCCTGCAATCAGCTCATCCCTCTCCCACAATCAGCTCATCCCTCTCCCACAATCAGCTCAGCCCTCTCCCACAATCAGCTCAGCCCTTTCCCACAATCAGCCTAACCCTGTCCCACAATCAGCTCAGCCCTCTCCCACAATCAGCCCAAACCTCTCCTACAATCAGCTCATCCCTCTCCCACAATCAGCTCATCCCTCTCCTACAATCAGCTCATCACTATCCCACAATCAGCTCAGCCCTCTCCCACAATCAGCTCAGCCCAACCCTCTCCCACAATCAGCCCAACCCTCTCCTACAATCAGCTCATCACTATCCCACAATCAGCCCAACCCTCTTCTACAATCAGCTTATCACTATCCCACAATCAGCTCAGCCCTCTCCTACAATCAGCTCATCCCTCTCCCACAATCAGCTCATCCCTCTCCTACAAATAGCTCAGCCCTCTCCCACAATCAGCTCAGCCCTCTCCCACAATCAGCCCAACCCTCTCCTACAATCAGCTCAGCCTCTCCTACAATCAGCTCAACCCTCTCCTACAATCAGCTCAACCCTCTCCTACAATCAACCCAACCCTCTCCTACAATCAGGCCAACCCTCTCCTACAATCAGCTCAACCCTCTCCTACAATCAACCCAACCCTCTCCTACAATCAGGCCAACCCTCTCCTACAATCAGCTCAACCCTCTCCTACAATCAGGCCAACCCTCTCCTACAATCAGCTCAACCCTCTCCTACAATCAGCTCAACCCTCTCCTACAATCAGCTCAACCCTCTCATACAATCAGCTCAACCCTCTCCTACAATCAACCCAACCCTCTCCTACAATCAGCTCAACCCTCTCCTACAATCATCCCAACCCTCTCCTACAATCATCCCAACCCTCTCCTACAATCAACCCAACCCTCTCCTACAATCATCCCAACCCTCTCCTACAATCATCCCAACCCTCTCCGCGTTGTCCAGACTTGTAAACCAGTCTTTTACCGTCGCAATTTCTCATAAATTATGACTGTACCCATTTAAGGCTGGATGAACCTAGAAGCCACCGATCTGGATCTATCTATCTATCTATCTATCTATCTATCTATATCTATCTATCTATCTATCTATCTATCTATCTATCTATCTATCTATCTATCTATCTATCTATCTATCTATCTATCTATCTATCTATCTATCTATCTATCTATCTATCTATCTATCTATCTATCTATCTATCTATCTATTGACCTTTCGAGCCGTAGCCGGTCCATAGGGCATAGACCCAGATACTCTTTCTCTTATCTAAATGTGAGCAGTTTTCAATCTTGTCAATTCAAGAAAGAGACAGGGCGGAATGGCGCTCCATGGTAGCAAACCTTCGATGCGGAGACAGCTCTAGATGTTGATGATGCAAATGAAGAACTGAGACCCCCAAAAAAGTAGGAATAACCCCCGGTTATAGAATACATTAAGAAACAACAGATAAAATGGTTAGGCCAGGCCCCGTGATAAGGCAAAAAGATCACAACACGACGAGCCTTCAAAAAAACTTTGCGAGAACACCAGACTCAAGAGCCAACCACGGGGGGAAAAAAATGGATTGACAGAATATTAGAAAAACTAGGGAACATAGCAAGAAGAGCAAATGAGCACAAATTATACTTCCCCTCGACGCTGAAATGCAAATGTGGACGGAATAAAATAATAAGAAGAATTCTGCTGTCTACTCCGAGGTGACTTAACATACTGCCCCCCCCTCCCCCAATTTCTCTTCCCCCCCCCCAAACCCACTGTTTCTTTATTTAAAAATTTGACATAAAAACTGTCACTTAATGATGATAATTGTGCACGCCCCGACAGCGGGTTCCTTGTATTGAATTTGAAAACTTCTAGCTTTGAAAAGATGAATAGAACTCGCATGACACACACACACACAACACGGTTGACACGCTTGAAGAAGCTACGGAAATGTTTGGGTAGTTTGATAGCGTGTACACCACTTGGTTAGCGACGTCCAGTTTGATAGCGTGTGTACACCACTTGGTTAGCGACGTCCAGTTTGATAGCGTGTGTACACCACTTGGTTAGCGACGTCCAGTTTGATAGCGTGTGTACACCACTTGGTTAGCGACGTCCAGTTTGATAGCGTGTGTACACCACTTGGTTAGTGACGTCCAGTTTGATAGCGTGTGTACACCACTTGGTTAGCGACGTCCAGTTTGATAGCGTGTACACCACTTGGTTAGCGACGTCCAGTTTGATAGCGTGTACACCACTTGGTTAGCGACGTCCAGTTTGATAGCGTGTACACCACTTGGTTAGCGACGTCCAGTTTGATAGCGTGTGTACACCACTTGGTTAGCGACGTCCAGTTTGATAGCGTGTGTACACCACTTGGTTAGCGACGTCCAGTTTGATGCACGGAAAGTTACAGTTTAGGACATTCAACAAGTGTGCAGTTCAATTTGGAAAGTGATCTATTTGAATGATTCGGATAGTGTTATCATAACTGTGCCAGTGACAAATATACCGCTGTGTTGTGTTGCAGTGTTTATGTGTAAGTGTTTAAATATTGCTTTTTTTCTAAACTTGCTATTAGTGTGCTGTGTTGTGGCTGCAGTTGGATTGTTTTTATTTATATTTTATTGATCTAATCTAATTGAATTAATCAGTTTGTTAGTCCAGACTATGCTAGAGCCATCTTATCACTGTACCATGTTCTGTATCACATTACAAAAAAAACATTATCATAAGGGTGTCTGTGATACTATCTCCCCTGTTTCAGCTTTGTTATATGTCTCCAATACTATCTCCCCTGTTTATGTTTTGTTATATGTCTCCAATACTATCTCCCCTGTTTCTGTTTTGTTATATGTCTCCAATACTATCTCCCTGTTTATGTTTTGTTATATGTCTCCAATACTATCTCCCTGTTTCTGTTTTGTTATATGTCTCCAATACTATCTCCCCTGTTTCTGTTTTGTTATATGTCTCCAATACTATCTCCCTTGTTTCTGTGTTTTGTTATATGTCTGTTATATGTCTAATACTATCTCCCTGTTTCTGTTTTGTTATATGTCTCCAATACTATCTCCCCTGTTTCTGTTTTGTTATATGTCTCCAATACTATCTCACCTGTTTCTGTTTTGTTATATGTCTCCAATACTATCTCCCCTGTTTCTGTTTTGTTATGGTGTCTCAAATACCATCTCCCATTTTTCTTCTTCGCTATATGTTCCCCCCCCCCACCCCCAACCACCAAAACGATATTTGAAGAATGTTTACAAAGAGCTGGATAAACCAGGAATATCATCAAAATCATAAGGAAGAGACAAATTATATTTATTGGACATGTCATGAGAAAAAGAAGAAATTGAGAATACTATAACAACTGGAAAAATGAATGGAAAGAAGAAATTGAGAATACTATAACAACATGCAGAATGAATGGAAAGAAAACATTGAGAATACTATAACAACAGGCAGAATGAATGGAAGGAAAACATTGAGAATACTATAACAACATGCAGAATGAATGGAAAGAAAACATTGAGAATACTATAAAAACAGGCAGAATGAATGGAAAGAAAACATTGAGAATACTATAAAAACATGCAGAATGAATGGAAAGAAGAAATTGAGAATACTATAACAACATGCAGAATGAATGGAAAGAAAACATTGAGAATACTATAAAAACAGGCAGAATGAATGGAAAGAAGAAATTGAGAATACTATAACAACATGCAGAATGAATGGAAAGAAAACATTGAGAATACTATAACAACAGGCAGAATGAATGGAAAGAAAATATTGAGAATACTATAATAACAGACAGAATGAATGGAAAGAAAATATTGAGAATACTATAACAACATGCAGAATGAATGGAAAGAAAATATTGAGAATACTATAACAACAGACAGAATGAATGGAAAGAAAATATTGAGAATACTATAACAACATGCAGAATGAATGGAAAGAAAATATTGAGAATACTATAACAACAGACAGAATGAATGGAAAGAAAATATTGAGAATACTATAACAACATGCAGAATGAATGGAAAGAAAACATTGAGAATACTATAACAACATGCAGAATGAATGGAAAGAAAATATTGAGAATACTATAACAACAGACAGAATGAATGGAAAGAAAATATTGAGAATACTATAACAACAGACAGAATGAATGGAAAGAAAATATTGAGAATACTATAACAACATGCAGAATGAATGGAAAGAAAATATTGAGAATACTATAACAACAGACAGAA